>OX424447.1:9330158-9657048 GCA_949152495.1 Lasius fuliginosus
ACAGCGATACTATTGTGATACTGATCTTATTGTTCTTTTTGCTGGGTAAAAAAATAATAGAATAGTATAATACATTAAACGGGAAAATAGGAAGAGAGGTGATGAGATACGAATCTCAAGAGAGCAATGTCATTTTTCTTCCGAAAGGGGAACATTTTGGGAAAATTGTTAGGCCTCGTAACTGAATCGGGAAAGCTTTTCGTCTTTGAAAATCTACTTACGGTTCTGTCTTGGGTTCTGTAATTGTTCGTCGATAGGAATGTCCTTTCCTTGTGGGATGTTGCTCTTTATGCGGAACGAATCAATATTTAATTTTGGCACGGCGCACTAGTAAAATAGTTCATTTGTTTATATCTTGGCAAAGATTTATCAGTCATTTGTCATACAACCTGCGTTAATTATTATAATAAACGCCAATAGTTTACACATGCTGGATTGTTCTTTAATCAATATTCTTAGCTACCTACACAATTATAGTTATACAATTATATTTTACTGCTATTTGAAACATTACACACCTATATTTGTTGCCGCTTTGAAATGTGGATAAATCATCACAAAATCTAACAGAAATTTTTTTCGTAAGTATTCATAGATCAATATCCGCGACGGATGTAATCGCAACTCTTTCGGCAACTTCGGTTTTTTGTGTTTTCGGATATTCGTCATGAGAAATGAGAAAGTCATCGATCATGAGCTTTTATATTCAGTGATTCATTGTTTATTAGATAAAGAAGAGAGTTTATCTCGTCCATCCCGAAAGAATTATTTATCTCTGCTAGATGATCTTTGCATTTAGAATTGAGCGCAGTGTCTTCGGGTTTTAAGATATCTTTGTATTATACATATATATGTTACTTAAGATTCGGATAATATTATAATATAATATATAAATATTGTGACGACCAACACACAGTCAGGTACAACGATTGTGTGTTGCATTTAGAGAAATCATTTTTACGAAAAAATATTTAAGATCTAGCTTCTCATCTTCGCGATAATGCAAATTCTAAAATACCTCTCGCGTCGATTCGTACAAACTTTTCTAGACTATAACATCAATGACTTTCAAATTATTCAGTTAATTGTCGTGTCGAAACAGATAGCACCAAGAATTTAATACCTATGCGAAGCGCAGCTTCTTCGTAGTATTCATATCATATCGATTACGTCGGCATTCGACACGATGCATTTCCACGATCGTCGTGTGATTCTATAAAGAATCTCGAATCACACTAGCACTGTGAAATCACTCATCGATGTCACATAGATCACTGACAAGCCGACGCATCTTTAGTAATTTTCTACCATTGCACTTAATCCTGATTCTCGGTCTTCGTGAACAGCGCGATGGATACGAATATCGTCGCTACAATCAGGATCCAGCCAACGGATAAGCCGGCCTATCATTTCCAACGGGCAATGGAGAGCTCTCGTTGCGTAATCGCTGTGATTCCGGTTGGGAGGGAGAGAGCTTTAAACCTGCGTCAACAGAGTTAACTGTGCACCGTTCTTAATTAGATCTTTATCCCTTTGCGCCTGGTCTCTGGGCTCGCTGCTAACCGTAATGTTCGATCGCGACGTCATGGTCACTGTGGTGGTGGAGGTCTTGCTGATGAGCAACCCTCTCTCCGCATCCTCGTCCTCGAGTTCTATCCTGGACTGTCCGGAGGTGACCATCCGGTTAGACTGGAGTCTGTCGACGTTGGCCTTGTTCCTTCTCGGGAACACGCTGTTCTCGATGTGCAGCGCCGCGTTCACATCCTTGCCAGCCGCACAGGTGCACGCCTTCAGAAAGCTCTTCTTGAAGTTGTCGCTCAAGAAAGCGTACAGAATCGGATTCATTGCGCTGTTGCTGTAGCTGAGAAAACCGGCTAGGAGGAAGCTGGTAATGCTGATGCTGGTTTGACATTGCTTCGGCGGGGTGTATATCAGCGCTACTTGAGTGACCCAGTAGGGTAGCCAGCAGATTACGTATACAGTGATCACTGTTAGCACCAGCTTGGTGACCTTCCGGTGCGATCGTTTCTTTTCCTTCGATTTGTTTTTCGGTCCTACCGTGCGCAGCTTCTTGATCACGAGGAAGTAAAAGATCAGTATGAGAACCAGGGGAACGGCGAAGCCTAGAATGAAGGTGTAAAGGGTGAAGGTGGTCTGGCCGCCACGATCGTTGGGCCAATAAATGTTACAACTGATAACACCCTCCGGAGATTCCATGGCGTTCGCGTAAAGAAATACCGGGACCATGAAGAGAGCGCTGGTGGCCCAGGCGGTAAGCGAGACCACTCTGGAGATGAACGGCGTGCGCATCTTCGGGGATGATATCGGATGACACACGGCGATGTAACGATCGGCGCTCATAATGAACAGAAAGATGCTGCTGGTGAATTGATTAATACTTGTCGTGGTCATGTATGCTTTGCACATGATCTTACCGAAGATCCAGCTACGCAAACTGATCGTCGTCACTAAGAACGGTATACCTATCAGAAAGCACTCGTCCGCGATCGCCAAGTTTACGATGTACATATTCGTCACCGTTTGCATCTTCGAGAAGCGTAGGACGACATAAATGACCAACGTATTCCCGAGGAGTCCGACGATGCAGACGATAGAGTAGAGAACCTGATTGACCAGAGCGATGATTGGCAATTCAGCCTCGCAATTCTGGCCTATATCGTTGTGCGTTAAGTTGTAAGTTGAATTTTGAATGTAATCCATCATATCCATCGTTGTGTTCATCATCATTGGTTTTCAGAGTTATAACGTGAATGAGAATTCTAAGAGAGCGAAAAGAAGAATGGAAAAACTCTTGACCGCACACCTTCTTCTCGAACAATTTTTGCGCCGATCTTTATTACATATTGCATTAATCAAGACTTTATTTTATCTAGATGGGATTACAGATATCTTCTTAATATTCTATCAGGAAATAACGACGAAGATATCGATATAATTAAAGTTTGTTTTGACGAGGATAACGTACATGACGTTGATATCATTCTGTCAATCATTTGCCGCGCGCACGATCCAAGATTATTAGTTTGTCGGATATCAGCTTCAAGACAAACTTTCTCTTGTCTGCTTTATTAGATTGTGCTTCGATTTTGAATCTGAAACAGAGATAGAAAAACAATATTAATAAAAATATTGCTACGCGGCAATATATAATAAATTACGGAAACAAATAGTTATTAAGTATTATTGCGTTCGCTTTTAATATATTCGAAAATAAACATCCATTTGCTTAGAAATTACAATTACGCGAGAAAGGTGTTATTCATCATATCATTATACTCGGCACTCTCGCGGTTCAACACAATTCGTCGGCAATCGGAAAGAACTGAATAGAGACGTACTCAGAGTATCATTTTACTCTACGCGAGACGCAATGAAATTACTGTAGGGGTAATACAGCAATAATGCTGGCGACGACGTGATAATTTATCAAGTACCGGTTCCCAGGGAAATAATCTTGCTCGTGGAAGTTGCTCATGTATTCTGACAATAACTCTGAAAATTTTGCCGACGGTTTGAGAGTAAGAGACAGAGAAAGCACGCGAGAGAATACCTTTGTGCCGAGCCGTGTTGACCCGTGTTGAAAGCTCTCGCTGCAATTCGAAAGCTACAGGAGGTGCAACGTTTCGACAAACCGCGCAGGCTTCTCGTAACACTATACAACAAGTAGAAGGGACTGATAAGCCGGACAAACGATTTTCGAGCAGTGAAACTTGGATCTTCACAGAGACAAAGAGAATGAGAGCCATTTAAATGTAAAACAATACGATGATACTTGATTGTAACATGACGACTTTTCTGTTTGTATGGTAGTAATTAAGCACTTATATCGCAAAGAAGAATAATTAATACGTGTTAAAAGTGTCAACGTTCGTCGTTAGCGTTATGTGAAAAATATGCGAAACGCGTTTTTAAAAAAATTAATAATCTATCGAAAAACTGTATTCGATATTATTAAGATATTATTGAATCTATGATAACATTTAGCTGCTGATAAAGCTTGGCTTATTCTTTGCGTGAAAATTTATGACAGTTATCCTCGCCAATTTACTTAAGGAAGGAAGAACAAGATTTTCAAATCCTTCCTAATGGCTTTCTATGTTTCTCTATCTCTTTCTGTCTTAAGTAACTCTCGAATAAAACGAAAGTTTTCTACACCGTACAAACATCTTGTAAAGTAACATAAATAGGACATTTTATCTTCAAAGTAGAGTATTGGTTATCCACGGAATGACAATCAAAAGAATTCATGGCACGATTCATTCGGCCCGGACATAAATCTAAACTACTCTCCTCGAAAGACAATACGGTACGTTTATGAGTCAACAAAACTTTCGACATTTCGGTTACCATAGATCGACAGTATCGATTCACCAACGTTGTTTGATGGAAAATAAATCGCATGTTATTTTTCGCATTTTACTTATGTTACGATATCGCAATCTAACAGTGCTAGAAATATCAGAAAAGTACAATCACGTAATGCTTGTATGTATATTTTGTTTGCTGCAAATCGAGGGGAAGTCTTCCACGTTTTCAATATAATAGTATGAATACGAGAAAAGAATTACTCAGACATCCCGACAACTCGTTACATCGCGAGAGAATTGTATCTCTTACTTATCTTTATATCTCTTGCACCGTAATAAGTTCCGATCGATGAGCTATTAATTGGCATTAGGATATATAGTCCGCAAAGTTCTTTCATGTTGTCGTTTTCCGCATGATAAAATTTTTCTTTTCCTTTTTCCAGCAACATTTCCGTTTTTTCCGTTACTGTAGGAAGCTTGCTAATATAAAATACTTTTTCTGCTACGTTGTGGTTAAAAAGAAGAGAGAGAGAGAGAGAGAGGGGGGGGGGGAGAGAGAGAGAGAGAGAGATTCACACAAGAAATCAGAATTTATTATTAAAATGTTTTCATGAAGAGAGATACGATTTTAAAATTTATGCGATAAAATTTTTTGCGCGATATTTTCGCTTGTAGAAATACATTTGTAGTTTCCGCAAAATATTATTCTCCGAGCGAAGTCAACGTAACTAAAGAATCAAACTTTTTACATAATCGAACCAGTCATTTGCGTATTTGTAAAGAGTATGCAAAACGCATTTTACTTTCCAGATATTGCAGTCAGATTTATCCTTTTGCAATTTCCTCTATCAATCAACAAGCCATATTTCGAGCAACATCGAAGATGGAATCCAAAGTGAGAACAGGACATGAATTCATGTAGTCAACATATAAATGATGAATATTTCATGCATATGACTGGCTCGCATTATTAAGGAATGCAGATCTGTCCGTGGAACTTCATTTATTGACTCACATTGGTACAATGGAATTCGAGGGGGATAACTTTTTAATTTAAATCTCGAATTTCGATTAAAGTTTCTTTAATTGCGATTCTTATCGTATTCTTCTTATAGTAGAAAAAGTTGCGTATCTGTAATCAAAGCTGGAATACTAATTATTTTTTTTATATCTCAAGCTGAAAATGAACATTCAAGTATTATCTGGTCACTTTGATAGATCACGAGTCGCACAATCTTATACATGTAATTCTTTTAAGAGAAAATATATAAATAGTTTTTAGTAAAATAATATTTTATTATTTTATTAGAATATTCTATATAAAATGATTTTTATATAGATAAGATATAGAATATATATAAAATGTGTGTGTGTGTGTGATTTTTATTAACTCAATTAATTTCTTAATATACTACATTTTTATTTTACATTTTGTTCTGCTAAAAGTGCGACTTGTATTTGCGAATTTAAGCGTCGACAATTTACCACTATAAGATAGCCGAACATTTAATAATACACGATCATACTCATTCTACTCAAGTCAGCTGATATCACCTTAGCGGGCGTAACATTTTGGTTTTTTTCATTTTAATTAGTTATTTATCAGCCAAGAGAGATATGGAAGCGAGGCTATATGGATACATAAAAGCTGCAAATTGCTTTTAGCCGGTACTCTCGCGTTCGCGCCTCGGTGTGCCTGGCACACTATGATGCGACTGGCATTACACCTATTAAAATGACATTGCGTTCGAATGGTGGTCGGAAAGTATAAAATTAAAAGGTTATCTTGCGATAACGTATGTCGGTTAAATGCAGCCAAGTAGATTTAACGACGTGCGAATGCGTCAGTTAAGCATCACGAATGTTTACTCGATTTCAGTCGTTAGGCTTGGTAAACATATTTCAAACGTTTCTCGCGGAAAAAATTCAAAGAAGGAACGAGAATGCGATGAGAAAAAATGCAGCAGACGCGAGAAATAATACGTAAGCCGGCAGGTATCGCGATGTAATAAGAGAGAGAGAGAGAGAGAGAGAGAGAGAGAGAGAAAATATAAGAGAGAAATCACACGGTGAGAGAAATTAATTATCTCCTTACTCGAATATAGCGAACATTAAAAGGAAGAACTCGATCAAACGAATGCGCAAAAAGCCTTGTCGTTGATACTTAGGCACACAGCTTGAAGCGATCAAGTAGATAAACTACTTTCAGTGAGATATAAATTTTCTTGCTGCAATTAGTTGTAAACGAAGGCCATTACACGATATGAGGTATATGCGCTAAATAGCGAGGGAACTCATTTTTAGGTAAGAAACAATGCGAAAGAGGGAAAATATTAACAAAAGTACAATGCGTGACATGTGATTAACAAAAAGACGTGTGTGTGTGTGTGTGTGTGTGTGTGTGTGTGTGTGTGTGTGTGTACAGTTATACAATATTTAGTTAGTCTTAATTAATTAATGTACAATTATAATAATTCGCTATAATATTCAAATATATTTGCGTCGCAAGTCATTTTCTAATGTTTATTGAAGAATTTAATAATTTAAATTTTTGCATTATGTATATTGTATAAGTAATTAATTAGGCAATTTAATTTATACAATCACTTGCATTAGTCTTGTTGTGTTGTACAGAAATCATGAGAATTTGGCGCAAAATATAGTTGGTAAATTAATTACGTATCGACTATTCAAGTTTTCTCTGTTGCATACCGAATAATATTATTTTCATATTCGCACTGTAAACGAAAATCTCATATTTAATGTGTAACCCAATTTGCAGGCGTTTGGCGAATATTTGCGCGTGGCAAAATTTTCGCGAAATTGTGCAAGAGAGTTTATTTATTTTAAATAACGGATACACGATAATGTGTGTGCGCCAGGCTCACGCAAATTCATTCGAGACACGTCGCTCAATGAGTCGTCGACAGCGCAAACAATCAAGCCGTCGGCGTCGCATCTGTCAAGCTAAGATCTGGACGTAAACGAATAAAGCAGAATTAATGATCCTTCCTTACATACGATCGAATAAATTTGCACTCTGCATAGCTAAGAGAAACAAATGGCAGATTCTTAAAGCACAAATGTGACGGACATTTTGTTATTGCGAATAATATAAAACAATACGCGAATGTATATTTTCGCAGAGAATTTTAATTTAATGCAATCAATCTATTTTCTCTTTAAAAACGATATGAGGACGTGACAAATACTTTCTTTTTTTCGGCTACGTTCTGTTTCAGCGTTATAGCTATTGCGGATATGTTCTGTTAGGATACTTTGTAAAGTAGCAGAGAGAACACACGCCTTTACCCTGTCATCACGTCTATGTTTATGCTACGGAGAAGATTGGATCGTACGAAGGTTGGGATCGTGCACATGTCAAAGCTGTTAGGAAGCTATAAAGTAACCAAAATAAACTACGTATTTCTGTTTAATTGCGGACGAAAACTTACGAGCAGTATCAAAAAAATCACTGGTTTAACAAACATTTATTTCCTCCCTGTTTACTACACTTTTAATACATTTATGTATATCACATTCTAATACATATGTTTCTCAAAGTATTTAAACATTTTTTACTTTTATATAGATTTGTCTTTGTAGATTTTAATTTATAATAATTATTTTTATAATAATTATAATAATTATAATTGTGATATATAAAACATATTAATGATATATTACTTTGTTTCTCTAAAAATTAATAATCTGATATTTTTATTCAACAAAAACAATTTTGCTATTTTTATTTTAATTGTATAGTTTTGAGTTTTTATCAATTGTTTTTTTACCGTATATAAATTATAAAGCCTTCTTCAAAACGTTAAAAAATAACTAAAAATGTATATATAATAATTCGTCTCTCTCATATTTCGCTCTTTCAATAATTTCATAAGAATATAAAATTGTAGATAGGAGGTTTTGTCATTCTGTGAATGTGAAATTCTTAATAAACCAATGTGAAATTTTTGCATCTTGCTCGTCTGATTAGATTACTCGAAGTAAATTGTTGTTGTCAGGTAATTACGCCAAAATATGAATTCCTTGCGCAAACAAAGAGAGGACATCTACTTTGAGCTTATTAAATTCCAACGAACCGTTGCGCTACTCATTCGCCGTTATTTCGCAAGCTTTTATATTTTCTACGCCTTATTATTCCTTCCTTTAAACATTCACTTTATTCTCTTTGTTTCTGTGCAGTTTCTTGAAATACAGGTGTATGTGTCGCCTCTTTGTATTGTAAATTTGCCGCGAAGAATACCATCCGAGAAACGATTTAATTAATTCCGGCTGCCTCAGTTTTAAGGGATAGAATGAATTGGGACGAACTAAGGGTAGACGACGAGAAAATAAATGTGAGGGGTAATAAAAAGAAATCTTCCTATAAATTTTGCAGCACGACTATCGGTGCAATTTAACACAGTCTTCTTAATTGGTTATCCGAAAAAGCTGAATTATAATGCAATTTAGAAGAAAAGTGTCACAAAAATAAGTAAGATTTTAGATAACCAAGGCAGAGAGAGATGTACAATATTTAATTAGAAAAATTATAAAATCTTTATTAACAGATATATTTATCAAATGTCTTTTTTAGTTGATGACTAATCGTACATTTTTATTAAATTGCTGCTAAGTAATTGCTTCAAATTCTATTTTCTTCCAATAAATAGTATCGTCTCTTCTCACGCAGGTATTATATATATGTGTGTGTGTGTGTGTGTGTGTGTGTGTGTGTGTGTGTGTGTGTGTGTGTGTGTGTGTGTGTGTGTGTGCACATAATATTATGTATCCTTTCGTACATCTACGCGTCATAACACGTGGCGCGTCAACGGGTGGCACTTCGTGACAGAATCCACGGGAAAGTCGGAGCAAGCTGATGATTAATGGAACGATGGAAATTCGATTTCAGACGCGTCTGAAGGTAGATTTACGCCTGCGTTTGTGATGTTCTTACGCAAGCTTTATCCGCGTTGGTTTATCTTCTGCTCAAGATTTTAAGAAAATAAGAAACTTGGCGAGATTCTCTCATCCTGACGAAATCTCACTGTTTCAATTTGTTTCAAAACTTTTCTATGAAGTTTATGTTAGATACATTAAACAAGCAATATATGTCTTACTATTTATTTTATGCATTTTGTAAAGGCATTTTCAGAAAAATCACACTTCTCTCTCTCTCTCTCTCTCTCTCTCTCTCTCTCTCTCTCTCTCTTTCTGAATAGATTTGAGTATTCATAGCGAATAAATGGGCAACGCCAAATAGTTAATGTTTGACATGTATCATATCTCAAGCTTAATTAATGGAGGATTCAAATTACGTCCAAATTACGTCCGATATATACGGACATCCAATATTCACAAGAAGAGAGAAATTATTTCATAGAGATAAAAGTATCGCTAGCTATTATCCTAAAACAGAAATTTTCCTATCAGATCTTAATATCGGTTTATGCGTTAATGATTAAGTTATTAAATAAATTATTCAAATCTGAATTAGTGTAAAATGAAATTACCTGTTCGCGTGATATTCTTACGAATTACTGAGTTAAAGATTCATTGCGTAATAAAGACAAGGCAGCAGAGTACACCGCTTGATTCCAACGTTTTCCGGCTGGCGGGAGATCTTCTTCTTCAAGAGCAAAGTTTTTAAAATACTTCTGTGAATTTCTCGGGGGGGCGAGCCATAAAAAGGGGGGCGAGCCATAAATAGGTGGGCGACTATCTTGTCAGACTTCCTGGTGAAAATTAATACTGCAAGTTTCAAGGGAGAGAATACGAAGAAATTCACAAACGTTAATCGAAAGGATTTTTTAAAACTTTTGGGAATTTAACGTTAAAAGCATTTATATTAAAACCATGTGGAGCATTCTTATGCAAATATATGGCTAATATTCTTGAAATTCAATTTATTTAAACAAATTTGTTTCTTACATTATCGGGAATTATTATAATTATCAGAATATAATAGTGATCTGAAATGAAAAAAAAAACTGTCTTCTTGTTTTCTATACATAAAGATTTCTGTTATATTGATAAATTTCTCAGTCAATATAATTGAACTAGAAACATCCCGATTTTTTTATAAATGTTACTAAGGATATGAATCCCTCTTTAATTTTTTCCATTTTTTATGATACACAAGTATTCACACTTTTATCCATCTCATTCTCACATTTTTCTCACAAAGTTTTTTATTACTTTTTTATAATATTATTCTACATTTAAACTTTTTAGACGAACTGTTATAAGGACATTCACATGCAAACGTATATAGTACGTACAAATTTTGAAAGTCCTGCATTTATGTTCATGGCGTCATAATGTCAGTATCTAACCGGCCGCGAGGTAGATTTCAGAAGAGGTAATTTTCTACAGGGAAACTTGGTCGCGAGTATCTCGCAGTTTTCAAAATTGATCTTACCCTTGGGACGCACGCAAACGTTTGAATCTCGCTTTGAATCTCAGTTATGCGTATAACGTGACTTCCCATTGTCATCGTAATATCATTTTCTCCTTGATAAAATAAAGAACGATGGTAGAAAAACGGACATCGCATGATTGAACAATCGTGAATTGAATAAAGTGTTTACGCGTTCGCTCATTCAAAATGAATCAATGTCATTATCGAGACAAAGAACCAATCAGAAATTATACTCTGCAAAAGAATGTAATGCCGAAGAGTATCGTTCCTGATTGCATAAATTCGTTAGATAATAATCATTCGTCGTTAAGATATTAATTAAAGCATAATTCTACTTTATATAATTTTTGCGAGAAAAATATAAATGATGCAGAGTTCAACAATATGAACTTTGACATTAACATTTTATCGAAATGTACTACGAATTTCAACGATTTTTATCAAAAATATCGAAGATAAATTGTAGCTGAGAAAGTGCATTCTTTAGATTGATGACATTCTTTTATTAAAGAGCACTGTATAAAACGTATATCAAGCGACGTACGACGTACTGCAATGTGTTTGGATGCTTTTAAAGCGTCAGGCGGTGACAAGAAAACCGTCGAAGCTAAGTTACGCGCAGGGATACCGTATTCTACTCTAGACAATTTGTCGCAAGACGAGTTACGATAAGCACATCGTATCGACAAGAAGCGGGTCGTCGTTTCATAGAATCGCTCACGATAATACTACTAGAACTTTGGCAGTGTCGTTTCCTCCCAAGTTTCAGCGAATAAACCCCTTCCGTCCAGGAGTAGAATTTAGTGCAGCAACGTTTGCGCTTCTATAGCTCTTCGCATGGTAGTAAGCCGTTTTACGATTATTGCTGGATTATACGTAAATGCGTTTTGCATACAATCGCGCACGCTCTACATAATTTATACTCGTGCGAATCCTTTGTTTTTACATGTAGCTTCATTGCTTTCAACAATGCTAGGTGTGGATATTTTGTTCCTTCTTATTGGAATCATACGTAATTATAATATGTGTCAGGTGCATAAGTGATTAAGATAATAATTAAGGATAATACACATGGATTATCTAGACTATATTCATTTGTGTGTGTGTGTGTGTGTGTGTGCGCGCGCGCGCGCGTGCGTGCGTCGCGTGTGTGTGATCTATTTCTCGTACAAAAAATTATCAGACGGTGACAAAAACAAGAAAAAAAATTATTGAAAATAAAAATCAAATATTCTGCTAACAGCATCTTTTTTTGAATAATGACAGATTTGTATTTGCATTTTCATTATTTTTCTAGATAATAAATGATATAAATCGAGCTTTGACAGGAATGTTGCAGGGAGTTATAAGGTCTCATAACTTGGAAACATATATTTTTTTTATCATGTCCTATTATTAACTTCTTCATTTAAAGGTGGCATCCAGTACGGATGAGTTATTACAAGATCTTCCTACGCACCGTTTACGTGTCCGAGTTCTATCTCGCAATGATATTCTGCGGTACGATCTCGTAAGGGATTACTTTGATTGGGGGAAGAGAGTCGGAATGTGTAGCGGAGTCGATTTATCGTCGACAGTTTGGCGAGCAGTCGTATCGAAGAAGAGTCACCCGCAGTTTTGTCACCTATCTACCCGCGGCTCAAATACGATTTAAAATTCTTTATCAATGGATTGGAAAGCTGCGGCTAGTTCCGCCATCGAATTTATACGCGACAATTTTAAGAGTCTCGTAAACGCGAGCGGAATCTCGATTAAGGAACGATTTGCTGCGGTTTCGCGACAGATGGTCGCTCAGATAGAACGCGTTCGATAATGCGAGATATTTCTCGCACTCGTAATAGGAAACGAGTTCGCTGGTCTTGTTTGAGCATGCGTGACCTTTTTTTTAAAAAAAAGAACGAGAGGCGATATAAAAAGCGGGAAATGGGAAAAAGTATTTTTTCCCTTCAAACTCATTCCGGAAGGAAGAGACGCGACGCAATTCGCCAGGGATTAAAAGAATTTATCGAAAGGATGTTGTTTGCAATCGTAAACATACGCTTTGCAATTTTGAACTACATTTACGGTTTCACGATTGTTAATGGGTTTCTATCAGAGCAAACACATGTAAATCATTTCGCTCGAGACCGTCCATGAGTATAACAATATAGTGTTCTTATTTTGTATGTGTACGAGTATATATAAAATCTATAACTAAATATTTATATAGCCGTTTAAAATGAAATATTTTTCTCTCTCTTTTGAATACAACATTCAAAGTATTGAAATAATAATGAATATAATGCTACGTTATTGGTTACCTCGATTTCTTAGTTTTGAGATTTTATATTCTTCTATATTCTATATTTCTGACACATACACACAAACAGAGAATGAGATCTAGTCAATATAATGATTCTGAACAAATGTTATTCCTTATATTTTTTCCAAAATTATGTGGATTTGTTGCAAATGTAAAAAAATTGGCAAATATGCCAATTACTTCAAAAAAATCAATCTCAGTTCAAACACAATATTAACTCAATAATTAGAAGATATTGTTATGTATACATTCATTCTTCTTTTTTTGTGATTTCAAATACTCTTCCGCATATTACAGTATATTCAAAATATTATAATATTTTATGATTCTAATCGTAACAGATCTCTCGTAGAATCTTTACGTGTTCTTTTTGCCGTCGACCATCCAATAGGATGTAAAAGTGCTACTTAAGGAAGCTATCTCACTAAGAGCAGCGTAAAATGCTAGCGGCGGCGTAAGGAGATAATGGTGGATCATATGTGGAAATTTGGACGTCCTCGTTCTGCGTTATGAAAGTGACGGGTTCCATAGTTGCTAAAAGATAGCGGGGCAGATATGACGAAAAAATATGGGATAACATCTCGGGTGTTCCCGGAAAAACGCGAGGGTGCCACGACCGTAAAATTGCTAATCCAAGGGGTAAACGTATCCCGCGAGGATGGTATGCAGCTGTCAAAGAAGTAGCGTTCCCATCGAAAAGCGTCGGATGTAATTGATAACCGGGACGAATTGCTCGACCGAGATGCATGAGAACAATAATATACGAGATAAAACTTCGATTCATTCTCGCGATTCTACATTTGTTTGTTCTTGTTAATCCGAACGCGTATATCATATTCTTTGTTACAGTCTCTATCGATACATACGCATACGCCAGGAAATACGGTAAATCGCTCCTGAGTCATTCTTCGAAGATAATTTATATATGAATAAATTGATTTATGAATGTGCAATGATTTGTATATATCTAGCCATCTGTACATATGTCTAAAGAAAAGTCCGGATAAAGTGGTTACACAACTGGAATAGATATAAATATATATATATATATATATATATATATATATATTTTTCTTTATCTAGTCAGCAGTCTCATATATTGTATATATATTGTATATATTGTACATATATCTGAACGTTTTAAATTTCATTTTTATATGTACATAATTATTTCGGTATATTTTAAATAATTTATGGCATTTCGTTTGTCTTGATAAATCGATAAATATTTATGACTGTTGAATAACAATTATTGAACTACACATAAAATATTATAAAGACAATAATATCAATTATACTAGAATAATAAACTATAATATATATATTCTCGCATAATATTATAATTAATATTTTTATACATATAAAATGCATACAATAAATTGTAGATTTTTGACAATATGTTATAATTAAACACATATATAATAGAATCATACCCTTATACACGCGTGTTTATGTACATAATATATATAAGAAAGTGCCTATTAGTTTCTATAAACTTTTTAATGTAAATGTCATTGTGTTATGACATCAAACAGTAAAATTTATGAAATCGTGAGCATTATATATATTATATTTATATATATATATATATATATAAAATATCGCGCTATAATTAAATGTAATGAATTTATATTATTCTTCTACTATACAATATTATCAACAAAATGCTTATTATATGAAGTTTTGCAACGAGTTTGATGTAACGTATTAGTTTACACCTATTCCAAATTTATGTTTTGAAACTTTACATTTAATATACTCTTTTTTATTACTATAAAAAGAATTTTTATACGAACAAACAAAATATAGTACATGAGATCTGTGTGTGTGTGTGTGTGTGTGTGTGTGTGTGTGTGTGTGTGTGTGCAAGTAGTGTACGTATTTAATTTAAATTCAATATTCCATTATTTCGTCGGAAAAAAGTTCTGTCTTGTATTTTACAATTTTACGATTTTTTCCAAATCGGAGAAACATCTACCTAATGAGTTATGTAAGTTACGGTAATAATTGTGCCGTATACGTAACTTACTCCGTTATAGACATTTATCTAAATTTGCATTAAAATTGGTATTTTCTTTAAAATTATATCGTAAATACTTGTATAGATAATAAAGCTTTTTTTTGCATTCTCTTATCGATTAGTAGATTTTTATTCAGGAAGTACATATAGACTAAATAAAATATATCGTAACTTTTAATTACAGATGGAAAAAATACATTTTATTATATCAAATAACATATATTATATTGCAACATATGATTTTGTGTATAAATAGCCAATTTTTTTTAAATGGCCATGCTCTAAACACATTATCTATATATTATAATATTTTATTTTATCCTTTAATTTTAACACACTATTCTATTAAAATAGATGATAGAAAATTTTTGTGGATAAGCGTAAAGAGCGCTTCCGTGAAATATAAAATGATGATAAACGAAAATAAGATGCGCTTCGTTGAATCGTCGCCTCATACCATGTTCTATTCCCCTTAAGGCTGCCCTTGCCGATAACCATATCCCTTCTTGCAATCTCAATTGCTTCAGTACAGTCAGCAGACCTTTTACCAGCAGTATCATGCTAAATGTAAATGAAGTTTCACGATGTTGCATAATGAGTAAACAAATGTTTGTGCTTTTGAAAAAACACACACACACATATTCGCCGTTTATGTTTTTTCTCGTCGCAAATAATCACTATGCTCAATTTAAATTCCTCATTGCGAGTTGATTATTACTTACAATGTAATGAGAAATTCAATATGGATTTGCATCGTTACATTTTGCAATATGTAATATGTAAAAATTTCATATTTTGCGTAAAAACAATAAGTAGATCCATCACAGACATTTAACGTGAGTTTAATGTAAAATTCAATTATTTAATTAAGCTCGATAAAAATATAGTTACAGATTATTGATAAATTTCTCTTTCAGATTTCTTTCAGGCTCACAGTCGATTGAATATCTGAATCGTCAATTATATCGGAGCAATTAACAAGCTTATTCTTATTTATCATATTAGCTCGATGAGAGCTAAACTTCGGCCGGCTTAACTTCAACTATCGTGAATTAATTACCAGACGCCATTGCCGAACACTCGGCCATTGTGTAGCAACAATCACGTGGATGCAACATTGCTCGAGGCATTGTATAACGAATCTGGGCACTGATAAATTCTCTCTGCAAATTCGCGTGCTATTCCTTTATTCTATGGGCAGCGTCCGTCGGTCAGATTACGTCTGATAAATAAGCGATTTATGTATACCAGACTCCCCTGGGACATACATATATCTACGTGCGTGCACGAGATACAGGAATATGCACACGTATATTCGTTATTTACGTTATAACCAAAGCCCTTTCCACAAATTTTATCCTTTAAGAGATTGAACCAAGATTTTTTGTTGTGCTTTTTTTCATTTCTTTTATTTCTCTTTATATATTCATTTTCTTAAAGATAAACATATATGTGCATATTTTATATTGCTTTTTATTTTTTTTATTTAAATTATAAATTTATATTTTTCTAATATTATTATATTAACACTCTTCTTATTTATGTGCAGTGTGTCTTATTTGTTTACTTATGAGTTTAATAAATATTATATTTTCAAGTTTGTGCTTGAGTAATATTATAAAACTTTGGTTTTAATAGACGACTAAAATTATAAAAAGTTGTTATATATAAGTTATTTGTCGTTTTAGAACTCGGTAAAGAACATATTAATGCTTCCGTTCATACTTGCTACTATCCTGCTATTCAATAATGTTAGTTATAACATAGCTAGTCCTAAGTCCTCGCAATGACAATATTGTGCTTGATCAAAGTTAGTTGAATGATTCTAATATACATAAAATACGTGTATAACATTCACTAGAATTAATCTAAATGTTGACTGGTGTTTGTACAGAGCGAGTGCAGACACTCTTGTATTGTTCAAATATAGCCGAGTTTAAACGTTTGATATTGCCCGTAAACGCAGGTACACGTATCTATTATATTCCGTACTTTAGTTGTCAGAGCACGTATCGCAAACTTCAATACGTGTAAAGTAACAGATTGCACAACTGTGCAATAGATACGATAGACAGATACTAATTAACAGCGTTTATAATTCACAAAGAAACGAACAAGTGTATAATTTTATGAAGAAGGTATTAATTTTTCTCTCGCTTTTAGAGAGACACGTTTTAAGAAACTTATAATATTATAAATCTCCCTAACAGTCTATATGTATCTTGAATATTTCTTCTTGTTCATTAAAATTCAATTTTAATGAAATATTTTTACTTATTGTAATTTTACTAGCTTGAAAATAATTTTACATATCTATTTAATACATGTTTATCGTCAAACATTGCAACAAAAGATATCATCAGTATCCGTGTTTCCCTCGTTATTCGACTATTGTGCGTTAAGCCTTCGTCCCGAACCACTTCAAATATTGGTATAGCATACACAGTTTAATCAGCTTATAGATTGACAAGGATGACAAGATAGACAGTACTATGTCCATAGTTACGCAACGGTTTTGGACAGTGAGATGGAATTTTCCATTTGTGATAAAGAGTTGTTCAGCTCGAAGTTGTATTCGACATACACATAACAGGAATATAAATAATAAAATTGATCTGCTGGTTGATCATATAACATATGAAACATTTCTTATTTTTATTAATCTGGAGAGTTGCTATTATTTTTAACGCTATTATTTCCACGTAAAAATTATATTTAATTAGAAAAAAAGAGATAGAGAGGGACAGAGAACTGTTTTTATTAAATATATAAAAATTTTATATTTTTTTCTAATCAATTAAATTTACTTAACTAAATTTACTCCTCTCTCATATTAAATTAGTTATTGAATATTCTTTATTGATTATGCTGTTTTATGATACTTTACTTATACTTGTAACGCTTTACTATTCAATTATCTTTAAAAAAAGTACTGCGATTTTAAAACTGCAGTAACTTATTTCGATGAGTAAAAAAAAATTATATTGTATGTTTGTTATATTGATTGTTTTTTATTATTGTAAAAAAAAAATTAGTATATAAAACAATACGTTAGTGAAATAGAGTAATTCTTCTTTGTGAATTTTACAATTTATTTTTTTATATTTAAAATGGATAATGTAGTATCACATAAAAGTAACAATCGCTAAAAAAAGCTAATTCTGAAAAGAGATTATTATCTGAAATTGCATTAGTCCAATATGAAGAAAACTTGGAGAAAATTACACTTGCAAATATTATGTTATTATGCATTGTATAAGTACCGTTAAATAGTATTTGCGTCTTTATTTTGTAGATATATTTGGAGGAAAAAAATTTTCGAATGAACGTCTTCAAAAATAAATATTACTTACATGTTTCAATAACGATTATTTCAAATAATACGAATAATCTGGCTAAGTAAACATTTAGTTATGATTGCTAAATTATTGTTATTTTTATAAGCAAATAATAATTAAAAGGAGATTATAATAAATATATTAATAATAATTAATAGAAATTATTGGGAGGAAGAACAGAAATTTAATATATGAGAGTCACAGAGACTGTATGATATAAATATATAACAATAAATATATATGTATATTATACACACAAACTTTTAATATAATATATATAATATACATATATAATATAAGAACATTATATCTCAATGTCTCTTTTAGAAAGTAACGACATTTAAGAGTCGCCCTATCACGGATACGCATTTAGATCGTGGTAAATAGGGGAATTGAAGGAGACGAAATTCGATTTCAGAGAGATAATGGAGGATTTGTATTGTTTGTTTACTTTACACTGTCGCTTCAGTTTCAGACGGATGGCAAATACCACGACAATGTAGAAATTGACAGAGTTTTACCGCGCGTTGAAAATCGTTAACGCATAAATCGAGAAAATGTACTCGAAAATGTAATTTAGTAAGCATGCAGAGTATAATAATTCCAAACGACATGCACATCAAAGTACATGAAGAATGAGGTATGTGTATGTATATATATTCTACATACAGCATCCATTTTAATTATTAAAAGAGAAAAATAAAAGAATGGAAAAATATGGTTTGTTTTACAATCCGAAATTTTTATAACAATTTCTGACAGGAAAGCAATTAACGCTTGGTTGAAAATAACCGTTGCATTCGTTATATTTTGTTATATTTTATAATATGTATTTGCTTTTGAAACTAAAGCTTTGTGGAAGTAACTAAATTTATGCGAATCATTTAACAATTGTATTTTATGCGCTTCTGGCAATTATTATGCACAGAATTAAATATTATGATAAAGTGACGTATGCAGGTAAAGATTAATGATAATGATTATTTAATAACTTAATATGAGTTTAAAACACATATGAAATTACATCACACATCATCTTATAAAGATACGCGAATAATGAAGTAACTGTTGCAATATCTTGCCGAAACGACTTTCTCCTTTTCGATCATTTTAATTAAAACAGCATGTACGCACTCGTCCAGTACTATTATTAAAAATTCGCTCCGCTGAAATGTACGCAATTAGAGCAAAAAACGATGAAAGACTGCGAGATTATAATAAAATAAAATATCCAAAACCGAACAAGAATGCATTAATGAACATGCTTTCGTAACACTATAAAAGCAATTTGTCGAAAAAAACGAGGGTTCATGATTGCATGCATTTTGCCATTATAGAAACATAAATTTTGAAAGATTTGAATGGATATAATAGATGTGGTTATATTCGTTTGTATAAAACCTTGATAATCAGTTTTAAAAATAATAGTAATTTCATGTTATACATATATTGCTACTTGGAAGAAAGATTGATCGGAACATTTTATTTAAATTATTATATTTTGACATATGTATATTAGTTGTGTTACTATACTAGATCCGAGAACAAATGATCGAAATTCTTCAAAAAACTCAGTGCATAGCAAAGCTCGAGTACGAGTTAAATCGAGCTTCGGATTAAAAATGCCGACGATCTTGATATATTTCGTTTTATCATTCGGCTTTTCGGAGAACGTTGTAAAAGAACGCGAATAAATTCGCGATGTTGCCAGCGATATCGCGTCAATCGATACGCGAAATTCCAAATGTAGCAATCTCCGGTGTACATACGTATACCTATACATGCACGGCGCATGCCGAGAGAGATGCCACGTGTAGATTTCTCCCGCGTTCAATGAAAGGACATTTCGCCTACTATGCGGATGAGATCGACAATTGGTGCGCGCAAATCGATATCATTTTCGCGGCTTTGACAGAGGGAATCTCATGAAATTCCCCGGACTCTCTCGACAGGGCGAGATCTCGTTAAAACCGCATCCAATTAGATTACCTTCAGTGAAGCATCGATAAAGTTTACATTAAGACGTGCTAGGTCGCGTCGTGCCAGTGTTCGTCTTGGAATAATTTAGGACGACCTTTTCTGCAGTTTGCCTGGCACGTTCCTTAGATGAATTCCGATATCGATTGCGGCATAGAATGTCTGATCTTCATGAATGTGACTTAAGGCCGAAACACGCGGAAGAACATGAAGGAAAATGGCATCACGTTTGACTGGTGAATGACTGACATACATCGCAATCTAGATATAACATTTTTTTTTTATCATAGACTAGCGCTTGATCGCGAATAACATATATAACAATTTATATGTATATATAGACATTTCATTCCTTTGTCATTATTCGAAATAAGACATCTTATCGACGTCGTGTTACATGATAAATCCCGACTCTCTGAATGTCAATTGCATCTACTTCTTTTTATAAATCGGACATAATAGGGTCAAAAGTTCGTACGAGAAATAGTTATAACCAAAGAAAGAGCGTGCAAAAACAAAAATAGATATTCATAAAAAACGCATTTCTTAATGCTAGACATTCAGATTTTGTATTTCATTGTTTTATTTTAAGAAATTTGAAGAACAACTTTTCTCGCAAAAATAAAATAAGATATCTCGTCGAGCGTGAAATTACTTTTGTAATATAAAAGTTTCCGAGATTGCGAAGGAAAATAAGCATCAGATGTGATATTAATATCTAAAATTAGTTACTTTTGATATTTACTTGAGCAGAAATGATTTGATACTGATTCGATATATATGTATATATAATTGCAATGAGAAATTTATATCGGACAAGCGATGAAAATTTCTCGTTAACACGGCACAATATACGCTTTAAAAGTCAGTAAACCGGAATAATTTCGTCGCATATATTTCTAATCTTTCGAGAAAGGTCATTCATTAAATCGAAGTACGATTTTTTCCCGTTAACTTTATTTTCTTAGAATATTATTTTTTCGAAATAAATGTTATATTAAAGTCTCAGTTGCGACATTGATTTTCTCTATTTATTGAATAACGTTCATCGCGGCCATGAATTTGACAGCACTCTCTCACAAAATAAAGATAATACTCTTTTACGCCTTTTTTTCAAATTAAGTATTTTATTATCATCAATCCTTTCATTATCGTTGCACGAAGATAATATATTTTATTTCTAAACTCACTGACATTACATAAATTTATTATATATTTTTATTTGACGTTACACATTTAAATATTTAGAATTATATCCTATTACTATTAATTATCTACATTTATTATTATTTAGACTACTATTATTATTTAGATAAAATTAAATATGATCATCTTCACAAAAAGTATGAAATAACAAAAAAAGTTTACGTATTATTTTTATTATGTTGTCTTATTCATATTACTTTCGCATAATTCGCGAGAAAAACGTTTTTACTATCGAATAATTCAAACTGGACCAGTTTTCGTCTATTTGCTACATCATTTCTGATCTGACAGAGGAATAAGACTACTACGAAAAAAGCTTTCAATTATATGGAGCACGTAAAATTACGCGGTCCACGATATTTTTCAACATATCCGGTACATTGTGTCGATATCTCGTCTATATATAATAGGCTATAAAAGTGATTGAGATTATATAAAATTGAAAAGACTAGAAGAAAGTAGCGTGAAGACTTAGAAGCCAATCAATTCTGTTAATAATGGCGATGATAATAACAACAACGGGATAACAAATACACCGAAGAAATCGCTTGGTTTCTTGCCAATCGCTAACGCAACGATAAAGTTTTATTAGGTCGAGAGAAACAGCTCTCATCTCTCGACCATCTGTGTATTCTAGATGAAATAATGGTATTTCGTAAACGTACGGTACAACTTCGCGATCCAATTTTAGTTGTAACATCACTGACAAAAACAATGGACTACATTTATCATCTTGTGTTTTCACAGAATATCATTATTATTTATCTGGAATTTATATTGAAATCACACTGCATATAACCGTGTCTCTCTGCATATAAACGTGTCTCTGCACAAATAATGTTATATATACCATACACAAATAATAGATAAGATTAGAATCTTCTGAAACTAAATAATAAAATTATTGCAAACAAATTTATATATATATATATATATATATATATATAGAGAGAGAGAGAGAGAGAGAGAGAGAGAGAGAGAGAGAATTGGATAAAGTCTCCATTTCAATAACATATCCTAAATGATACATACGTATCCTGTGCAATTACAAGTACATTTGTTTAACACAAAGTAATTAGAAATAGTTAGAATTACTATTGAATGAGTGAGTGAGATTGCAGCTATATCCCATTGTTACATAATGTAAGTAATATTATATAACTATGTATAGTAATGTAAATGTAACATTTATGATTATGTGAATTATAATTAAATTAATAACTACATAAATTTAATTTTTGCATGATTTAAATTGATATATTTCGAGAAAAAATTGTATATTGCATAAATTTCGCATACACAACTGCTTCATAAAGCGGTATTCATTATCGCGTAGTTAATTTCAGTCATTTATTACTATTAAACAGAGAAATACGTTCATAATAAAAGCATGCAATAAATATCTGTTAACGTTAACCATTTCTGTGGCTGTGCTATTTGAAAAATAACGAGAATAAAGAAAATATTGACATTTGTTCTCTGAAAAATATCGTGCTGTCGACATCAATTACAACGTGTAAGCGATGAACGTGTAACTCCAAAAAAATTTTTTTTTAATTTCGAGAATATCCGTCCTCATGTATATTATGGACAACATGTGTTTATATTCTTTCTATATTTACACGTATATTTTGTCGCAAATTAATATCTTTTTTTTCGCGAATACAATGTTTTTAATTCTCATATCCAAACTCGATTTTGAACCGTGGGATAAGGACAGCTGAATTTGCAACTATTTTCAGTATTGTCCTATTGAATTGCAACATTGGTTGAACGATTCCAATTAAAATATCATTATTGTAGTCATAACATGTAACTGTAATTTTTTTTCATAAAAAGAGACAAAGTATTTAATTGTTTCCAATCAAATCTATTTTTTAAAACACTCATGCTGTGGAAATATACATATGTATAATAAAAAATTTAAGCATTATTCTTCATATTTTACACCAGATGGAGTAAGTAGTAAAAAAAATAGCAGATTGATGTTAATATCCATCGAGAAATGCTACCAGGAAATAAAAATCATCCGTATCACGACTCGCGAACATTTTTGATGATCATTAGAATTTCATATTTTAATTTCACGAAGATTACCATAATAATGTCCATCTAAGAAAAGGATTCGTGGAAGGCTCGGGCGTGGCGATAATCGAATCGCGATTGAAAGTGTTGATTACTAAGGCGTTAATGTGTCGCGACATTCGCGGCGGCGCGGCTCGACGGGGTGGAAATGCACGTTGGCGTCGCGATGGCAACCCTATGTCGTCCGCATTGTACATACATATTTCGCGTTCGCGCATCCACGTGTACACACTCGTGTATACGCCTTGTAATTCGTACGCGTGTATGCGTGTCCGAGGGACGGAAACATCGCGCGAGTTACGGATTGGCACGCACGCGGCTCTATTTTCACGTTGCGAGGCGAGGCGAGGTATAATGATAACAACGCGGGCACCAAGGCGTTTCCGGGATGATATATTAGATCCGTGATCCGAGCTGTTGATTTTGCGGGGAAGTAACATGAAGATGCTCCGTTTTCGCGGATTACCAAAAGCCACGCACGGAGCACGCGCAGTGTTTCGTCGCACAATGCGTAAAGAAGATTTGTCGCGCGATCATTATCGTGTCTGTCAACAGCCGTTAACGCTTAATAAAGTATTTATAGAGCCTTTAGCTCTCTTAACAGACACGCTTTGTTTGTGTAATGGTCTACAGGTCTAGGAAACAATAGGGAGTATATACACGTACACACAGAAAGTGACCTATTTTATATAATCCATTCATATGTATATACAGTTCGGCAGACTATTTTATATTCGGCAAATCTGAATTATGCAAATTTGAGATAAGCGCAGTATAAAAAAACATCAATAATGCTTCATTTTATGCACAAGGTGAGATAATGCAAATGTGGAAGAATACAAAAGAAGACTTATCAACCAACTTTATTAGTTATTTTTGTTAAAGAAAAGGAGAGTGACGTAGAAGGAAAGGGAGTGCAAGAGAAAAATGCTTGAGAAATATTATGGCACTTTATTGTTCCTACCACCCTTTATTTGTCCCTTCCACCGTGCGATTAAAAGAATTAATCTAGTAGAATTATTAATCAGGAATTATTTCTCTCTCTCTCTCTCTCTCTCTCTCTCTCTCTCTCTCTCTCTACAACAAGTTATTTTTAATCCTGTATGCTTACGACACTTATACGTTATCGCGAATGATATTGTGGTATTTTACAATTCCGATGCCGACGCAAAAGCAGATAATACCACGCATTAGTGAAGTCATAGCATTATGCTCCTCCGTGCCACACTGAAAATTATGGTTAATAGCACTGAATATTGTACGACGCACTTTAACATTTCGACGCAAGAAATAGCTAAAAGTGTTTAGATAGTATTACAAATTCAAGAAATAAAGACGTTATTGCTGAAATACGACTCTCTAACTGTTTGATGTTTTATGCATGATTTTGATTTGAGCATCAAATAATTATGCGTGTTTACTATGGTTTCGCTTGATGCACGTTTTACTTGTGCAAAATATAGTATCACATTTATCTCAGTGTAAAATTTTCAATTATCGTTACATATCTATCGTAAATATTTTCATTGACTCTAATAATTCCATCGCTTTTGAAGCGAGTCAAATCGATCTCAAATTGGAAAAGCTTTTTCACTAAGGAAGGTATAATAACACGCATAAATTCAAAACAAAAAATTTAAATAATTAAGATTATAATAATTTAATAATTTATAATTATATAATTATATTTTGAAAGTAATCAAAAGATGTATTAATGTCACTTTGCAAATGATCAATTTGCAATATTCATAGTAAAAAATGTAGAATATATATACATATATATATTGGAGAATACATTATTCCTCGTTTATATTTATTCGGTTCCTTCTACATGCTTTATTGCTTTTTCTACAACACACAGATTCAATCGTATTTCTACGAATTTAAGGAAAAAAAATTGTACGTCACTAGTCTTATCTCGCTCGACTCATAATTTATGTCGCTGCTAACAAAAGCAACTCAAAAAGTTTTAAAGGTTATAGAACTTTCGTTCTATTATAACATTTCATTGTACAGTGATCACTAAGAAATGTATTTGCATAATATAAAAGATTATAATTTTAAATTTTTAAGCAATTTCCTGCTTTTTGTTAATATTTAAAATGTTATTGAATATTTCAAAAATATTAATATAATTATCTTTATACTTTCAAGTTTGAGATATCTATACAGATGTGTGGATATCTCTAAAAGTAAACTTACAGGATTTTCTTTTTGCATTCATTCCATCGATTACTAATCAGGATAATTTAAAATATCCATCTTCGCCATACATGACAATGAATTTGATAATATGTACAGTCTCAGTTTTTTTTACATTTTCTTTCCTTTAGATACGTAAATAGATAGATACAGATTAAAAATCTTAAAATATTCTTTGCATATCTTTATAAGAAAAGATTTAACGTGTATATGCATATAAAATAAAATTGAGTAATTGAAATATGCACTAATTTTTCAATAACGAAATTTATGTTTTCTTTTTATGGGGAGAGAGAGAGAGAAGAGAAATGTAGAGAGTTATAAAATCATAAAAATCATTATTTAATATAAAAGTTTTTTAATATAAAAATTTTATAAAATATTATTAATATTATTTATTTGCTTTTTTCAACTGTTATTTATCTGTTGATTGCATACGGAACGGTGAATTTATAATCTGGCAAATGCACGTCATCCTTTGTAATATAAACGTGCTTTGTGGTTCTAATTGAAAACGGTCTCAATAAGAGGTTTAAGAATTCTGAGAATTGGCATTGGAAATTGGTATATTGCGTTTTTTCCACATTAATTTCAACAAATACGGTTTGTGAACGACACGCGTAACCGTCATTTACAATTTAGCATCTGTCGTTCAAAATTGGATTTTGTATTAACGCGGAAACAATTAAAATATAATGCTATACTATAATTTATTGCCACGACACAAAACGCATTTACAATTATTACTAGTCTGAAAGCGTCGTGACTTTAAATTGATAAGTCAACTTTGTATTTTGCTCTATCACGTTACCAATTAATTATATTACTATATGAGCGTATAGTACTATACGAGCAATTTCAATTGTCCAGAACATTGAGGCTCAATTATTCCGATGCAGTGACATCCAGTCATGCGCACAGCAGGCATTGTTACATCAGCATATAATAATGTTAATAGTATGCTTTAATTACGATGTCAGAGATCCACGCATTATAATCACAATTAATTCGTATTGATAATATGCATATCATTTACATCAATAAATTATATTATACTTGAAATACGTTTTATAAAAAAAGAACCAGAAAAAGAGAAAAGAAAGATAACTTTTATCTCTTTAAAAAGAATTTTTATATGTGCTGTAACAAGTTTAAATAATACACGTGAACGTGTTTCAATCAATAATTTCAATCATTCGTTATTATAGTTTTATTTACGCGACATGGAACATATTTTTTTTATTTTTCTTCATCCTATATTTTTATCCCCTTTCTCAAAAACGCGCAAGTAAACCGTTATTCTAAAGATCATTTAATCTATTGGGTTGACAAAACATGCTGATACAATACGTACACGATACGTGTTGTGTGCTACAACCATTGTGCGGCAAATTAGCGGATGATGCATTATCGGTAACTCCATACGGGTAATATGCAAATATTAGCCTAATGCTTAGCAATGTAATGGATCAATAGTGCGGTCTAGCGTTCAGCGCAGCGCATTTGACTGAATCTAACAATGCTGCCGACTTAATGATTGAAAGAGATTTGCTTTCGAAGGAGAGGGCAGATTAAGAGAAAACGGCCCTCGAAACGCGAGCATATGTTTACATATTATGACAATAAGATTATATATATTTATAGCTTTCTTTTAACAAAGTGATTGACGGTTTTTGAGTCAAATATTTATTTTTTTACACAAGATATGATGAAAGAATATATAATTTTTCAGCAGTATCCTTTAAATCAGTGTGAGAAATAATCTTTTATCTTTAGCAATTTTTAATATTTGCCTTATTAAAAAAATTCTACTCTTAATATCAATAAATTGCTTTTACCAAAAACTTTCATCGTTGTTACATATCGAGTGAACAATCAAGAGATACATATATCTATAAGAGATATATCAATGTCATTAATAAGTATGACGGCTTGATCAAGCTTCTAGGTATGTTTTTACGAATGATAGCTTTTATGGAAAAATATTCCACTATGTTTTATTACAAAATAAATATTTGCGAAATGTTCGCGTAAAATGAATGAAAACATTTGCTGTTTGCCACGTATATTGCATGTGTAAAATGTATTCTAAAATGGTGAAAGAAACTAGAGTCGAGTAAAGGGAAAGCATCATCAGTGTTACTCCACTTCACGAGATCGCATTTATCATTTTATGGGTATTGTAATTTAAAATATTATAATTAATGAAAAAGTTATGTAATATGTGAGAAATTTCGAATGGTATTCTGTTTCCTTAATATCAATGTAAAATGAACATTTAATTCGTACACATAATTCCATAAATAAGATAATTGCATACATGTATATATATGTATAAACATGCATATATATTTATTTTTATACATATATATATACTACAAAATTCTTCATATATATTACAAAATTCGTTTTTTAATATTTTATTATTATGACATGTATATGAAGCAATTTTCAACTAAATTCGCATATTATTTCCATAAAACCAAAATAATCTGATAATACATTTCCGATTATAGAGAAAATGCTCGTTCTTGACTGCATTAATGAAACAAACTTATAATATTATATATATATATATATGAATAATTTATATTGAAAATAACAGAAATTATGATATGCTTCTTATAATAAGAGTTTTTTATATAAGATTGAAGAAGCTTGTATATATTGTTCGTTTATTACAAATTTATTTTAAATTCCTAATTATACCGAGAATTTTCTTAACAATAAGATATTTTCTTACATACTGCCTTAATGCTAGAAATATTTTTACGCCAGCTTTAATCTATCAAGTTTAGCGACATAAAGAAAATAATAAATTTTTAATTGTATCATAGAAAGCATGAAGACAAAGAATGTCTGCAATTTGATTATCATAATTAGATTATCATCAAATAAAAGTTCAAAAAAGTCTTTGTCGGTATAGAAAGTACTCACAAGGGACCACTCGCAAGCTTTTAAACAATTGACATCGGACGTAAGTATTCCTCAAAGGGATGTACGCGCTTGTGTTTCTGTCACGCACATTTACTTGATGAAGAGAAGCAAATCGAGAAAAAGTAGTAATGAAACTAATAGACGACTCTTCCTTTGTCAACTGGTGTGAAGCGTGGCGTGAAGTCGGTCAGCGCGACTTCAAAGTGCTAACGCAGAGTTTCGCTTTATTAGCCGGTAGCTAATTCCACCTATGACTTCGTCCTGCGATGTGGTTCGATCCTGATGTCATTACGCCACTCGTAAGTGACTGAGCGAATATTGCAGAAATGCGCACAGGAAATTATTTCCTGAAATAGCGTGAGGAAGCAGAGGAAGCATCTCTATCTTAATTAGTATTCGATATACAGTGTGAGCACAATTTTTTACTTCATTCATTACATTTTATCAAGGAGATTTTAATTGTCGGACTCTTTAGTTATCTATCTAGGTTTTTTAAGTTCAACCACGCCCATCTCTTCCAATGGAAATTTTGAAACAACCGTTTCAATTAAGCGATAGCTCTACATATCGAGAATGACATAAATCATTTGATGTATCGAGATGTGTCGTTTATTGATGTTATTAATGTTTTATTAACATAATACTATGGCATGCCTCGTAACAATCGGAATCGAGATTGCAATTATTTCTTTTGTTTTAAATCCGTTTCAACGCAATGAAAACATGAATCTTTTATAATTCTAAAAGAAGATTATTATACATTTATAACACTTTAGAATTACAGATTTGAAAAATTATGAATAACAGAAGCAATATTTTCAGCAAAAAGTTTTGTGATAACTATGTTTTTATAAAGCTTTAAAGTTTAATATTATGTTTGAATTTTTCAAATTTTTGTATTGTAATATAATTATCACACATATTTACATATGGTTCGAAAAGCATTAAACAATTATAATAATAGAATTATATAAATCGCTGGACTCTCTCCAATAAGTTATACGTGTATCTTTTCATAAGTTAAATCGGGATAGAATTATGTCGACTACATATAACGTTATAGTAAAATATTAATTAAATAATTCGATTTCGTGATCGATTAATTATGCAATCTTCACCTATTACAATCGCGGAATTGAAAAGTAGCGTATTATAAATTTATAAAGTTACATTCTAACAATAAGTTTTCTCTTAATCGAATATGCATTGAAATGATGAATTTAAAAATGACCGTTTCGATCAAACGATTGCTTATGTACATATCGAGAATGGCATAAATATATCGAGATTTGTCTTGATGCATCGAGATACGTCGTTTATTAATGTTATTAATATTAACATAATGGTGTGCCCCGTAACAAACGTAATCTCGTTTGTTCCAACTGCATCAGATTTTAGATTAATGTTATTAAACTGTCTATTATGTAGGACTTAATACCACAGAAGCTTAATCTACATTAACCGCCAGTGTAAGCCTAAATTCACTGTAAGGCAGACTGTAACGCGTTTGCAGTAGTAGAAACCGCAGCTGGGAGTTGAATGAGAAGCGACAGACTTAATCATAACCCCTGGGCTTAAGGCAACTGAGTAGACAAACTTCAAGGATACATTCTAGATATACATGTGAACGCATGTGTATACGAGGATTAACCCTGAAATTCAGACTATCTGATTACATGAGGGAGTAATTTTTCCTCCGAACCCTTGAAACGAGCGCACGCACTGTCTTATCATGTAATGTCAGGTCAGTATCGGTCCGTAATACGACAAGAAAACTAAAGCTTCGTCAAAGTCGTTAAAGTAAGCATGACACTTTTACAATAGTCTTATTAAATGAACAGAAGAAAGATCGATTTAAATAAAACTCTTTTCTTTTTGAATAAAAGGAATGTAGAGCTTACTTAATATTTTATCGCATAATTAATTGTAACGATCTATTAACACCTCTATGTCTCAAGAAAACTTGTATCATATCTTGAAATGCTGATAGAAGTGTTTCATATAAATGATTTTTCCTACAAAATCTCGAAAATTCCTGAGGTAATAAAGAAGGGCAGAAATTGCGATATGAACATTACTCTCTTTCGGAGAGAGGAACATAAATATTATCTAATAATCTACACATTGGGAATATGATCGAATCGACAATGCACTCCAAGAAAGCGGTAGTTAAAAGTCACCATCATATTACGAGGAACGAGAATACGGAGGAGCCAGTCAATGTATCTTGAAACGGAGTGGCTCGAACGTGATCTTACAAGATTTATATAGCTGTACTATCGTTGACACTCCCATTTCTCTTCCGGTTTCTGACTGTTCGTGCAATGTAGCGTTGCCGTTAACCGTTAAGACGACGATCGAGTCAGATATTAACTCTCGCGTCGCGCGTTTCTGGCTTGATTTAAGAGGATTTTGCGACACGTGCGGCAAGGGATGAACAGCCATCGAAATGTCGGGATTCCGTATTCGGCGAATTACCCCGATAATTTATGCCGCTCGTCGCGACACCGTAATGGATCACGGAATGCTTTCCATGGCTGTGCATATGTTTCGCGAACCTTAATCGTCTCGCGATCCTCTCACGTGAGGCATGAGACGCAAATTGGATTACGTAAATTATTTCAACAGCAAGACAAAAAGAAACGTACTCTGCCGCGTAATCTGTACACTCCGGCGCCGTATCAACGACGATATCGTGCGGATAGGACACGTGCCATAGTTAAGTATGCGCGTTTAAATTAAGAACGCGGCGAAAAATATGTATGCGACTTAGGCGCGTGTACTCTTAATATTTACGGGACGTAGGTTAAACTTTTCAGCATCTTCTAAGAAAGACATCGACAAACGTACGGATGTAAAATTTAGGAGGATTGTCATTTCAGTCTAAGATATATTTGAATCGTATCCGCGATGGAAGACTTATCTTTATCAATTTATCCATTTTTATTTGACTTAATATACATGTGTAGTCATGTATAAAATCATTTAGAATGGCAATTAAGAGGCTAAATATGCCTTATTTGATAAATATATTGAATAAATATATATTGAGACAGAAATTGAAATTTAAGTTAATAGACTTATATACGCATCGTATTAAATGTAACATTTTGACTCTAAGTTTTACTTGCTTACTATGAAAAAATGAATGAATATCAAGCATATTGCAAAGCATGGATCAAGATTGCTGAACTTGTACGCTGATTGAAGAAATTATACACATCGTAAGAAATTATTTCAAAAAATATTAGAATGTTAAATGCACCTTGGAGAATAAAAAAATACTATCAAAAACTTCAGTGTAACCGTTGTACACTTACACACACTGCTAGTTACAATTTTATAACTCAACAGAGTGTACTTCCGCAAGAGATAAGCAAGAGTCGCAGTGCGACCTCTTGCAGCATCTTCTAAGCGTACTAGCAGTTTTTCTTTTCCGTGCTTTAATCGGATATGCTTATGGCTTTAAGAGAAGCACTTAGCAGTGCTTCCCGATGGAATGTTCGCGAGCGCTGCGTATATATTCGCACAACAAAACAATTACCCAGTTCATTCAAGACGTAAACTAGTTACTTCTGGTATTTGTGTGTGTGTTTGACGTATAAATTATAAATCTGAAGGATTCGATAAAACAGTAAGTCAAGTCATTTTAGTTAAGAAGATTAAATCTACATTTTACTCGAGAAAAAAAACCGGATTAAGCCACTGTTGCACCAAATCCTTTACTTTTATTAAAAATAATTATTAATGCCCTCTCATTCTTCTCAGATGTATCTCTATGTGACAGGAAGGGATTAAGGATTTCTAACAGATTTTAGCAGAAAAAAACACACTCTATGGATGAGAATATTGCGAGCGCAATTTATGTGAATGTCATTAACCACTTTACGCACAGCTAGAACGGACTGTCAGGTTGTTTTAAGAACGTTATTACGGAGGACACTGCTGCACTTTCTTATATATCTATATCCGCGCGTTATGTCGACGACAACGACCTCGTTGAAACTCTCTTATCTGGAAGTGCTCTCGCGCCGCACACGACGGCAATAAAAGTACGTCCTGCAGCAGCGCACATTTCCTGTCATAATGCTCGCACAACTCTAACGCGAAAGACTGGAAGTGGGTTGTATCGTAAGATAATCGATAATGGTAGCGCTGAGGCAAATCATTTCGATTAGCGAACGGTATATGCGAGATAAGAAAGTTTGACGCTACTTTTAAGTGAGAAACTACGCAGCTACATCGAGCAGAATCTGGCAAAAGCTCTGGGAGCAGAGTCTGGAATTCAGTCTTGAATTTACTGCATGCTAATTTTTTTTCAATATTCCTTGTATAACAAAAAAGAATTGCATCGAAATTCCTATTTAAAGTTATGCAAAGCTTAATATATTAACGCAAATAAATGTCGCATTATATTAAATTAAATTATCTGTCATATAAATAAATTGTATTTTACGTCTGTCTTTTTAATCTCTCTTCTTAATATTAATATATTGTCAATATTAACATATTTTTAGTTTTAAAAATAAATATGATATTATTTATATGCCTTATTTTAAGGATAATAATAATAAAATTTTTTAATTTTGAAAGTGATATTAATATAGTAAATTAATAACAAAGATAAAAATGTTAAAGAGCACAGGACGCATATTTTATTCTCTAATAAACATATTTTATTCTCTAATAAAAGATTGATAAATGAGAAAATGCCACTTAATGCCACTCAAATATGTCACGTAATTTCGTAATTTCGGCACATATATTTATTCTGCTCGGAATATCACTTATAACAAATGTCAAACAATTAAATTCTGCGAAATATACGATATAATTAATAAAATCCGACCTCTCTTTCGAAAGGGCAATCTTCTTGCAAACGTAAAAGCGAATGTAGGCTATGAAATGTCTTACATAAACATTCCAAGTTAACGATCGTTGAAATCCATTCGAAAGAGACTTTGATTTGGTCCGCGATATACTATGCGAACATATGTATATATATGTATATATGAATATTGCTCAGGTGATGTGGAAATAGATGGCAATCAAAGTATCGTGTAGAAGGAAGCGTGTGAGATAGATCTAGCGACACTTTGATAGCTGCGACGCGACGTCGATCACAAATATCAGTAATTTGCCAGATGCACGACTCATTTCCGAATGGAAACGAGACTTCGGTCGCACACCGACACCCGCGAAGAGGGATTATTGCGCGACCATTTCCGATATCCTGTTCTCCGGTAAATTTGTCCGCATCGTTCTTGAGATATTTCACTTCCTCGTTACTAACACATTTTGTTTCCGGTCTTTCGTAGAAAAGACCGTTCTTTCCAAGAGTTATGGGGCTTCCATACCACATTGTTGAAATTGGTTTAACTCAAAACAAGCATCTTCGCGAAGTAGAAAAGTTTTAAGGCGAGTGAATCAGGCTACTTTTTGTTGCGGTAAATTATACAGCAAACTTTCTCTGTGTTTGTTTCTTTCTACTTCAATTGCTTTGTAATATCAAGTGGGAAATATACGGTTACATATAATATATATAAATATACAAGTTACGGAAATATAATATCGGGAAAAATATCAGAAATATGCAGTTTTGCGGCATCGTACAAAATGAGCTATATGCCGATGTCGCAATCAGAGCTTAAAATGATATTACCTGTGAAAATTGGAAATTACGAGTAATCCGAATTTTTCTATACATGGATGCTTCAATAATTCCGATCACAGCTACATTTCGTATTTGCATCTATATTGCATTTTGGGTGTTGAGCGAATTAATAAATGCCGCTGTTTGAAAGAGTGTACGTAATCGAGAAAAATTGCACGAAGCAGAAGAAATATATTTTAATATTGTGTTGCTGAATATGTCCTATTTATGTAAGAGCCTCGAGAATATTTGTACAGTCACAAGCTGCATTCATTTCACACCGTTTATCATCACCGCGATAAAGTTGTATGTTTAGATATTTTTTCTTTTCTCTTAAATAGTGTGACCTCTCGAGTTGCATACATGAAATCTTTTTTAATTTAAATAAATTATAGTGTCATTATAATAACAGAAACATGCAAATTTTTTTATATTATACATATAATTATTTAAAAAAATTATCTCTTGCAGAAATTTTATTACATAACACAAAAAATCCTCGAATTTTAATTAATTATTATGTGGATAATTTATTTAATTTATATAATCAGATAGAAATGCGCGAGTACTAATAGTAAAGCCCAAGTCAAATCGAGTTTGATCATTCTTATCGAGTTTCAATAACTCGAATATCTTCATGTAATCGAAGACAATTGAATCATCGAGAATTCGAACTCAAATCAAATTTGGTTCAGCTCAAAGAGCCGAAAATTTCGGATACTCGCACACCCCTAATCAGATAAAAGCACTCAACTGGAATCAATCGGTGATAACTTATTTACGGAACTTATTCCCTGTGTCGGATGGATTGTAACACAAGTAAGCAACAAATTAAAGGAGAAAAGATAAAAAAAAGAAAAGAAGCATGAGAGCAACGCCATACAATTTATTATTTCAAGGATGAGTCCCTACAGAAATGTACAGAAAGATAACAGCGAGACAGAAAATTTAGAGAGAGAGATACAAATTTCATGTATTTTCTAAAGGAATACAGAGGTAAGCAACTTTTATAACACAAGTATGTTATTTTAATTAAAATTCGTAGTTATACAATTGTAGTTATATAATCACATGATATACGTGAAATACTATATATACTTAAAAAAATTTTCCATTGCTTTTCTCCGATATTGAACAGACATAAATATTGAGAATTGAAGAGTCTGATAATAAGAGGAAATAAAAATCTCATAATCTTACACTTTTAGAAAATTTATGTTTTCTATAGTTTTAAAAGATTTTTATATGTATATAGGCAATTCAAATCGGACAAGAAATGACCATATTTTTTAAATCAAACGAAACTTTCGTGAAATATACATAAAATAAGGAGATACATATTTTTGTATTTGTCCGAAATATTTTTTTGCAGAAGTTATAAACAGCAAAATTTTTGTGAAAAATGAAGTAGTTGTCAACTTTAAAAATTAATATCTCTGGTTATATTTGTCATAGAGAAATTTTCAAAAATGCATTTTAAAACTAAGGAAATAACCTTTTCTATAAAAATAGTTTGAGTTACAAGAAATTGCCAATTATAATTGTTATAAATAATTGAAATGTTTAATAATTTTTTTTACCGAAAAGTATACTTTTTAAAATTTTTTAAATAATGGTATTTCATTCTCCATTTCATTCTGAAAGTATACATATTTTTTATCTTTTGGAGAATCGATAGATTCTATTTTTTATATATTTTTAATGAATGAGGCGCCGCGCCGTGCTCGCGTCACTGACTCGACCAAGTAGTATGCTACGCGCTATGGCGCGTCAGAAATTAGCGCGTAGCATACTACTTGGTCGAGCCAGTGACGCGGCATGGCACGGCGCTTCATTTATTAAAAATATATAAAAAATAGAATCTATCGATTCTCCATAAAATAAAAAATATGTACACTTTCAGAATGAAATGGAGAATAAAATAGCATTATTTCAAAAATTTTAAAAAGCATACTTTTCGGTGAAAAAAATTATTAAACATTTCAATTATTTATAACAATTGTAATTAGCAATTTCTTGTAACTTAAACTATTTTTCTAGAAAAGGTTGTTTCCTTAGCTTTAAAATGCATTTTTGAAAATTTCTCTACGACAAATATAACCAGAGATATTAATTTTTGAAGTTGACAACTTCTCCATTTTTCACAAAAATTTTGTTGTTTATGACTTCTGCAAAAAAATATTTTGGACAAATACAAAAATACGTATCTCCTTATTTTATGTATATTTCACGTGAAAGTTTCGATTGATTTAAAAAATACGAAGTCAAAAAAGATCGATTTGTTCGATTTGACGTGGAATTGCCCATATACATTCTATTGAGATTTGAAACATCTAGAATTAATTATTTCTAGAAAACTATATTTTTTAATAAATTCGCTTCTTGTAATGGATATGTGATCGTGAATGCTCCATAATTTGTCCGATATAACTAAACGCATTAAACAGCCATTATTGAAAATCGTTTTCGGATCATTTAACTCGCAGAATAAGGAATCGCAATTTCAGTCATGTTGAAGAAAGAAAAGAAGAAACCTAAAAAAAGGACAGCGAAAGAATCGTTGAAAGTGGAGAAGTAAAAATGGATGAAGCTGAAAAACGTCTCGAGTTCGAAGGCACATTACGTCCTACATCTACGAGATTCCTCCTCGCGAATTGTTCTTCGTCACGTAGTGCTTCGAGCAGTCGAGTACGACGAAAAAAGAAGGGAAAGGCAAAGGCGGAAAGAGCGCGAGGAGTTACGAATTAAGCGAGCACGGTTTAATTTCCGAAGCTAAATTTACGAGCGGAGCTTATGGTTATTGTTGTCACCTTTAACCTCTAGCGTCACTGCGACTAACGACTACGGATATTTGGTTAGTAGGGCTGCCACGAAAGTACTTAACATCGAGAACGTCATTATTGCCATTGCACTATCGCTATTTAAGAGTCCTAGAATTTAACGAAATTAAAACGGGATGATGGCCTGCAAACGCGCTGTTACAGAATCGATGCATATGTAGTACAGTATTGTGGTTTTATTATTCGAACATTTGATTTGTATTGCAAAATCGCAAGATTGCCCTTACATTCATACAATATGCCTATAGTTTTAATATCTGCGTTTGTGTTATTTAAAAAATGTAAACGGAGTGATTTATAAATTTTTTTATTCTAGTATATATTATGTATTTTAATATATTTTTTTTTTTTCTGTAATACGATAATAAGCAATAATTTATATTTTCTTTATATTTTCTATATTCTCCACAAAAATATTGAATATATAATTTTATATAACGAGTATACGTATAAATAAATATAAATTTTATAATTAATTTTTTCTTCAATTCTCTACATTTCATATATAATAATAATCTATTTCTGTATAATAATAATCTATTTAAAATTTTCTTAAACTCTCTAAACTATAGTAGAAATTGAAGTATAGTAATTGACATAATTATAATTTTTGTGGAGCTTGATACTAGATTTTATATACGCAGTTCAATCACTGTTGTAGACACTGGTAGACATTGTTGTAGACAAAACATTTTTCACTATCTTCTTATTTTAAATTGAGATGGAAGAACATGAAAAAGAAACAAAAAGAAGTAAAATGGCATTTTTGTTCTTTTCATTGTGAAAAATTGCCGTATCCTGAAGAGGACGGCGAAGTGAATTTATGGTTGAACTAAAAGTGAAATAAGGATAAGGTTACTAAAACAGGCGAAGAATTTTCCTCGTGAAATATATATATATATATATATATTTATATATTTATATAGTAATGTCAAATATAGCGCGTTATCATATTGACAAGTAATCATCATACTATAATAACAGTTGTTACAACATTAAGCAAAACGTGTAGTTTAAGAAAATTTTGCAATTTTATCTTTTAGCAATATTTAAGACGGTAATAAAGTATTCTTTTAATATGCTTTAAACGTTGGGGGATATACATTGAAAGATAATTTAAAATGTTCTCGTTGTTTCCATTCTGTTCAATTTTAATTTATTGCAAAACTATAATAATGACGTTATTTCCACGGTAATTGTATAGCATTACCAGTACCGTGAGACTATTATTGTGAAACTATTATTCTGAGACGTTATTAAAAGCTTGCAAATTAGATCTCACTTAATCTTTTCGTTCTCTTTTCAGTACGCAACAATGGCTTGAAATGGATAAGACGCTTTTCACAAATAAGTTTTGATATTCACGGCAAAGAATGGACTAAAGTCAAGGCAGAATAAAGTTAGAAATTGAGACACGGACTTTATTTGTGACGGACAAATGCGTTAAAGAATCACAATTTAACGCTCAAAAGAGGATTTACGAGCGCCATTTCCAGTAAAACCTCTTACGACATCATGAGAAATATCTGTGGTAAATTGTCTCGATACATCAAACTTCCTCAATCGATCATCAGTTGGTCGGCGTCGACAGTTATGACATTTTTCATAGTTATCTCGCATATCAAATAGACGTCATATCATAAAAGTACCGTGTTGGAAGAAAAAGATTTTATGTTTAAAGAAAGGAAAGAACAAAATATGTAAAAATACTCTCTCTAATATAAATATAAAATGGATAATCTAGTTGATTATATATGATACTTAAAGATAATACTACTAAAAGCTATCACATAAGATCGCATGCTATAGACTGCTATTGTTGAAACGCTTATATCATTGCTGAGATAATCTTTGTTATTATGTTGTGAAACTTTATAATCAGTCTTAGATTATAATAGCATCAAAAGGTTCACGTGCGCATAACGTTCAACCACTTGGAAAATTAGGTATTAGAAGCTTAAAGTCTCCTGCTACACGGAGATAGCTTCTATCACATTATCTCAGTATTAAATTTTGCAAAACTTTTAATGTTAGAAACAATATTACTAAAATATGAACCAAAAATTATTAATTCAATGTGTAAGATACTGTGATGCAATTATATCATTATGGCAATTCAGAAAATATATAACAAACCGTGTTGATAAATATATGTACAAATTATAATTGTAAAATATTTTTATTTTCAGAAATTTCAAATATTTCTTAAATTTAATAATGTCTATTTGCTGTTATAATTCGTTTGTGTTGTGTGCTCGAAACAGTTTTATCTTTTACGCAATTCCTTGCTTTTCACACGTTAATATTATATAATATTGAATTATATACATTATACGTGAGATTTAATTTATTAACTTCTGCAATTTTGAGACGAAAGCGTCGCTATAAATATCTATTATAAACATGAGGCTGTTACAACATTCGTATTAACGAATCCTGCCATTGTTGTACGTGCCGTGGCGGATGATTAGCAACTTTCATGAACGTCACGAACTCTCTAGCTACATTTAATCAGGCGAGCAAATTGGATTCACGCAAATTCGTTTATTTCAAATTTTGGGCGCACCAGCAACAACAGTTAATCCCCTCGACGCAGTTGTTTATAAAATAAAATTACTTATAAAATTCTTTAATGACAACACAACGGGGAAATTTAAATTGTCCGTAAAGATTCTAAAGAAGCTCGACAAAATATGTTTCTTGCCGCGATATGTTTCGACCAACTTAAAGAGGAAAGCATAGGCTAGTATCAGTTTTCTCGAAGCTCACCGCGAGTATCGATCTTCTCGTTTAGAAGTGACAAGAAGTCAATGCTCCATGCCGATGGGAAGTACTGTTACCAAAGAACGCGACCTGGCAAATGAAATCGCACGGCGCGGGTCTTGACAGCGAGCCAAGCGTGAAATATTAACTCCATCTTGTTGCTCCTCCTTTTACAGAATTACCACAACCGTGTAATGACATTACCCAATTAGCAATTTATTGCTGTAAGAATGCGCGGAAAGGGAAATAAAAATGAATGAAAATATTTTGACATAAACAGAATTGCTCATAAAATATTTAAAATTTGGATATTATTAAAATTAAAAATAATTTTATTTTTACAGGGCATTGCTCTGTGATGTGTTATTTTCTCTCTCTCTTTCTCTCTCTCTTATGATACTTATGTTACGTTATGCTTGTTTTATCTTTTATTTTTTCCTTATGGCACACACATAAACCACGTTTTGCAAGCGTTTATGTACATAAACATAAATAGTTTTATCATTTTATAAAGCGCCGTTGTTTCAGTTTTCTACATGTTAAAGTGCAATTTATTTCAGCAGCTCGTTTTAAAAGTGTCTCATCTGCAAAATACGATGATTCGATTTTATTTCTTGCGTCTGTAAATCTTGCATTTTATAACAATTAACGACACAAAAAGAGCTATGCAGAAAAATTCTAAGATAAAAAAGTAACTATAAATATATTTCTTCATTATCATTATTATCATGTGTTACGTATAATATTCCTATCAATATAAAGCTTCGATAAGAAATAGAAGTAGTCTCGTGCGAAGGCAAAAGCAAAGTATATTTATTATATCATGCTACATCACAAAAGCATGTAGAGAATATGTCCCTCTCAATTCCTTAAACATATAAGAAATGTCCACTTTGTAATTCTTCGTACTAATATGAAATCTTTAGTACCTATTGTAGCAACTATTGGAAGTATATAAACCTACGGGTTTTACAAGGGATATTTGTCATACATGAATATACATGAATATTGACGAGCAAAGGATCGCTAATCATTCAAAGCGGGGATCAAAATTCAATCGCGATCGTTAGTGGCAACAGTCGCTTTTTTGCGATCGATTTTGTGTCAACTTCTAAGTGAAGAGAAAGGAGAGCCGGTAGTATGATATTGCGTACGCACACACAACACATCTCATCATACCTGTGTGAGCAATCTACACGATAACTGGCTTATATTGCTCCGACAGAGATATAGGATGGACGAAACTTTTCTCAGGAAAGAGAGATGATGTAGCAACGCGCCACCGAAGTTGTACCATCAGTGGAAGCGTGCGAACAGCGAAAAGTTGGTACATCGATCTCGATTACACATGGCACATGAATAATTTTCGAAGCATCTGTTTCGTCCATTTTTACGGGATATATATCGATAAAATGTTCGATTGTTCTGGATCTTAACTGTATGGCTCGAGATTAAACAAAAAAAAGTTTAAATTTAAATCAGAAAAATATATGAAGTATGAGAAACTCATATTTTATAAGTGTTTATCTAAAGAATTTTTAATTATTTAAAATAATTTTTAAAAAATACGTAAATCATATTTTTCTAGAGAGAACGGAAAAATACTACTACATATATGTGTGCGTTATATATATATATATATTTTTTTTTATACGAAAAGGTTAAACATAATTGCCCTTTGTGAAAAATATGTTGTCGCAATGTGAGGTAGAATAACAAGTAAAAGCCGTCGAGAGGATGCCTTTTTCAGATAGTTTTTCGACCATAGCAGCCGTGGAAATTATCCGGAGATGCGTAATCGTGAGTACAGCCATGTGCAGCGAGGGCAAACGGAAACTGGCGCATTTTTTTTCGTCCAGGTTGAATCGCCTCTGGCTGTCTACGCGTCTACGCTTCCATTCCTAGCTTTTATCCTCATTTTCCAGATCGCCATTTCCTTTCTCTGCATTCTGTATAGTGAAACGGAGGCGAATTCGGATATTTGACTCGTACTCCTCCACGACTTCCGCCGTTCGAATTTCCTAAGTTTGCTCGTGCAATTGTTCCGCCATTAAATTGTAATATGATAATAACCAATTAGACATAGAATTTGCATAGAGAATATCTTAAAATATAATAAATATTTTTTTCCTCCACAATTCATACATTATATAGAAATAAATATATTATATACAATAAATTATATAATATAATATAGTATAATATATAATAGAATGTAATAAATTATATATAATATATATATATATATATATATGTAAATACATATATACGACAAATTAATTACAACTTTATGAATTTAAGAATTCAAATCGGATAACATCCCACGTGCGCTATATAACTAAATTACTTTATGTTTTTAAGACCGTAATATAACTCTACATTCTTGATAAAATATGCGCTTTGATTTCTATGCAAAGAATGTATAATTTTAACCTTATAATTTATTGTACGATTTTTTTATGCATTTTACGCGCTTCCTGCTTTCTTACTGGTTTTTTCGCTACCTAGAGAATAATGTAATAATGAGAATTTTTACTGTTATGTAAACCCATAGATTGTTCAAATATCTCTCAACTACTTTTATATGTCATGTTTTACCGCCCTCTTTAAAAGCTTGCGAAAATTACTTGCACAAATTAACGCATCACGTATACAATCTTCTTCGTAATTCATAAAATAAGGCATCTTCTCACAAATTTTATATATATTAATTTACATATATAAATATATATATATATATATATATATAATACAAACAAAAAATGTGAAATATGCAACATTTTTTTAAATTGTACGTTTCACAAACAGTTTTACAAATGCAGAAGAGAAAAAATATAATATAGAATTTTAATATAATTGTTTACTCGTATCAATGTTAGATTTACAACAGTTTTAATTTAGAATCAGTGCAAAAGTATCGTAATCTCATTTACGATAAGACAGATTAATATAAGATATAACTTAACAATGGCTTAATAATTGTATCAATGGATAAATAGCAATAATTCTTAGAGTAGAAGTTTTTGTTGTTGTAGCAAACTGTAAATATAACGCAATTAATCGCAATCTCTTCTGGCTCAGTCTCGCGTCAAGAAATCTTAACTAAAACAAAACAAAAGCGCGCAAAAGATCTCTGAGATGCTGTATTAAACGACGAATAATTACCGTCAATTGTATCTTAAGCGAGACGAGTGCTCTCACTATAAGTCGTCGTATTCGCGAAAGAAATCCTGTATACTGGGAATCGTATTTTTCAGCTGTGTCACAAAAGATCTATTCAATAGTGGAGAACTGTCGGAATATAACACAAACACGTAGAACTTGAAAATAACACCCTTTTATTTTAAGCTCCGACTGTGCACGGTGACGTGACTGAATTGTGCTCTAGAAACTTTCTTAACGCCATAAAAGAGTAAAAAAGCAATCGGGTACGAAATCGATTCGGCCGAAGAGTACTTCTCGATCGAAGGGTGGAGATTAAGCGTGGAATGCCACGTGGCCCCTCATAATCCAACAAATGAAAAATATCGAAGCAATATCTTACTGTTCGAACCTATATCTCACGGCTTGTATTCTTTCACCTCGCTTCTCTAATATATCTCTCACAGTATACAGCGTCGCACATTGCTTGTACATACCATGAACACGAGTGGCAGATACAGGAATAAAGAATGAAAAGGTATATTGTATCCCGGGATAAGGAAAAGACGCCACTCTCCTACGGAGGAGTGAAGACGTTATATATCGAAGCCTATCCACATTAACTCTTCATTGATCGGGTTTCCCTTCTGACAACAATGTTCGGTAAACATCAATTCTCGAATGCTACTTTCTGGCTCTTCCAGCTCACCCCTCTCGCTTTCGTTCATCGCGACAGCGGCTTTTTATCGTAACGATCCTATGCGTTCCGGCAAATATTTCCGAAATAGCGTGGAACGACTATTCGATAAAGCTCATCTTGTTTACGCCTCATAACGGACGATGCAACGTACGGAGGGATGTACTTGACGAGTTTATGAAAAAGTACATAAAATTACCGCGTTGATCGATAATGTTACAAAATAGTTTAAGAGCGCTTTCTTTATCGTTTCTTTTCTTTATCGCTCAATCGACTAACGCGCGGCTGAACGTTGGCTTGACATGATATTGACGTCAGCAAAAACTATCTGGACAATAATACGCAACATTTATAGAGTACTTATAAAATTTAAACGAGAGAATAAGTGAACTTTAAAGAAAATTAGAAAATTCTTGGCAAATAAATGACCGAAAGCGGCAACAAAAAATATTTAAAGTTTTCAAGAAGCTAGAAAGTCACTTATTAATTGCTAAAAATTTCATTTAATAATATATTTGTGGCATTGAATTTTATATCATGTTTAAATGAGAGAAAAGCTTTATATGTTTTCTTTTCTGTGTTTAAAAAAATCTGCTATTATTAAACCATCGCAAACGCGCGTCGAATAAAGTATGTCACTCGTATATTGTCAATCCGCTTTGGCCCACACCGAGATATGATAATTTTAACACCACGACATGTAAACGACGTTATACAAGCAAATCTCGTATCCTACATTTCCGTGTCACGACGGAGAGAAAAGACTTGAAGCTTCAAAGCTTCAAAGCCTTCATCTACGATGTGTTATGGAAACTGCATGGAGGAAAATGCATCCGGAGAAAATATATTGCCCAGTAGTTTTCTCGTGATATCCGATAAGTTGACAATGTTGACAGCGTAATTATGCAAACTAAATTAGTTGTTACATCGCGTGCTAATTATAACTTTCTAATTTCTTTATATAGAAACCGTAGCCACTTAATCTTTACTTTTCTAAATTTATTATATTAGAATTCAGCGCAATAATGGATAGAATATATAAAGTTGAGTAATTTCACGAAATTATTGTAATGCTGCATTGAAGCAGTACGATGATAAAAAATTCTGTCATCTGTCGAATTTTTAAATATTTTGAAAATCTAAATTCATATATTATTTTGCTTCCAAACAACTTGCGCATGAAAAATATTTTAAATTATATTATGTAAATAAATAGCGCTCCTACTTTTTTCGGACATGGGCTAGATAACTAAATATTACTGTACACGAGAGGCAGAGACATTTGATATTATATCGAATATATATTTCCAATTTTGCAATATCTATTTTAATTTACGTCGCAGTATTCAGCCTCGTTATGACCTCGTCGATAGAAGCAACGAAATGCATGGATATAAAAGTTGTATTGCATTCAAATTGCGATTCGATGATATGAGTAATAATCACGATTCGACAAAGGGTATCACGATCAAAGAGAGATATCATCGATTTGTTCTGAGAAAGTACGACGGTCCAATATTCGCAGACGGTATCGTCTCTCAAGCATATCACCGGCATCGTATGAAAATGAAGCTTTTGTAAGTTTTTAAAAAGGCTCGCAATATGCACGCAAAATTACTATCACACTTAACATAATTGAAATAGATATTGAGATCATGAATCAGGCCTATTTATATATTGCATCAAAAGATTTATGATTAGCTTATATTTTGCAGAAAATTTTAATATAATTGAGGCACATTAAGAGTAAAATGGCAAATCCATAAAAATTATATTCTTTTATCAGAAAAAGAGTTAAAGCTCATTTTATACTACATAATTATTAGAACATTTCATTAAAACTTTCTTTTAATTTTCTGTGGTTTCTATTCTCAGTGCTTCAATTATAAAACTTCTTATTATTAATAGAAAGAGAGAGAGAGAGAGAGAGAGAGAGAGAGAGAGAGAGAGAGAGAGAGAGAGAGAAAGGGCGCAAATACTATGATATATTTCTGAATATAATTATTATAAATCTGTGATAAGAAACATAATTTTTTTTCAAATATTCGAAATAATATTTAGAAATAATCGAATACCAAAAATCCTTACGCATAACTGGTATTAAAAAGATGAAACAGAATTCTCTACAATCGACCACATAAATTTAATTTTTGCGAACAGATAAAATATTATTAAAAAATTATTCTTCTTTGTATAAATATAAAATACAATATATATGAAAAAATTAGATAGTATATTTCCTTGCCATGAAAATTATAATAATGTACGTAATACGTAATATACGTTACATATATGTATATGTAAACTGATTAAAAATATTTTTCTATAATAATGATTTCAAAATTTCAGGTATAAAAGTAACCGTACAAATTAAGACTCGACCTATTTTACTCGCGTGCGCTCGAAAGAGCGTAACAAGTGGTAGAGAAACAGGGCAGTGATACCGCGCATCGAGATTTCCATTGCCATTCTATTTGCAAGTCCGTAGTTTGTGCGAACGAGTCACTGCGCGCGATACATGTGTTCCGTATCTTGCATCTCTGCATCCGGAAACTGTACACGTGCCGATGTCGATGGAATCAATTCTTTCGGAGAGACAACGGTTATTCGACGAAAACGTCATTCGCACGATGAATATGACCCTATGCGGGCGTGTGCGAGCGAAATAACGCCGGCGAAAAGAAAAGAGAGAAAAGAGCGAGAGAGGCTGGGCCGCGGGCACAATGTGCGTGCATTCTCGCGTATACACGGTTTGTGACGAAAAGTCGGTCGTACAGTAGAGAAGTGTCGGAACGCACGTACCTACAGATACCTATGCGCGGGTCATGGCGCATGTCAGACCGACGAGGGTGCGGCAGCAGCAACTCGAAGACTTAAACCGCGCCACACAAGGGCGGATCCATCCTTTCATCGCTCGATCGTATTTTCCCCCTGGTACCTGATTGCTGTGCCAACTCCACATTTTCCCGGTTCCCTTATCGCCCGATGGTCGGGTCCTTTCCATCCTCGTTCGCGCGATTTCAATGAACGCTTTTGTACAGAACGATATTTTACGCTCGACCGTATAAGAACGGGGAAAGAGGATATGATTTTAAAACTGTTATTTTTATCAGCAAGAAAAATATATACCTTTGAGCGGTAATGCGCGCGATAGACAATTTCGATAGAAAAACAAAAATTATATTTGTTGCTAAGTATATTGAAATGAACAATCTTTCTATAAAAAACACACAGTTAACAGGACTTTCTTACCTCAAGTTATAAAGTCATCTGTCTTCAAAAAAACTTTTGAAAGGAGGACAAAAGTATAACATAACTTTTTGCTTTTTACTTATTATCTTTCCATCACTCAATATTTTTAATCCTCTCGATATTCGAAATTTGCATGATAAAAGTATATTGCTAAGTATCGTAAGAAATTTCCATTAATTTTACACTTTATCACTTTTAACCTAATTTCTCATAATACGATTTACCGGTTAATTTATGCAACGTATCTTATTTTTTATAATTATCTTTTATTTTTATATACGAATTTATGCAGTTAAACTTTTATTATGAATCTATAAATATAAATACACATTTCGCTTTTATATACATATACATATATGCTAAAAAGCGTTGCTTTATCATTACATTATTAAATATTACAAATATACACTTTAATTAATCTGTTGTTAATTTTGTATTTGTATATATTTATTGCAGCCGAATATTGCGGGATTTTTGATTTATTTGCATAGCGTACCATGTTTATTCGCAATTATTCTTGTGCGTCATGCAATTTACCCAACTTTAAATTTTGTCAACATCCACCCACCTATTTATTTCTATCTATCTCTTCAACTATATTTAATTGACTCTCTGGCATCAGAGAAAGAGAGAGAGAGAGAGAGAGAGAGAGAGAGAGAGAGAGAGAGAGAGAAATCAAACATACTGGAATCTTAATCTGAGCTACACTGTACGATACAGCAACAACGAACGTATACGAGATGTCTCTTTTTCTCTCGCCAAACTCTATGAAGTTTCTGCGTCGCAGGAGATGGTCGAGGAGAATGGTAATAATTGAGCTGAGTTTGTCCATCATCTGATGATCCACGATCGTCGGAGATAACGCGACTAGTTTCACCGGGACATAACCCGATCCATATGCGCAAAGATGACAATGAATCGATAATCCAAATAAATCGATATCTCACATCCAAACCTAATATTTACGTGACGCGAAATTTGCATCAAACACGCACGAAACTCACCGTTTGCCTTTCCTTTTTTTTTTTGAATCCGTCTTTCCCGAATCATGGTGGACATAGAATACAATTCAGATCAGTTTCAAACGAAATAAACGATAACGATGCAAAACTCCAGAACACATGAATACAGAATGCAAACGAAAACTCGACGAACGAACTGAAAGATAAACGTATCAGAGTCGGAAATCATAATGAGTTCCGAAATTCAAACGTCAGAATTGAGATTGTTCTCAAGTTTCTCAATCGCAAATTTACTCAATGTTTGATAAATAACGATAGACGTTCATCCACAGTTAAATTGTTAGCGAATTCCGACAGTCGACTTTATCGCACGGACAGATTAGATCGGATATAATTAATCGTGCTTATGACCGTTCGACCTGACGCCAATCGATAAAACCATTGAATAAAGCTGATGATGGGGTATTCATCGTATCATTCGTGTGATAAATATGATAAATGTGCGTGTAACATAACGTATACTGATATAAATAAATACCGATAGAAAAAGGAATTATCTCGGATGTTTCAGCAAGAATTACACATATGCACGATAATAGTATTCATAAAATGAAAACAGTCTGCGTTTTATATATATATATTATGTTACATGCAAGTATTTTAAAAAATGTATGTGCGCGTATTAGCGCTTATGCATATTGCATGCATTTATCTCTCGCTCGAATATAGCTACACACATTGCACGCGATTGTAAGACATTAGGACAATGCGTAGATTAATTACGTTTACGATCCCTATAGGCGACCTCACCGAGAATTACATGCGCACCTGTGATTACTTTAATTTCGGTCTTTAATTCCGCTTTCAATCCAAAATACAATCGCACCGTATATAGTATATAAAATAATTCTCTCCGTAATTATTTCGTTATCTCTTCCTAAGACCTCGTATCGTCGTGCTGTTGAAGTAAAACGCTTATGACTGCTTTGTGCAAAGGATTTCGTTCCCTCTTTTAAGCGGATCTTGGGTTATTAGGGATTCTTCAAGGCTAAGAAACTAATCGCTTGAATCGCTTTATAAATCAGAAAGCTCGTTTTCAATCACTCACAAACGCAACTGATAATAGAAAATAATATACGATAGAAATATTCTTAATATTTATTTCCTTTTTCAAATATAAGATGCCAATTAATCTAATACTAATTGCACGAATATTGATTCTTTTTGACAATAGATGTGAAAATAAGTAAAAATTTTAATTTATATTATAATAATGGCATTATTATATATTTGTATTGTTTAATTTAAATACTTGGTTTAAAATTATATTTATTTCACAGTTTTGCTTAAATAGGTCTTCATTCATAATTACTTATACGATTGTTTACTCGTTCAATTAATTATAAAAATTAAGTTACTAATAAATTATTACAACTTATAAAAATAAAGTTATACGTACTTTACCAATTGTAGGAAAAATGAAATTAAAAGACGCGTTTTCCTCATATTGTTGAACGAGAAGATCGAAATGCCGCGACGAAAGATAGGTAATCGTGAAGAAGCACGATAAAGGAAGAAAACTTGGCTACGTGACGCATTTTCCCGTATTGATATGAGAGGCCAGACATAAAGCGAATTGCGATAAGCGAGAAAATCAATCTGTTGAACAAGGGGCGAAATGATATCGCAAAGAGGGCATAAGAAACCAATCGCAGAACACGCGTCTCAGTTCTCCTTCTTTGACATAAATATTATTCACATCAACGAAATTTTCACTTGTATCATGTTCACGTATCATTCATCAGCGTGAAATTTTTACTTGTTCGATAGAATGTCGCCTGCAGTTTAAATGGAAGTAAATCGAGAAAAATTCTGAATGGCACGAGATACGCGCGAAACGCGTATCTCGTGCAGTAGTATCATACGTTACAAGCGACACTCACGGACGAAGACAATGCGTGTGATAATATAAGGATCGCGGTGTGTAACAACGGATACGCGGGAGTAATTTTAGTCACGTACAAACCGCTCTATTTTCGATTCCCAGCAAACAATCCCAGGAACAAGAATTCTATAAATGTATTCGCATATATAAAAAGCGCGCGCATGCAGAGGACAAATTTATAATAAAAATGCTATAAAAGCGCGGAAGTAAATCTTCGATCGCAAGCTCAACGAAATTCAACGAGGAAAAGCATCCTGCAGATTTTATCATATTTATATTTTGAGACTAAGCGATTATGTTCACGAGAGAAACACTTGTCAAGTATTCAACTTATTTGGAAACAAAAGTATAGAGTCAAAGTTGGACAGATATCATTTGGAGTAACGTTTTGAAGAAACGTATTGACGGGCTAAAGGAAGATTCGTACGCAATGTCACGAAAAGCGATTTGGCCAGCGAAATATGTGCGCATTTCCATAAAATGAAAATATCGTCGCTAGAACTGAGTCAAAGGCCATTCGCAAGGTTCAAGCCATTCGCTGTTAACGGCTATATGCTTTTAACGAACTCTAGAGAATATGCCGGACTGCAGCATTTTTTCACATTAATCGAATATATGATGCCGCTATACGTCTTAGCAACAGGACAGAATTGTGCATCTTATCGTTAGCTGTTTTAAATTTAAACTGTTCAAAAGATATTATATATCGATCGATTGACATCGAGACTTTATTTTAGCATTTGAAATACATGCATACATCCCTTATATTAAGAACTTTCTATATATCCCTGTAACTTGAGTGCGGAAAAATGAAGATCTACTTGATACTTGATCGGAGACATCGTATTTCACGAAGCTCGACGATGACGCTGCGCGTACGAAGAAACGTTATAAAATCAGTTTATACGGTGAAAGTCACTATAAAGGTGCGATAGCAAAATTAAAAAATCGGATATAATGGGGAACATTCGCGCAGATTATATTCCTTAGAAATAGACGTCGAGGTCGTGGGAATACGCGCAGGTAGAGACAATATAATATGTCCAATGCTTAGCAACAAGAACAGCAATCTGTCGAGGCGACCGAAATGAACTCCAGACGACTACACTAATTATAGAGACGTGAATTCGTGCGAGTTCGCACCTTAACTTCCCTAATGCGTAGCACCAGACAAGATTTATGACGATAATTACGACGTTACGGTCTGACGCGAGGCACACAGATCGATCATGGATCGTGACACGCCAGACAACTTGATGCATATTTACTTAAGCATGTTCGAACGAGACGATGTGGCTATATCAAGTCCGCTGCTGCTCGGCTTTCTCCCAATCTTAATGCGCGTCGCGCATTAAGGCATGACGCGTAAAAAAAAGAGATTGGCGGATTTGCGGGAGATTAAGGTTCTCGTTTTATAACATCGGCTCGGATGCTGACAACGCGATATTCTTTAATACTTTTGAATGATTTTCAATCTGCGATAATTTTTGTTTGCAACAAAAATTTTTCAAATATATTTTTCTTTTTTCTTTTTTTTTAAAGAAGCAAGATATGTGATAATTATTTGCATAATGGTCATTAAGAGCCAGCCACGTCGTCTAATTTAAATGAGATTTAAACTTATTTATACATTTATTTATACATTAATACATTTGAATATATTGTTAAGAGTACGTAACGTCATTCCTAGTTTTTTGATTATCGTAATAAAATATGCTGCAGTAATTTTAGATCGTTGAAAAGTACATCTTTAAATGTTCCGGAAATTAAAAGTCACGCAACCTACATACAAAAGTACATCTTTAAATGTTCCGGAAATTAAAAGTTACGCAACCTACATACAATTTTATTTGTGACCTTTTTGTGCAATGCATTCTGAAGTACGATAGCTTGAGAAATAATATAACTTGATGCATACTCAGTTATACATGTAGCGAAGCTATAGCTGTGAAATGGCTGTCTTTATAATTCCAATTCGCGTTTTTTTGTACGCACAAGAGTGTACTATAGTTGGCGCATCCACTCAAAAGTACTTGCATAAAATATGATCTAATGGCATTCGAGTTTTAAATGCAGCTATTATGGTCGTAAAAAAGGTAGAGCATGGCGCTACTTTGGATTTTAATATCATACTTCCGAATTCCACCTGTGTACTTCTATTTTATCATGAACGTGCTACTGCTTTCTGTTTATTCCTCTCCCAACGGTACCAAGAAATCTTATAAAAGGAAGATCTTCAATTGTTCGCATTAAGCATGAAGCTGCGTTAAAAGCCAAAGCCTCGACACAAAGACAGTGCATAGCTGCGTTTATATTCCAAATTCTATGTAGTTTCTTATTACATATTGCGATAGCAATAATTAATATTATATATATTTTTATTTAACTTATTTTTATAGTGCTTTACCAGCGAATAGTTAATTTATTGTTTTGCAATTATGTATAATTAAAGATATCAATTCTATAAACCAGTTCAAGACGACAACTTCGTTTAAATATTTTAATCAAATTAATGATAATAACATTTAGGAAAATATCAGAATAAATATCGAATAAATATCATATAAATGTACAAACTCTATGTCCAGCTCTAATATTTAAAACAAAAGAGAAAAAAATTGTTTTTAATGTATAAAAACATGCTCTACATTCTATTTTATATACATCTATGATGTGTGTGTATGTGTGTGTATGTGTGTGCATCCGCACATCCCTATTATAATTCACGTAGATATATTTGTTTGAGGACGCAAATTCTCTCTTTGATAAATATACCATAATACATAGAGTTATACAATAAATATATAGTTAAACATCTTGGGAAAACAATGAGATTTTTCTTCTGACGGAAGGAGAGAAGCAAAAAAAAATTATATAGCGAGGGGTTGTATGCGCGGTTGCACACCACAATAAGAAATGACGCAGAAAATGAGAAACGAAAAAAGAAAAAAAAGACACAATGATAAAGTATTATACATATTTCGTATAATGCGCTGTGTGATAGAAGAAACCGAGCTAACGAAGAAGAAGCTATGACCACTTTTTTCTAGCAGAAAGCTTTCACAGAAGAAGCTACGTTAGATTGATGAACATAAAATATTATTTATAAATGTTGCTTATATTATTAGAGACAGATATTCTCTATGCACTACCTACCTGCCAAGAGGCTTTTACTTTCTATAAAAATTTTCGTGTATTTTTATCACATTATATATAAAATGCATTATACGTAAATAAAAAAATTATGCGTTTACATTCCATTTAAATTAGACTAAAAATGTAACATAAATAAAGACATCGTTATCTCTTCGTAAAACGCAAATTATGATTCTTTATGAAACTCCATTTCCCACCAAATCATCCAGAACACGCGATTGTCGGAGTAGACCGAAAACCTTAGCTGTTATCAAGAAAATTAAAATCAAATACTTTTTACCCGGATTCTTACAATCGCTTTCTCAATAGAAGCAGTGGTTAGAAAGAAAAGAAAAAGTTTAAACCTTCTCCCCATACTGCTTATACAATTAGAGATGTTTTTTTATGATTAAAGATACAGCTATAAAACGCGTCTTTACATTATGTTTTGTAAGGATTTACTGATTTCGTACATTCAATGTTTGTCTTATCTCTCTGATTATTTCAGATTATAATTATTTTCTAAAAAGTTTTAACAGGTAATGAAATTAATTTTCTTCTCTCTTATACACTTACAGAAATATTCATGTATGTATAAATTACAGAATTATAAATTATTTTAGAAATATACGATAAAAAAGAGTTTTATAAAAAAATTAATTTATATAAAAATATTATATATGTATATAAAAAATAATATTTTATATAAATTAAATAATTATATATATATATATATATATATATATATGTATATAACACAGAAATATATGTATTATTATTATCGTGGACGCAAATATAATTATTCTTATTAAATATAATTATATGAATTTATAAATTCTATAATTTACACAATACTTTTATATCCAATATTTTTATATCCAATATAAGAGAATATAAAGAATGTCAATAAAGAATAAAACCAGACTTGTCCGCTTTTCATTTTTAAACTTGGTTTTTTATTTTTATTACATTTTATCTCGGTTGTTTGAATACGTAAAATATATAACTATTGTTGACATTAATTTAAAGCTTCTTTTTTATGCAATTCAAATTGCAAATTAAATTTTATATCAATTAATCTGCACTAATTTTATACAATTTTGTGACATTAAATGTTTTATTTATTTATTTAGATAATCATCATGTAAAATTTGTTTTTATATTCATTCACAACTTGGATTTTTAATATATAATCTCTTTTTCGTAATATGCTTTATAATATATAAATATTAAATGTGTAAATAGAAATAAAATATGCATGTATACGAAATATGAAAGAATAGTAAAAAATAAAATTTATAATAAATCGGAAAGGCTTTGAGAAATTCAAATACGAAATCAGAGTATATACTGATTTCGTATTTAAATAAAATTTAATGTTTATGTAGAAACCAGTAAAATTCGGAAGATATATTTGTACGTAATTCCTTCAAATATACACATATGTAACGATATTATTATTCATTTTCTGGTTTTTTAAAAATAATTAGACGCAAAGGCAAATTTTTCCAAATTTTAAAATAAGTAAAAATCAAATTTATTTTTGATAGCTAAAAGAAGAGAATCACACAACATAAGCAATAAGACATAAAACGATAAAATTTTATCTTTTAAATACTTCAGCATGTCAATATTTAATTTGGCGAGGAATTTTAATTATTTAAAATTATTTTAGATAAATAATTGAATGGATAATTATTGAGAGAGTAATGTTGTTTAGTTTCAACTACACTCTTTTGTCATCAAATATTATGTCAAATTTGAACAAATCTGAAAAACTTTTTGGGATGTCCATATTACTTCCTAAAAACAAATATATATATTTTTTAAAAAGAATTGCCCCTTATATACTCTCAAAACGTGCGTATTTCATTATGCGTATGTACGTATAAACAGAATACACATATGCATCCATTTATATTATCTTGCGCGCACCACACGCGTGCACCGGCGTTTTCCAACGTGAAAATAGCAACTGATGAGCGACATTGACGTAAAAGAAAACTAACAAACCCCTGTTTTGAAGTTCAGTGACGCAACCACCCATCCCGCGCGGCGGGAGATCGCAGTTTTGGTCGAAAAATTTGAATTTTAAATTCGCCATGCATGTGGCACGCGCGAGACACGCTCTTTCTTTCACATGCAGACCACACGCTCATTTACCTCACAGCATCCTGTCGTGCGTGATGAGCCTGTGATATTTGATAACTTCCTCCGTGCGTTCGGTCGGACACGTTTCTCTTTGAACAACGCTCGGAGGGCAACGAGAAGCGCGTGGTGAAATAACATACGGATGTGTATCGTCCGCAAGAGACGGTGAAAAGAAAATCGCGAGGGATACGATAGTGTCACGTGCGCGAGCCGGAAGTAACATATACGAGTAACGTGATTGCGTGCGTGATGAAAATAAAGCGCGAATTCTCCAGGACCAGGACGAGAAATAAACGTGTCGTCGGGAGGTGAACGCGCACTGCTCAGAGCATGAGATACGGCACACACGGCCGTGACTACTTTGGCGTCGCGACGCCGGCGACGACGACGACGACTACTACGACAATGACGACGTCGACGTCGACGCGTGCTACTAGCGACCGGTAGTTCACGAGGGAACGAGGGAGTGTAAAGGGGATGCGCATGCGTATATCTTTTCTCTCTCACCACTCTCGCGTCCGATTAAACGCAGGTTTCTTCCACGTTGCAGCCTCCCCCGCGACAGATTCCTATTCCATCTCGCATTATTATCGCGATCGGGCAAGCGAAAGCTTGTCGGAGAATTTTTTTGAAAAATAAAAATTAAAAATTGTGAATCTTTAAGCTCGACTGTCCTTTTTGTGATCGTGCATATCTTTTCTCACGGAGCATTCGTATTCGAGATGTAAAAATGTAAATATACTGAACTATTTTAGAATTGTTCTACTGTTACATTAAACTTAAATTACGCAACACAAGTCTCATTGAGAAAGAGTAAATTGTTACAATGAAGTACATTGAATGCCATGATGTCGCTCATTGATATTGCAAATTGTAAAGCTAATTGTATTTAGATGAGTTATATATATATATAAATAGAGGAGCAATTAGAAAATAAGAAACATATTTTTACTAAAAACATTGCAATATTTTATGTACCACGATCTTCGTATGTACAATTTAGTTAAGTACAGTTTAATTTTGTAAAGTTACTTAAAATCCGTATGGCATACGACATTGACAAAACCGGCCATATAAGAAACACATTAATTAAATAACATAATTCAAAAGTAGTTATTTTTGTCGAGATTTATCTTCTATCTTTTTTATTTTGTTCGAGAACTCTTGTAATAATTTCTTATTTACAAATTCTCACAGACATGACAATTTGCCTACACAAGGGTTGAACATTCCGTCGTAAGAACTATCAACTCAGTCGCTCTATTTCGCTCGGCACTATACCATGAAGTATATTTTAGCTTTTATGGAGAGGCTACTCTTTAGTTTCACTCTGCGTCGCTCCATAAGAATACAAAGAAAGAATAAAATTTCACCGCGATATACTTCCGCCTTTATTTCGTTTCATAACAACAATTGTCGCGGAATAGCACAACTCAGAAATTGAAGTTAGTCATTTTTCCTCTTAGCACTTGTATGAATAACAAAGTAATTTACCCTGCTCTATCTGTTATATAATGAATATATATCGATAAAGAAATATATATATTACAATAAAGCTAATACATATGATGATACCGATAAATGCTCGATTAGAAAAAGGCATATGACATAAATATGCTAATCTCCATCATAAAATTTCAATTAGACGAATGTAATGAATCCAATTCTTCACGAATTTTTTCATTCGTGCGCGTTCGTGTCCTTACGATATAAATATGGTAATTGCAACCATAAAGTTTCAAGTAGGCTCTCAGTCACTCCGGAATTTTAATATCATGTCTTTTTCCGAGTTCGGTTCATTCTTCGACAACTTGTGACTTATCGGTTTTTTTGTCCACAAGCATAGGATTTGAATAAAGATAAAACAAGAAGAAACATTACGTATCATAATTTGTATCAAGAAAGTCGCTGACACTCTTCGAAAAAACCATCGGATATAGATGTAAGTCTTAAGTTGCGTATATAACGACGCGCATTAGAATTTGTGTAAAGTGTGATATTTAAAATTGGAGCAGGGCACGTGTGTGAATCGAATCAGGTGCTCCGGCAATGGAAAAGTTTTGAGAAGCTCTATCGCCAGTATGGAATATTGACCCGATATGCTTCTCCTGAAATTTTGATGAAAATTCACGAACATATACGCGGATTGTTCGCATTTTCATTGATTAAACTTTCAGCAGCTAATGCTTGCAATGGGATTACTCGCACGTGGTTTAACAATAGCTCGTCGAAATGCATCGAATTTGAAAATTCATGGAATAATATTGCTATTATGTTCTCATATTACAATTTTCATTCTTACGTATGGCAATAATTTCATACCGAAATCTATACCAAATTATACTTTTGCGATACTGTATCATGGTAAAGCTACACTTGCTACACATATTATGAAACTTTTTAGAAGAAAAATACATCATTATCATAAAAAAATATTGTAATAAAACTTAAAATATTCTGTTATGGAAACGCATAAATAATATAAAATATAATTTTATATTATATATTATAAAAAAATGTATAATATAAAAAAAGGAATTTATGTGTATACGTTTATATATGTGTTTCTGGAGTAGTAACCTATTTCATCTATATGTAAAAAAAATTTGCTACTGAGTGTTAAAATATCTTCTACGCAAACACGCATTCCAAATTAATTAAATGGCTTAATCGATTACGATAAACCAATATAGATATTACTATCATTCAACAGCGTAAATCGACGCTAAGTAAACACAGGAAACTAGGAAGGCCAATTTACCAGTACGTTAGTTTAATGGGAATGCTTCGGAACCATCATTATCTTACAACCCTACCAAAGAAGCAAATGTTTAATGTTTAATGCAACTTGGCAGTCTTGACGTTCGATAACTTAAATTTGCTGACTAGAAGTCGCTAAGTTGTTGAGAAGACAAAGTTCGTTGCCGACAAAATATGCGTTACACTTTAGGGTATCGTTAAATAGGAAGTTATTTATTTATAGAGTAAGTTATTTAAAGAATCTTTTCAGTCAGACAGGAAACCAATTTCTATCATAAATATAATTTAGCTAAATGAGATAGAAAGAAGTAAGATGTAAGAATCCAATATAAAAAATCCATATCCATTATAAAAAAAATACCACACTCTCTATTAATCTGAATTTATTTGCATTGTTTTCAAACTGATAAATTTGCGCTATTTACAAAGCATTAACTAACAAAGAGAAAATGTGACAAAAGATATTATATTTCTAATTTAATTAAAATTAATATTTCTCAATTTATTTAAATATTATTAAATTATTTTTTTTAAATTGCTTTTATCAACTAGAAATTTTGAAAATATAGATATTATATTTTGATTCGTCTCATTTGTAAAAAACTTGTTTATTATAAAATAGAATATAATACCAAACAGTATTATAAATTAAGCGAAAGAAGTTCTTGCAGTGCAGTTTGATTTATTTTACAGTAAATATATACGATATTTTCACTACCAGTTCTTTCGATGTATTGGAGAACATTTTACGCAAGTATTGTAAAACGCTAAAGCTAAAGCAATAATCCTACGATTCGCCATTCTAATTTTGAATTGTATATCAGTATTTCCGAGGATTGTATCATGTTTACGAATTCAGTCCAATTTAACCGAGGAAGACACCTGTATCTCCCACAGGAATTATCCGCAGGCATGCATTTGTCACACGAATGTATTCCATTAAAAAGTAATTAACGAGAGCATCGGTTTGTATTAACTGTACATTATTCGCGATATTAATCCTTGATTTAAAGCCGATTTTGATCCCAAAATCAATGTTCTATATTCATTTTTGACTACACATATGGCGAAAATATTAATCTCCGCAGAAAACGTGAACTCGTTTATAGTTGGATAAAAAAAATATGAATTTGATAAACTAATTTTTAACTCTCTCTAAAGGATATTAAAAAAATAACAAAAAATAGTTTCGAAAAAAATTGCTTAAATAACACCAATCTATTGTACATACATATTATTTTTTCTATAAGCTATCAATTGCGTTATTATACAGTTGCATAGCAACGCAGTTTACTTGCACTTGAAACTACAAGTATTATATCTATTAAATTACAATAGTTGTTAAATGCACAATTTTGCCGTGAAATCAAAGTTAAATTGAATTCGCTTTTAGCATAGGCCGAAGTCATAATGTTTAAATATAAGTAAGAATATCCATAATCTCGACAAGAGGGTTTACGCGTTTACATGGAATAATTTTTGCAAACGCCTCCATCGCGCAATTAACGTATAATTAAGAAGCAAACGCGAGAAATTAAACGCTAATGTAACGCTAATTGTTTTAAGTTTTAATAATCTATTGATTTCAAGGAACAGTTGTTCTAGTAATTATGCATACATCAAATCAATTAATTGTTGTAACAAATATTTCAATATTTGTTATATATTTTAAACTATATTGTGGCCTTTAGTTGCAAAATATCAAATTTTATTTTCCTTAACTGACTTTTAAAAGGTTTTATTTTTTAGAGAAACCTGAGAAAGCTTTCTTTGTAAATAGAGCTTTTAAAGAAAGTGGAAATACGAGATATAAGAGGGGAATTTAAGACTAAAAATTTTATCTTTAGAAAAATATAAAAATCTTGAATGTTGATACAGTCTAGGTAAATTGTGTTTATGTCATTGAAATGTATATTAAATTTGAAACATCAATATACATCATAAAATTAAGTGCTCCAATCTGTATATTTTGTAATATGCATATATGATATTTATATATGTACAAAAAATTATCTGAATAAGCTTGGTGTTGAAAATTGCATATAATTTAATTTATTAAATTGAATCAAACAAAATGAGTGACAAAATAAACATGAATGAAATCTTTTCTATGCGGTAATTGCAATATGAAGAGCACTTTCCACGAATGAATGGATACTTTCAATTATATACGTAGTTCGTACACGAAGGGAAACGGAAAATCGAGTGACGTCAAACTCGAACTGGAACATGGAATGGTAGCAATAGGAATTTGTTACTCATCTCGACATATCTCGCGAGTCTCGAGGTGATTTATACGACAAACGCGTCGTAGGATAACGTTTTCAGGCGAAAGGGATGAAAGATCAAGGATCCAGAACTTTGACCCGACAGAAATTTGTCAAGACGTACATTATCCACTACTTGTGGCTGAATAATCCGCGCAAGTACGTCTAGGAAATCGCTACCATACATTATCTAAAGTAATTAGAGATAGTCAGATTATTCTCGTTAATCGCTCATCCATTACGAATCCTCGTATGTACATACATTTTGGCTTTATATTCAGGAAGTTGTAATTTCGATCGATTATTGCTATTGGCCATTGTTTTATATTCATAACTGTGAACTATATTAATTATTAATTATTAGTTATTATTTATTATATTCATTAAATATGTTGCACTCTAATAATAAATTAAATATTACAAGTTTAATCAAAATTGTTTTCTTAATTATGGCTTATGATGTTTTAACGCCTTGATAAATATGTAAAAGTGCGATATTACAAATATCGTTATAACTTTTCAAAATATACCATACAAGAGTAATCTGTACAGCACATTTGAGAGATTCAAAATTAGTCTACACTTGAAAATTGTCGAAAGAATGTTTCTAGAGATAACTACGAATAGAACTCCTACTGGTCAAATTTTATCAGATTGTAGCATCGCGTTCTTTTCGCGAAGAAAAAAAATTAGATTACGCGGTGCTCTTATTTCTGCAACGTCAGTTGGTCATGTTATTGCACACCATGCATCATAAATCCCTTATTCCGGACCCATGTATATGGGTATATACACGCGGTCGAGCCATCGTCGGCACGTAAATTTATCGAGATGTTGTCGTGAGTAGATATACGCGCGTATCTCAGTGTGCACGCACCCGGCAGATCCCTCATATTACTGGTCACGAAAGGGCGTGAATTATTATCGGATACGAGATAGATACACCGCGTTTGTTCGCTCGATTGCTCGGTCCTATAAATCGCAAAGACTTCAATGGTAACGACGAGCTGCAATTCAACGAATGATCGGTGATTTATTGTTCATCTTCGGACGGTTCCTTTTTATATCCGAAATTCGAACCGAAATGGAATCCGAAATGGACCGGCGGATAGAATAGAACAGTGGTTTACTTTACAGATTTCTCGTTGGATACAATCCAAAAAAATCGAGTTTATTGCGAGAGCGAAATATATCACATATACATATACACATGCAAGCATATTAACGAATAATAAAGATATTATTAATTATCAATTAATATCAGAACAAACTTTGAAAATTTTCTATTATTATTGCCAAATAAAATATAATTAATTATATGTGTGTGTAGAGTTTTTATAAGTTATTTGCTAGTTAAGGTATTTTCATTTATTACTTGTTATTCTAATCTATGTATATATGTGTATATATATATATATATATATATATCTTCTTCTCTCTGCTTAAATCAATCAATCAATCTATCTATCAATCTCTCTCTCTCTCTCTCTCTCTCTCTCTCTCTCTCTCTCTCTCTCTCTCTCTCTCTCTCTCTCTCTCTCTCTCTCTCCCCCCCCCCTCCTCCCTCCCCCTGCCTCCTCCATTCTTATTATCTATTTTGTAATAAAAATTATGTCCGTATGTATTTTAATTCATAAAATAAAATTGTGTCAGTACGTAATTTTAATTCCTAGAATTAAAATTATCTCCCTACAAAATTTATATAATTAAAATTGTGTCGCTACATAATCATTATCTAATCTATCTAATTAATTTATATTTATCTAAAAATTGGTTATAATAAAAATATTATATTAATTACACTTTCCTATTATTACCGATTACAAAGCTGTAAAAAGAAATTGAACATTGTGTAAGAAAATAATGTTGCATATTATGAATATTGACAAATTACCGATTTTCAAGATTGAAAATTTAGTCGCAAATAGGAATAAATTGAATAAAACAATAAATATAAAATTGTAATTATTGTCATTATATATGACATTTATATGTCATTGAGATAACAGAATTTAAATAGATTTGCAACATAGAAACAAAATTATATCTGAACAACAAATTTGTGTACACACAATTTTTTTGAATAAATATACACTACTTATAGATAGCATTTTACTTCCTAAGTATATATATTAATGTGCTAAGTATATATATTAATGTGTCACACATTTCTTTATATATAAAAAAAATATTTATCATAATCTTTGAAGTATGCACTCCTAAAAAAATTCCTCTTCTTTAATACATTTATTATTATTAGTATCTCTAATTGATTTCAAAACTGTCAAAATAATTCTCGCGTCAAATAGCTTTTAACACTACGAAGCATGCGACACAATAAAAACCAATCAGAGCGAAAAAGAGACAACAATTCACTTCGAGATTCAATTAATTTTTGATCAAATAAGTATCCGCAATTTTAATTTAAATTTACGATCACTCCTCTCTGTCTAGATCTGGGGCTTGTACTACAACTTATTAACTCATTTACCATCGGTCATAATTAATTTAACATCTTGACACATCAATATGAATATCGCATAGTGTTTTTTACGCGGAATAATTACTTTGTCCGAACGAGAGCTTGTATTGTATGATTACGTGCTATCGCAGGTAAAATAAAAAATGCGAGGAAATTTATATCTCATATACCTTACGTTTATTCTTCTGGCCAGTTTGGATTTACCTTTCGCTTCTGGCCATATCTATTCTGGTATTCGATCTTTAACCAGAAGGACACTCTTTCTATTGCCGGCTGATTATCGGCAAATAAACGTAGATTTTACTTTGTTCACTTACGATAAGTTATTAAAATACAATTTTAATTACAGTAGAATTTATAAATTGCCTATTTTATCAGTATCAAATAAATATATATATATGATTTTATTAAGCTAATTGTTATTATAGAGGAGACAGAGATTTAGTGTTTCTCTTTTGTATTTTTTTACTCTGCTTTATGAAACAAGACGTTTCGAATAATTTTTTTTTTTTAGTCTATCAAAAGTTTTTTTAATATCAAAGATTTGATTATGCAAGAGAACATATCCATATATATTAATTCTCCACAAACTTTCATCAGTAGCAGACTTGCGTAATGCTATAACTATGTTAACTTTTCAAGAAAAGAATTGTATATGAATAAGTTAAACTTTATCTATATTTACATGTCAAAACATTCGCAACTTCCGACAGTAGAAATTGGATTGTATATATTCACCGTAGGAAAGTAGAAAAGTTTCGTCAAGCGTCACAAATAGCATACCCAAGTGTATTCGGGATTGTCAATAGCTTTTAAATCAATACGTGCTACAGCGAATGGCTCATTCCGTATCGTTCGGTTTGTTGTCGGCATTTCTATAACGTCTTACTCCATCTTGTCCCGCCCTTGTTTTTAAAATAAGAATTACTTAAAATTTATGCGTGCTGAATTATTACTGTTTAAACTTTCGCACGAGCAATATAGCTTTGTATGAAAATTTATGCAATAAGATTACCACTCGGTAAGGAAGAGTAATCACCGTGAATAACAACTGAGAGATTACGGTTTCAAGTTCTCCAAAGTCTCGATGTTCGCCCTGAAATTATCGATTGCCGTGGGATTTATTCAGTGAGAATAGGGTAACTGTGATTGTATGAACAATGACGTGCGCGTGATTGGACGTCGAGTTTTAGCGCTACTAGGTTAAACACCGATTGTGGTTCCAACTATGTTAAAGGAGCCCGTTTGGAATTCGCGAGTTTCTATGAAAAATACGTGAAAAAAGGTTTTGTAACTTATTACGATAGAAACGAATAAAAAAAACCGCAACGCACGCATTCATTCTACTTAAACGATCTAAACTTTTATTGTAGCTTGAACGATCAGTTTTGACGCTGAAAGCTGTGTAAAAAAAAAAAGAGAATCCCATAAAAACTTCAGGGATACGTTGAAATCTCGGAGGCTTATTTACGTGCTCATATTTACACTTATATCGACGTACGCTTTAATATAATATGGACGTACGCTTTAGTATAATATTGTAATATCGTAAACACATTGCTTCTCATTTTTTTTTCGTGTTACGAAAACACAAGTTTGTAATCTTAAAATAAAAATTGCATTATATATGAAAAAAATTTTAATTTACGGTTTGGTTTAAGTGCTCTTCCGTATGCAAATTTAATAACAGTTACGCATTCGTGAGATATTCGTAATTTTAGAAGGCAAATTTCAGAATAAATATCAAATTTATTTTATTTGCGCGCAAAGTTAATTAATATTTAAATAAAGTTAATTTACATAAAGTTAATTACCAAAAATATATAGCAATATCGAAGCCTGATAGCGAAAACAAAATAATTTTTCAGAATAAATTTCATATATGGCATTACTACAAAAGATCACAGATTATTTGATACTGTAGGTAAACTAAGTTGCTTATCATAAAAAAATAAAGAACTTATAAAAACGTTCTGTAAAGTAAGAGTGAAAAATTCTTAAAGCGAATAATTATACCAATTATTATAGGTTGCTTTTTTTTAATCAGTTTTTACTGTAACTTTTTAAGGACTTAATTTCTCTTTTAACCAACAATTTTTATGCCGCTTCTTACATTGAATTAGTAATGTGCTGTTCGTGAAATACTAGAAATATATCTTGTGATTTATATAGCAGTCGCTTAAATATATAATTGTTAAAAAAACGTACATTATTATATTTATTTTCAATTATCTCGCGAGGCGGATAATAATATTCTAATGAATATTTTTCATAATAAGATTTTCATATATATATATATATATATATATATATATATATATTCTATTCTTTAATTTTTTTAAATTTAATTATTTCTTTAATTTTTTTCTTTCATTTTCCGGTTCTTATTCTAGAATTTAATTTTCATGAAAATTACTGAAATATACCAAATGTATTATATTTTACTATTGTGTTGTCAAATTTTCAACAAATCATATTTATCCTACGCAATTGAATTCGCTAAATGTATTCTACATAATATGTGATTTTACATTGATTATATAAAAGAATCCCTCTGAAAGCAGGTCTATGTATTACGAGATTTTCTCGTCGTATTCCTAGTGCGTAAATAATTAATATGTGAAGAGAGCTCTAATTGACATTCGATCGAAAGGATGAATGCCATTAATTGCAACGTGCATAATGATTCATCGATTTGATGATGTAGCAGTCAGAAAACGTGCAAACAATTCGTCTGAAAAGTATTTATAATCCGCTTTTAGTCTGAATACAAACTAACTATCATCGATTTTTAATAATTTTTTCAGCACTTTATAAATATTGAAATAATCGACTGTGAAACAGAATCGCATTCAAATGTTTATTCGAGCTTTTATTTCAGCAAGCTATCTTGTTAAACATAGCGCACAAAAAGTATTTGCTTTCGAAACAAGAAAAAAACCGATGGTATCGAGCGCTCACGTATATTACACATTTAATATGGTGTTCCGCTGATTGTTTAAACCATGAATAATTCACTTTTGAAAGCGCGGATCAAAATCCTTCGTGCCAACATCCTTCGTACCTAGCGAGCACCTAATCCGACGAGCGTCGGAGGCGTACATTTACTCTCGCGCTTTAATTCTTGAATAATTCATGACCGAGTAACCAAAACAAGGTGTTGTTCGCGCCGGCACAAACAGTTGCGGAGACATATTGCAACGAAGATAAGACTCATACTAAATTTCTCCGCACCTTGCTTGTTTTGCAACAAAAATGTCAAGCGTGAACTACAACTTCCGCATCATTTTCCATATGCTATCTTATGCAGAGAATTTCATTAGATTAACCGCGTTTGTCTTTTATTTGTTTTCTCTCTCACACAGACGTACTCATTTCGCATCGTGAGATTAAACGTCGATTAAAATTCGGAGTAAAACCTGTTCTTGTTCACTTTAATTATTGTTTGATTTAGCTAACTATAATAAACCTTTTTTATTTTCATTGGGATTATGCCAAACAATCGATTATACCATCCAACAAAATTTCTTTATAATATAAAGAATTATGTGAAAGCTGCAAACAAGAATGCTAGGTCCCCTTTAAGATTTACAGTTTCTTTTTTGGTTAAATATTCGCTTGAAAATTTTGCTACATACGGCTATTATGCCTTGAAATAATACGTATATCGCACAAATATAATGAGATAAATTATTATTATTATATGAAATAAATTTACTCACCAATCGCTGTACTGTCGTTTCATCAGATCCGTTGAAGCTAACCCTTCATTAAGGATTATTGTTTGATTCGCGAGAGATATTGTCGTATTTAAATCAGTATATCAAAAATATTTCACTAATTTAAGAGCTAACTATAATAAATCTTTTATTTTCATCGGGATTATGCCAAACAATCGATTATACCGTTCAACAAACTTTCTTTATGATATAAAGAATGATGTGAAGCTGCAAACAAGAATGCTAGGTCTCCTTTATAATTTACAGTTTCTTTTTTTCTTGGTTAAACACTCGCTTGAAAATTTTGCTACATATGGCTCTTAATCTGTATTATGCCTTCAAATAATACGTATATATCGCACAAATATAATGAGATAAATTATTATTATATGAAATAAATTTACTCACCAATTGCTGTATTGTTGTTGCATCAGATCCGTTGAAGCTAACTCTTGATTAAGGATTATCGTTATTCGTGAGATATTGTCGTGTTTAAATCAGTATATTTCACATCAAAAATATTTCACTAATTACAATTATCTGAGATTATCTAAGCACTTCATTTAATTTATAATTTCTTTTCACGTGCGATTTACTTTAGGAAAAGACGCGATGCATTACGGATGTGACTTCACTCCGATACGAGCGCGGCAGAATTATACGCATGCGCACGTTATGATATAAACAGCAACACTCTTGCCAACCTAATAAATATCGAAATTCCTACAATGTCTGAATTCATATAATATATAGACTCTCACATTCGCAGAAATTCGATAAGAAACTAGTGTTCCTCCCCCCAATTGGCCATCGAATAGAGAATTTTAAAGTTCTGAAAATTTTTCTAATCGTGTGACATTGTGTTTATGTTTCATGCTTGAAAGCTGCCTATGTATAATGCAAAAAGCAAGATCCAGGGTCTACATAAATGTTATCTATGATAGATATATAATAATTTAATAAATATTGTAATATACATTTATTATTTCGATCTTTTTCTTTCACCTGAGATGTACATAAAAAATTATAAATAAAATGTTTTTTATTTAAATATAAGCATATATATATATATATATATATAGTGTTTACATTTAATATCTTTAATCGTTAATTAACTTATAATTTTCTGTTTTATCAAACATTGAACTCTATTGCTACTTGTGTTGCGTTTTTTCTCAGATATTTAATATTTTTGGCACTTGTGTTGAGAGATATTAATATGTTAATTAATTTATAATTAACATATTTTGTATCACAAATTTAATATTAAATATAAATTGTATTTCTCTTTCTCAATATATATAAGTACCAAACATATTAAATATCTAAGAAAAACGCAACAAGTAGCAATCAAGTTCAATAAAACAGAAAATTATAGAGGTTAATTAATAATTAAAGATTCAATTAAAAATTAATTAAATATAAAATACATACTTGCGTCTTAAGTAAAATGAGATTAAAACATAGGAACTGTTTATAAAGCTAAAGACTTACAGTCTATAATAAAAGTAAACGAGGTTCTTGCATCTGTGAATAATTAAGCAAAAACGTATCCATGTCACAGTGACTATCGGATGTGTCTTCTGAAAGAGAGAACTTTCCAAATGGCACTTGAACTTCTTCTTTGCCTTCTGAAAATAACATCAATCTGATTAAATTCTCTAATTTTATATTACATCTTCTATTATATCATCCAACTACATCTATACTTTAAACAAATAAAATCGCAAATACATATAATGTTACTTACTGATTATTTTCAAAGTATAATTTAAAGAGTGTGCACAAGAATCTATTACCTCAGTCACAATAAAATTAGATATTTGAGGTGTGTAATCTGAGCCAATCTTCAAAGTCTGAAATTTAATGCTATTTAAAAAGAGATATAGTTAATTTTATATTTAAATTACAATACTTAATATATTACATACTTTGAAGGCAATAATATCTTTAACTTGTGGTTTTCTAGTCATAATTGGAATTAATTCTAGATCGCTAGGCATCCAGTTTTCATAACTTTGTGCCTTTTCTTTATCGTATAAATTTTTTTCTGTGCTAACATTGTCCTCCACAATTTTATTCAAGATTCTGCTTCTTATCCCATCATTTAATTTATTTTCCATCTTAACTTCGTTTTTTACTTGCTTACTTACAAATGTAATTGGTGTTGAACTTTGTCCTAATGCTAAAAGTGTAGACAAATCTCTGGAGGGTGAAGCATTGCTTACGTAAGATTCATTTCTAGATGTTTCCTGTACTATTTGTTTCGCAATATTATTCTCTTCCTTTTCTGTATTATCAAACCATATATGTCGTCCAGAGGGAATAATATAAGAATCTACAATTTTTGGTTTCTTAAATTTGTTTTCACTCATATTAGAAGATTCAAGTATCAATTCAGCTAAAGATTTAAATTCCTTTTTTGATTTTCGTCTTCGTACTCGCTTCCTCTTTTTAATAGATGTAGTAGAGTCTGTCAAATTACAATTCTCTGTTAAATTGTTATCTGTAAGTATAGAATCCGTATCTTCTTCTGTATCCTTATTTATCTTCACTGTATCATCGATTACGCTATAGTATATCATGTTTTCTGTAGTGTCATCTGAAATAAATGCAAATCATCAGTAATTATGTTACAAAATAAAGATCTCAGTTTATTTTATCTCCATTTTTATGTGACATTATATATAAATGAAACTAACTTATTGAACTTGGTCGTATGTCACTCAAGTTATTGTTAGATACATCCAGTGTATCAGATGTAACTATTCCTGTTTTGATATTTGTCGTATGAACCTGTTTATCATATATAGAACTGTTGCATATTTCTGCTTTGTCAACTTCATTTTTTATACCTGATCCAGGAAATACTCTGTAATTCATGAAATTGCTAATTAGTTATACATATTTAGCAATTAAAACGAGTAAACGCCGCGATTGCAAGATTAATAAGAAATATATCAAAATTTCAAGTCAAGAGAAACGTTTGATAAAATTAAACTATACTAACTGTATCGTTTCGTTCTCCTTAAGTATACGCACATCCTCTGTTGGTGGCAAGTATTCAATATCGTTTAACAATAAGTGAAACGGTTCTCTGATGCTGAAGAGTTTACTAATGTGTTGTTGGATATCAATAACATGCTGGATCTTCGTTCCGTCGATAAAAATCCAACAAATTTGACGTACATCGTGGAAATATTTGGACAAATCGATTCTTAATCGGAATTGTGGATGCTTCATCGTGACTCCTACGTTTATCATTTTGACGTGTCGATTGAAAAGTATCAGTTATGAATGAAGTAAATGGCAATGCGATCGTCATTCACTCTTGGTCACTATTTAGCCATTCACCCTTGTTTCAATCAGCAAATCCCGCGTCGAATGCTCAGCTCGGGCTCGGACTGCTTGAAACCTTAAATGAATTATCTCCGAGTGAGAGGACAATCTGTGGCGACACATATATCTACCAATAGGAACAGGGAATAGATGCTATATTCTGTTCCTATTGGTGAATATATTTAACTTCCCTATTGCCTGTACTTTTATATTGTGCGAGATAATTCTATAGAATTATATTCTATAGAATTTTTACCCAATGTTGGTAACATGCGTTATTATACCAATTTCGATTTGTTTTATTGTGATAAAACTTTACAGGGCAACTATATTGAATTACACACATCAATCCTTTTCATATTCATTTGTTTATTGATCTCCAAACATCAATCTTAAACATCATTCTTTTACATTAAAGATTTATATTAATAAAATGCAAGTCTATTTATTTCACACAAGCGTTCTCACAACTGGTAGAGTTTGTCAAATTATAATCCTCTGTTAAATTGTTATCTGTAAGTTTAAAAGCTGTATCTTCTTTTGTATCACCAATCACTGTATCATCGATTGCACTGTAGAATATCATGTTTTCCATAGTATTATCTGAAATAAATGCGAAACATCAGTAATTATGTTGCAAAATAAAAATTAATTTTATTTTATCCCCATTTTTATTACCACAATATATAAATGAAACTAACTTATTCAGTTTAATTACGTGTCACTCAAGATATTAGATATATCCAATACATCAGATGTAACTATTTCTGTTTTAAAATCAAAGTTTTAAATAGATCTATTGATCTTCGTTTTCGTCTTGATCTTCGCACTCTCCCACTCCTCTGTCCAATAGGTATAGGGTATGAAAAATTACAATTCTTCATTAAATTGTTATCTGTAACTTTAGAATCCATATTATCTTTTGTATCATCAATTATCTTCACTGTATCATCGATTACGCTGTAGAATGTCATGTTTTCTGTAGTGTCATCTGAAATAAATGCAAATCATCAGTAATTATGTTACAAAATAAACATCTCATTTTATCCTCATTTTTATATTACGCAATATATAAATAAAACTAACTTATTAAGCTTGATTGCGTATTATTCATGATATTATTAGGTACATTCAGTACATCAGATGTAACAATTCCTGTTTTGATATCTGTCATGTGGACCTGTTTATCACGCATAGAACTGTTGCATGTTTCTGCTTCATCAATTTTATGTTTTATACCTGATCCAGGAAGTACTCTGGAAGAATTTACGAGATTGCTAATCAGTTATACATAATTAAATAAATAATTAAAACGAGTAATCGCTGCAAGATTAATAAAAAATATATCAAAATTTCAAGCCAAGAGAAACGTCGATAAAATTAAACTGTACTAACTGTATTGTTTCGTTCTCCTTAAGTATACGCACATCCTCTGTTGGCGGCAAGAATTCGGTATCGTTTAACAATAAGTGGAACGGTTCTGTGATGTTAAAGAGGTTACTAATGTGTTGTTGGATGTGAATAACCTGCTGGATCTTCGTTCCGTCGATAAAAATCCAACAAAATTGACGCGCATCGTGAAAAAACTTGGACAAATCGATTTTTAATCGGAACTGTGGTTGTTTTATCGTAACTTCTTCTGCGTTCATCATTGACATTTCGATTGAAACGTATCAGCGTGAACCTGTAAACGTCGTGATTGGCAATGCGATTGTCAGTCACTCAAGTTACGTTGTCCACATGTCGACTGTCGACCCGCCATATGTTAATCGATATTATCGAATATTCGATATTTTTTTTAAATGGACAAATTTTCGAAACTTTAAAATTTCTCCATTCGATAGCTAATTGCGAAACATTGTGCGTAGTCAATCAGGAATTTATTATCTTTTCCTTTAATTTTCAATCTAGTCTTCCATCAAGTATGTTTTCTTAGTCTATGGTGTTACGCGCAGTGTGCAGGCGTTTAACTACGCATCATTTATGTGCGTCCATATTATAGAGGTTGACTTTGATATTTTAAACAAGTTTTATTTATTTAAATTGTTAAATATGGCAGAAACCATGGCGAATGATTTAGGAATAACGGAAAGCTATCGACAGAGTGTAAGAGCGAAAATGTAAGTTAATTCGCATCTAATATATTATACAAGATGAAAACATTATCTACATTTAAGGAGAGAGAAGGATTGTCGATCCAAAGAGCGATGTCTTAAAATTTTGATATAAATTTATCTTTTAAATATATTTTTTTGTTCGTACATTATTATATTTATATATGCTTAATCTGTCTCTCTTATAATATTTATATGTAAAGCAATTTATTAACTTTATGACAAATTATTATAACAGATTTGTTTTTGACTAATTGTTTTCCTCTAATTTTTCTAATTGTTTTCGTTTTTTCTTCTACCTTATAATATGTACTGCTGCTAAAAGAACCTACTACCTTATAATACTACTGCTAAAAGAAGCTATTTAATTTTTGTATGACATGTAATTCTAAACACTTTTATTCACAGAGATGAAGCTATACAAATGTCTGGAATGCCTACATCAAAAAATAGCATTGAAATGGAAAATCATGTCTATCAAATCAAAAGACAAAGTCTAAAGTTTGTCTAAAATTGCTATTCGAAAAACCTTGAAAATATAGTGATCCTATATTTATATATTGTCTTATTTTATCCACATTTTTGGAAAATTAAATTATATATTTTTTGCAAACCATATTTTTTTTAACTTCAGTAATATTTATTTGAAATAATCTCTTGTTAGTAAGATTGTTATAACAATCAATGTGTTTTAAGAGTCTATTATCTATAATTAATCCATTATGTAATAGATTGTCACCATTCTGTATATTGCTTTCTAGCAAGTTTTCTAACATTGTTTTCTAATATATGTTTCTTTTTTCTTGCAGGAAGAATATGTGGGCTATGTTGCCAGATTAATTCTTAAATACAGAGAAATGAGTAATGCTTCTTAAATTATAATAATTTCCTTATATCATCTGTGCGCCGAATGCTTGGAACTGCTTGAAATCTGAACGATTCCAAATCTGCGAACGAGAAAACAATCTGTGGATAACGTCACCATTTAGAGCAGCTTCACACTATGAAAAATAATATCTGCCTTTTTTTTCAATATCATTTCTTTTCTCAAATTTTTTAATTACGTAGACCAACGAAATATTATTAAAAGTCCGAGAAAATATGCTGAAGAATAAATATAGTATCTCTATCATTGATTTTTCTGAAATTTATTCATTTTATATCCATACTTCGAGATATACAAATTTATTAGCAAAATTTGTTACTCTTTTCTCTTTTTATTTATAGAATTTTTATTTATAGAATTTAAAGTAGTAACGATTTTGCAAATAATTTTACTAACAATGGTAATGAGATCGGTAAAAAAAACCATTTATTGTATGTTGTGATTTATTAATAAACGAAATGCTGTTAAAAATGTGGCTCGAGATTGATTCCACATATATATTTCTATATAATGCGTAATGCAGACAATTTATATTAATTTTCTCTGGTTTAACGAAATAAAGAGTTTATTTTTGTTACAGAAAAAAAACTTGTAAGAAGCATGCAATCTTATTTCTTATAGTACTGCATATTTTATTTATTAATTCGCAATAATACAAAGTCAAATGCTAATGTGTAACTCTAACAATAATATTTGTTGCCATATAATTTATAAGGACAACAAAGGAAAGGCTGCAGTTACATATTCTTATATTACAAAATAAATCGATTATGATCACACACATAATTTACTTAGACATTATATATCGATATATTTTTCTAATTTATGTTTTCCCCTCCATTATCCCCCATAAAGCTGCGCTCATGGAAGAATGTGCTCTAATATTTATAAGAAAATAATATATTTATATTATATATACAATTTTATGTTTTTATTACCATAACACGTATAATATCGACGATAAATTTTGCCATATTATCAAAAGAAATGTACAGCAGAAATAAAACTAAATTATTTCCTGTTTTGAAATGGTAATTATATTCAAATTATCATTTTTCATATAATTAATTAGGTTAGTTGAAACTTATAAATTACATTGGTTCTTATAATACTAACAAAACACTTGGACACAATTAGACACACACACAAATACACACACACATATAGTTATAAATAAAGTGCTTAATCGTGTATATTTGTGTAAAATTGAATCTAATGTGAATTTTAAAAGCAAGAGAGAAAGAGAGAGAGAGAGAGTGTGTGTGTATGTGTATGTGTGTGTGCGTGTGTCAACGTTGCAATTTTATGTTATTTACATAGATATCTAATGCTTCTCTCTAATGCAGAAAATGCAGTTGAAATGTAAATCCAGTTTAGTAATAAAAACGTATGTGTGATGTGAGACAAATCTTTCAAATAAAAAATCCTTATTTCTTAATTTGTACATGCAAAATTGAAGAATTGAACGTCACTTCAAAAGCTTACTCATTTATAAGTATTTTTGACAGCACTCGTTAGAGAATTTCCGATAAAGAAATTAGAAATAATAAAATGTGTTTCCTCTACAATTAGTATTACATAATTAAAAAATTTATAATGAAACAATGTTAAAAATAATTAAGACAACAATTAAGAATTAAAAAACAATTCACGTAATTACACATCAGAGAAAAAAAGAATAGCACATAACACAAATCTGTATACATATATCTAACATGTATTTAAATGTACATTAACAACCAGAAAGAGTTATTCTTTGTATGCCTTCGTGATATTCTATAGAACTTGAAAAAAATGTACTGCACAAATATTAATTTTACCAACTGCCTACCAGATTGCTCTAATAATTCTCACATTTCCGATTTAAACAACCATGTTTAATTTATATATATATAAGATGTATATTATATTTCCGTATATATTTGTCGATACTTTTATATACTGTCGATATTTGTATATACTTAAAAAGAAACCTATGTTCTACATATTACTAATTGCTGTTTGCTCTATATTATAGTTTGAAGATGAAGTACAATATGAACAGTATTTACATTAAACTTTCTTTTCGAAATTTTGGTATGAACAGTAGCTGAAAAAGTATCTTGCTTTTATAATAATTATAACGACACATGAAATGTCATACAGATTTACGCTTAATACATGAATCCGAGACAATACAGACTTATGGTTATTTTATATATTTGACATGCTGAGGCTACAAATATTTGAAAGTCTAATGTCTCGCAGATAGAATACTTTGTTTGTTTTTTTTATTGTTAATATAGAAGAACTTGATTCATTGATCGTAAAAAATACGTGAAAGTTTATATCTATTTGTGTAAACTGCGATAATTTCTCTCATTCCCTTTTTCTTTACTGTTATCATGTGTTTTTCTGATATTGCAAGTAAACATTTTGTTAGCAATAATATGTATAATAAATTCTAACAAAATATACATATACATATATATACTATATACTATACATATATATATTTTTTTTATATAAATAAAGAGATAAGAACCAATTCTTATTATATATGTATAACTATATAGTTTATAAATTTTTGTAATAGCTTCTTGATTTTTACAATATATATGTGTAATTCATGATAATAAAAGATTGGGCAGTGTGAAGTAACCCTGAAATACGATATTCAAATGTATGTGTAATGATAAAACTATGTAATTATATATAATTCGGAATTTATTATTATTTTCATATAAATCCGGTATATAGACGAACGTACAACTGTTGTTCATTTAGATCATATTGTTCTGATCGCAGTCAAAAGACAATATGGAAGAAAGATCGTATTTGAAGTCATTTATTATGCAGAAAGTCTTGTTAATATATCTCACAATGCACATATAACGTATAGTAACAAAATATCTCTTATACTTTGAAGTTTTACATATTAGAAGTTAATTTCTTCCAAAAAATTTCACAAATTCTTAAGCTTTTCTTTATAGAACATAAAAAGAGTACTTTAATCTTGCATCATCTTTAATTACTTTAATTGATCTTTTTAAGGTTTGCTTTATAATCGCTATCAATCTGTCTTGTATTTGTGGTAAATAGAGAAGTTGCTTACAATAACTTGCAAAAGTTACTAATAGAATATATATATATATATATATATATATATATATATATATCTACATTTTTATGAAATATTTTTCGCACTCGAAGAATCAAATAACTTTGCATGATGCCGTAATAGAAATTGACTCTTTGAAATTGTTCACTATTCGAACGAATAGTTACAAAATTGAAAGAAGCGATGTATAGAGACTCGTAATACTTTTTTTTATTACTTACATTTCTGCTATCAGCTTATTATATTTTGTCGACATTCTTATATACGATGTTTCCATTAAATTGACAAAAGTATTCACATAGATTGAACGAAAAGAACTGGACACAGTTGCATTTTAATATTTTATTTAGAATATTATTCTTCTGAATTATTTTGTGTATTTGAGACAAGAGCCTAGTGTTTTCGCACACATCAGAGAAAGTTTTGCAACATGATTCTCTTTAATTAAACAAACCAAAAGTGTCATTCATTTAATTATTGAAAACATTGCAGATCTAGAGATTTAGAAATTCCAGAAATCACGGATTTTTAAATTTAAATTTTTTGAATTAAAATATATAAAATTATAGATAATAAAAGATTTAGTATATTAGTTATTCATATAAAAATCAATCTTTAATTATATATATATCTGTTCATATAAAAGATTCGTCATTTCAATATATAAAATAATGACATCAGAACAAAACTTTTCCAAACACGTACGCATTTTTAACTTCGCCTAAATATTTGCGATTCATATTTGATGGACGAAATCCCGAATTATCGCGACTTTTCGCGTGAATTATCGAAAGCTTGCATAATCTATACCCATAGCTTATATCATATCCATAGTTCGCAAATAAAGCCCTATTCCGGGTCAATTAATCATCTGTCATCTGTCGTCTGTCATACTCGGATTCTCAGATTGGACGCCGATCGATTCGGTATATGTGATATATCGTCAAAGAAGATTTATCGTGGCGATTTCAGCAAAGATCTCGCTTTACGACAGAATGCAAGAATTCCTTTTGGAATCGGAGCGTTCACGAATCTGTTGCAGATGTTGAAGCTGAGTTGGGGATGGCACGTGGGTGCTGCTGCTGCGCGAATTCATATGCTGCGGAGGTGGCAGGGACTGTCGGCGGCGACGTTGCAGCGCCGGGCTTAGATTATACTTCAGCTTAGCTTGGATGAGAAGCTCTTTAAATACTTGAGAGATATTTAGGTTTTCCTTCGCGGACACTTCCACGAAGCCGTTTTCCCATTTCATGGTTACTAACTCTCTCGTGCTCTCGGTCTCCACCTGCAATGCATTTTCATCATTAACGTTAACTTATTATACAGATAATTGGATCAATATTATTCACCTTTACAATATGTATTCAATTTTTCATCATTATACACATTCTAATTTTTATTTCAAAATTTGTGTGCAGGTTTATTTAATAATCTCTTTCGAAAACAGAAAAACTTTTGTGCCCAAAAGTTTTCTGAAAATTCCAGAAGTTGACGATCATCTTTAAAACTCACCTCTTGCTCCGTTTCTACGAGATCGATCTTGTTACCAACGACCACTATAGGGACGGCTCCTTTCGTGCTGAGTATCTGAGCCCTGAGGGTCTTCACCTCGAGAAACGTATTAGAATCATTGACATCATAAACCAGAACGAAGGCATCAGCTGATTTGATTGACAGATCTCTCATTGCCGGAAATTCGTATGAGCCGGATGTGTCTAGAATATCGAGAGTCAACTGGATCCCGGAAACATTGAAATCACCGTGATGCATCTCCTCGACGGTGCGCTTGTATTTCGGCGTGAATGTATTATAAAGAAACTGGTTAATTATTGCTGACTTGCCGACTTTCGCTGCCCCCATCATCACAATCTTATGCCGAATCGAACTCTCGACCGATTTTCCACCACCGCTGTCCGATTCTGACAATCTGTCGTTTCTGAAATGTTAACATATCCTTTTTATTGCGTTTTGTTTGATACGTTAATATCGAAATTTTTATAAGTTGAATTTCAACAAAGCAATATTACAATTACAAAAATAGATTTGTGTGAAAGTGTTCTGTCAATATTTTTCATTTTACACAATGCGTGTTCAAATACTGTACTTCTCTAAATAGATATAAATCGTTGCAGGCATTATGAGATATTAGAGGAATTGTTATGAGAGATATTGTTATTAACGGAAACGATAGAATACAATTTCTCTTTCGCGATACGACGGCGGAAATAAAGAGATAACCACATTCTCCGTTTAAGAAAGACAATCATCCAAGGAAGAGAATGCTGCGCTAATGAACGCGAAGGATTCGCAATACAAGGAAACGCATGTTATTGAACATTGCAGTTTTGTATAGAGTGTCCTGAATTCGTGGCACTATCGAGAGAAGAGAATGCCTCTTGTCAGTTGCGAGGCCATACACAGTCGCTTTTACATGCACCAAATAGCAGCAGCTGCTTCTAAATATCTTCGTCTTTTCGCAATCATCTGCGCTTATTAGAAGAAGACGCAGACATAGTTATTACCGGGCACACATAAAAGCGAGCTTCCCTTTTCGCGTAGATTTGCCGCGAAATTAAAACGCCGACTAAAACCTGAGAGCTAGTCACGAGAAATGGATGATAACGAGAAGGAGAGTGCAAGAAAAAAAGCAAAATGTGTATCACGCGCGCGCAGTCAAGTGGGATTTCACGCTAAAAGCAATTTTTCCGGTCTACGACTTATTACTTCGAACGCGAATAGCTTCGTGTTGAGACTTTAAGTTTACGTCAGGTATCGAGGAGATATCGAAAATCGAACACACTGTATCTGCATGTTGCTTCAAAGAACACGTCTGCCGGAGAGAAGATGACTCTTCTTTCAAAGGGATGAAATGATTAATACTGGTTCTATCACGTATCGCCTATATGAAACTTTTCTTCTTAAAAATGACTCGTGATACGTTGATTCTAATTGCGACTAGTTTTAATAATTTTTATATGAATGTGATAGAGTTATATCGACTAATAGAAAGAGTATTAAAAATAATATTTTCTTTCTCGGAAACGGATTTTAAATCTTTTATTACTTAAAGATTATAGTCAGTAGAAGAATGGTTGAGCAATCTTAGTTTACAATTACTTGACCATTAATAACGATTAATAACGATTAATAAGGTTGATGAATGTAGTGAGAAATAAAAGTCGTGACAGAAATTCTTTCACATTACCTGACATTCTTTGTCGCTCCATCCTCTTGTTCTTCTTTCAAATGTGCCGAAGGTTGCAAACTGAAGCGACGGCGAAACTGATGACGGCCTTTCATCATTTGTGCCGTGAAATTTCTGGCGATAAGAATTCATGTGTATGAAAAATGGAACTTTTGTTTCTCAACTGCATAAAGATTATATCAATAAACATTTTAATCTTAATTCTTATACAAAATAAAAAATACGCGTTGTAAGATTCTTCCTTTTTTATCTATTGACGCAATTCTTTTCCCGAAAATGTATTAACTATCGGAAAAAATCCCCCAGGCAGGGAAAACTTAATAAAAATGTATTGAAATAACCGAGTTTTGCCATTTTTCTAGTTTTATTAACTCTACGGAAGAGAACGAAAATAAGATTAAAAAATCGATATACGAATATATACTCTCTAAATTCTTTAATTTATACGAGTTTAATATGGAAAATATGTAGTCAATATTTTCTTATAAATTCCGATCTCTCTATGACATTGTGTCCAATATTATACATTTCGATTACGCGTATTTGCGTCATAAAGCAATGAGAGAAAGACCCAACCTAGCGAATGGTCGGTCTTTTCATACATTGGATTGATACACAGATGAATCGAATTTTGCTGTCGATAATCACTTAATCACAAATATTGTGTTAGATATCGATCAACATATGCTTAATAATTTTAACGACGTATTTTAAGAGAGACTCAATTTAAAATTCGTTATAATGTTAATATCATCTATTTTTTTAAGACTATTTAAAATATAATTTATATGTAAAAATTTCGTTGTTTAATTGTGCTCTTATGTGTGCACAGAGATAAGACTTATAAATTAAAATTACAATCTTAGAAACGCGAAGAATATAGAGTTTGTAAGATCGGTTTAAATAATGACCGATTACTACTTTTCCTTTGCGGTGCAGTTAATTTCGAGATAGTACAGCACTGACATCAAAGAATTTACTCAAGTATGCTTGCAATCTACGAGATATATGCCCTACGGCATAACTCTAATACAGTAAATTCATTTCCCGTCAAGTATAAGCCATTTTTGTGCGCATGAAACAGCGCTTTAGGCGATCCCTCTTCCGCTTAACGTCATTAATCTTTTGTGCCGTTACGAAGTTTATTGAATAGCCGCAGCACAGCAAGATGGCTTAAGCTGCCACCCTAAATAATCGAATGTACGTGTCCGACGTATAAAGCGTAGCACGTTTCCGTACGAGAGCCTCTTTATATCCTGCGATCGCCTCCACACTGCTCTTCGGCTAGAGGACCGGGCACTGATTAAGGAAGCAATCAAGAGCCCCGAAGAAACACTGAAAGCAGTCTCTCGTCTTTTGTCTATCACTGTTTCTACATTTGTCGGGATCTAAATTTACTCAGAGAACAAAAGGAGACACAAAACCGCGGTCATGTAAAATATTACAGAGGGTGCAAAGCCAGACAAAGCTCAAACGTCGCTCTGAAATTTTGATCTTGAAGTTTCCATTAATTATTCTGTCCATGATGTGTGTATGTGTTCAGATATTTATATATATGAGCAATTCCACGTCAAATCGGACAAAAATCGACCTTTTTTGACTTCGTATTTTTTAAATTGAACGAAACTTTTTTCACGTGAAATATACATAAAATAAGGAGATACGTATTTTTGTATTTGTCCGAAATATTTTTTTTGCAGAAGTTATAAAGAACAATACTTTCGTGAAAAATGAAGAAGTTGTCAACTTCAAAAATTAATATCTCTGGTTATATTTATTGTAGAGAAATTTTCAAAAATGCATTTTAAAGCTAAGGAAACAATTTTTTTTATAAAAATAGTTTAAGTTACAAAAAATTGCTAATTACAGTTGTTATAAATAATTGAAATGTTTAATAATTTTTTTCACTAAAAAGTACACTTTTTAAAATTTTTAAAATAATGCTAGTTCATTTTCCATTTCATTTTTAAAGTGCATATATTCTTTATTTTATTATTAAAAATCAATAGATTCTATTTTTTACATATTTTTAATAAATAAGGCGTCGCGCCGTGCCGCGTCACTGGCTCGACCAAGTAGTATACTACGCGCTATGGCGCGCCAGAAATCGGCGAGCACAGCGCGGCGCCTCATTTGTTAAAAATATATAAAAAATAGAATCTATTGATTTTCCATAAAATAAAAAATATGTACACTTTCAGAATGAAATGGAGCATGAAATAGCATTATTTCAAAAATTTTAAAAAGTGTACTTTTTTAGTGAAAAAAATTATTAAACATTTCAATTATTTATAACAATTGTAATTAGCAATTTCTTGCAACTTAAACTATTTTTATAAAAAAGATTGTTTCCTTAACTTTAAAATGCATTTTTGAAAATTTCTCTACGACAAATATAATCAGGGATATTAATTTTTAAAGTTAACAACTTCTTCATTTTTCATGAAAATTTTGTTATTTATAACTTCTGCAAAAAAAATATTTCGAACAAATACAAAAATACGTATCTCCTTATTTTATGTATATTTCACGTGAAAAAAGTTTCGTTCGATTTAAAAAATACGAGGTTATTTCTTGTCTGATTTGACGTGGAATTGCCCATATATAAATTGAAGAAAAATACTAATTATAAACAATTATATATAACATTGCGATTACTCTATATATATATAATAATAATGTGTGTATAAAATAATAAATAGATATCATTTTATAATTTTATAATCGTGTTTCTTTTCTTGCTTGTAGTATATTCTAGCTTAAAGTATCTTCGGAAAAATGAAAGCGATAAATTCTCCTACTTTGCATTATTGGCTTCGTTAATCCGCTCGTTAATCTTTATCACAAAATCTCGGCTACTTTTTGAATACTCATTCTTTATTAATCCATAATGATGTTCTTAATATCGAAAAGAGAGGCGCACCTGGGGACGTCGTGGACGTTTTTTTCTTTTCCTCTGCGAGGAAAAGCAACATTTTTCAATCTCGCTCAGAACAGCCCATCGATCCGCCGTGAGTAAACTGGCTTCTATCGACATTTATCATGGATCAATAATGTAATTTCCCATTGAGATAACAGATATCCGTATAATATACGCGAACGCGAGTCTGCATATCCTATCTTTGTGAGAAACGGAAACGATCGATAGGTGAGTATCGTGATAACTGCTACGCGACGGACTTGCAATATCAGTAATATCATTGAATCGTCCTCTGGCTTTTTCCCAATAGTTAATAACGCACATATTTAGCTAAAGCTTCTCCAATCGATTCTGCAACAGAACCTAATTTCATATGTAAATATTTTAATAGAGCTTTCATTAGATTCACTTAATTACTAAACTTTTTTCTTATTATATGACATATTGATATATGCGATATATAAAATAAAATATATATATATATATATATATATGTATTATAATGAAGCATATAATGAAGCATTTTCTCTACAATAATCCTTCAACCAATCTTGAAAGAAACTACCAACGATAATCGAAGAAAAAAAAAGAAAAATGAAACAACATATTAATGTCTCGTCGAAATGTGCTTGCAGAGACAAATCATTCATTCAACCATCCAATCTTCGCAACAGTATTGTTCGACTATGGAACTCGCCAGAATTTATCATCCGGGAATTCTTCAGATTGAGAGGAGAAATTACAAGGATTTCTCGGACATCCACAATCTTCTTTTTTGTATACAAAAGCTATTCAATAGCTATTCATAGCTTCCTCTGCAAATCACATGCTAATGGCATAAAACGTGTCAGATATTCTTCAATTGTGTATGGAACCTGCAGTACTTACATTATACATATAATACATTAGTTAGAAATTCTAAAATAGAAGTCCATAAATCGCAACCTTCACATTCTGCTCTATAATTTATTTAAATACTAATTTTTAATAAATGCAACATAATGCGTTGGTGTTGCAGATTTGAATTTTTATAACTCCAAATTTTTATGAATTTTTATGACTTATTCATGTTAAAAAAAAATAATTGCTAGATTTTATGTGATTTTTATATCGCGTGTAATATATGCCATATAATGTTATTTATTTGAAAGTAATATTAAAGTACATTTTAAAGTTATTTGAAATAAAATTTATATGAATAAGAGAACAGATCACTTCACTTGCTACTCGATTAAAAAATTATGTATTTTTGTCAATAATTTTCATTGAAATATTTTCTACAGCTCTATAATTGTTAAACATTTTCATATAGCTTATAATTTCACGATGCGTCTTTTGTATAACAGGAAAATACTTCTATGTATATGCGACATGGGAATTGTATGGCATTGACATGATGACTGCAAAACTGCAAGGCCATAAAAGAGTAATATCGTTATGATTTCATCATCATAATCAAGTTGTGCGTCCCAGTCCATAGAATTGATCCAGCTTAGAGAGATTTACGCGGGTTGCATCGTTCTCATCAAAATACTCCATTGCTGCGTTTTAATAATAGACGCCGTTAACAAGGGATTTGTCAGGCGAATAAATCTTGTTCCGTGAGTATTTTTATTTCATTACGTATCTGCGCAGGACATAAACGAAAAATTTTACACGGTGTGTCGTGTCATTTTCTTCGCTTTTGCGAAGATGTAAATTTTATGTGCGGGTATCGAAAAAACACGTAACATTATGCGAAAGCGGGTGAGAGAAAGAGAGAGAGAGAGAGAGAGAGAGAGAGAGAGAGAGAGAGAGAGAGAGAGAGAGAAAGATATCGTGGATTGATATTCAAATTATTTCGGAAAGTAATGCGGGTAAACGTTTCATTTTATACAACTAGCACGCAGTGACGTAAAAGCGGCTGTATTTTACATACGAAAATTTATGTATCGTAATTTTTTAAATGAATCTTGATTAAATAATTATTCGTATTCAATATTCTTTGCTTATTGAAAAAGAGGGTCTTTCAACCCAAATTTCGCAACAAAACATCTTGATTTAATATTAAAGAACATGCTCATTATATTTTTGTCTATATACAGTATTATTAAATATTTACAAATTTATAATATATACACAAAAGCCGACATTTATTAATTATCGTAAATCGTATAATTTTACGTGATGCACGTTTTGCATTAAAAATATATATTTAGAATATGATAAAAAATATGCTTTATATATGCATATAAAATAATTTTATAAATAACTGATATATGTATACATATATAATACGTTAATCTCTCGTTTACGTCAATGTAGAATGTTGCGAGATATCTGCAGAGATATACGGAAATGTCTGATATGTAAGTTTACTTTTGAAGACAGGTTTGTTTTTATCTGTGTGTGACTGCCCTTTTTGTTATTTTTATTTCACGTAGTTTAACCGGCGATTTATCGTGGAAGGTTCGTACGACAGATTACGAAGTCGTAAAGCGCCAGAAACTCGACTGTGTATATTTCTGCAGAATTGTACTTCAGGGATTCTAAGAATGATATGGGTTAATCCCCCCCTAGTCTGAAAGGACTTCTTGTTACGTGAACCATTGCGAGGATTACGCGGGCGAATGTGCTTTAGATCTCTCACCTCCTCATTTAAGTGCAACAATATTATCCCTCAAATATTAGCGATATAATAATAAGCATTTTCAAGTTTTGAAAATTAATCAAAACTGATCAGAACGTTCAAACCGTCTCTTTTTATAAATAATATTAATACTAAGAACATTTGAAGATGTTATCAATAATTTCGACTAATTTAATAGATAAAAATAGCATTCATAAAGAATTCACAGTAATTTAAAGGAGAGAAGCTTTGCAGAAATGACTTCATTCATCGTTGTCAGATTTATATTAAGATAGAGAAATATTCATCATTACCTTTAACTAAAATTGCTTTAGGTAGGTGTCTTCAATTAAGGAAATTGGTTTCTAGAATGTATATAGATATTCATATTATCGCAGAAATATGAAGCCATTTTCAGAAAACAGAAGTCTCTTGATTAAAATGGAAGTGATGAGTCGGCGCAATTTTGAGTAACAAAAAGGAAATTATAAATATGTTAATCCTACAAATTGATCATGATTGTTCACGATGTAATGTTAACAAAACTTGCTTCGTCTCACGCAATATTTCTCGAGTGCGAGCAACTGCGAGCAACAAGTTCGTAATATTTTATTGTTACTTATTTAATTTGCTCGGAGAGGAAAACTAATAATCGATCGATTATCTATAACTTCGTGCGACTTGTTATATTACTCACAGAAATTATTAGGTCAATTTATAAGTGAATATGTGTTAAAACTTATAAAAGATTTTTCTAGATAATAATTAATAAAACATAAAAAAACAAAAAATCTTTTTTTTTAAATTGTTTGCAATTTGATCGAGAGTAATTCAATAACTACGATATACGATTATTTGTGTTTGATTTTTAAACTAGAAGTACAGAAGAGTATCTTTTTTAAATCGCTAAATATTTTTAGAAATAGAAATTTTTTAATAAATACATTATTTATTGAATTCAATAAGTTTATAATTATATAAACTTATAAGTTTATAAAATTTTTTTATATCTTTATGTATAAAAAAAGATTTTTTTCGCATGCACAAATTTTATTTTATGACGACAGACAAAGCGAATAATTTTCAACGCAAATGTTTTTGGAACTAAACAATGCTCGAAAAGTGTGAAGTTCTCATTTTCGCAAGCAAGTTAACTACAACACTTCACACATTGTGAAAATGGTCACGTTTAAACACGGTATTATTTTTACATCCTAAATGTGACAAAGTAAATTTACCGTAGTTTGTTTTTCTTTCCATAAATATGTACATTTTTAAAAAATTTTCCATATATGTAAATTCAGAATCTTTTGTATAACGTATCTGGCGCGTATCTTTTTAATTAGAATTTTTAATAAAGAATATCAGCAAAAAAGTTTGTATGATAAGTAAGTTTACTAATCATTATTATGTTTAAAAATTTGATTAATTTTCTCTATAACTCTTCAAAATTTATAATAGTATACGCAAAATAATTTTTTACTACAGTTTATAGAGGCCAGAGTAAATGTCGAAATAAATTTTCTGATATCTCTTTTTCTATCTCTAGAGAACTCTTTTTTTCCTTCTCTTTTTTCTATTTCTTTCTCTCAGTAACCACAGTTTTTCACAAGTTGCTGAGTTCATACATTTACCTTGTGATCCCCTAAGGGATCTCCAGAGACTAAATCCTAGATGTAACCTTTCGCCATACTCACACACACACACAGCGTACGGACGGAAATATAACATCCCCGACAGTGCTAGCCGTTTACGTTGATAATTTATGAAAGAAAATTTCACCGGTTGATAATATAAAAAGTTGACCATGTAAAAAAAATGTGACTCTAATTTGGATTTGATTTTATAACGAGACAAATGCAAATTCTGTTAAAAGTAATCAAATTTGTATAAATGTCTCTTTTATTTCGAAGCTATTTATAACATGATGAGCAAAAGTGACATAGTACGCATAGTTTATGTAAAATACTCACAGCTATTGAAACTATTTGATTGAAATATTTGGTATTTAATGGAGTATATTACGCACAGCTTCAATTAGCTTTCACATCAAGTTATAATCAAGTGCAAGAACGTACAGATAGGGGTAATATGGTGTATCAGCGCATAAAATGTAATTTGCATTAGTGCAGTTTTAATCACAAGTGAATTACGTACATACTCTAGATAAAATTACTTGGCAACTTGTTACACAGAGCATAATATAATAATATTAATATTGAAAATTGCGCAAAACATTAAAATTGAGTTTTATCATTTATCCACATTTCGCAAAAGTAGAATATCCTCCAAATAATTTTTAAATAAATATTATTAGAGAGAGAAGAAAATACATAATTGTAAAATTTGTGTAATAGTTGATATTACTAATTTATAACGTCAATTTTCTAAACTTATAGCTACGCAGATACATCCATATGTACTTAATTTTTCTGAATACAAAGATTATCAGTAGCATCGCTATAAATTTATAAGAAATTTATGTTTATAAGAAAGAAGTTTATAATTTTTTATGATTGTTTTATAAGAAAGGAAAATATACCGTTGATTAAAGAAACAAGTTTTTTAAATAATCTTATTTTAAAAGTTCTAAAAAGTTCTAAAAACTGTATAGGCTTATAAACTGATTTAATCAGTTCAACTTCGTGTTAATAAGCTATTATACGAAAAATGTTATCTCGTTGACAACTGAATTTAATATATCGCAGGAACGTGACTTCGTCAACGTTCGACACCGGCCTGCATATAGCTTGATAAGAAGACCGACGATGAAACTGTAGATGAAATAAGACGACAGCGGAAAAGGGGGTGCTGACATCCTCACGTTGTACGCGACGGGGCGCCGAAGTCTTCTAAAGCAGGAAAAAAGGGTGAGAAGCCAGGAGGAAACGAGGGAAAATCGAATCGCATCGACAATGACGACGACGATGACGACGACGTCGAGGTCGATCGCCGTCTCGTGGTAATCATCGTCGCCTGTGTAAACTGGATCGGTGCAATACGACGAAACCCGACAGCACGGAGCCGGTCGTTGCTCCATTTTACATAGACACGCACATTCATCGTAACTACGTCACGATCGTCCGCAATGGCCAATCGTCCCGTATCTATGTGACTCTTCATACGAGTATATCCTTATATGTGTGTGTTAGTGCGAGCACAAAAATTCACCATCCTTCGGCACACGATCCATTCGCGAGTCCGTGCGTAAGACGCGACTATCACGGATTTCGCAACCCCCTACGCAATCCACCATGCATGGAAACTTCCGCGAGCAATTTTAAAGCGGGATTTTTAGGATCTCGTGGAGAAATAATGGAAATTCTGTGGCAGTGATGTTATACAAATGCGCAAAAATATCGGACCGCTGATTACTCGGAATTATTGGAAACTTTTAGTATTGATGTTTGGAGTACTCTGATAATCTATACTATAATAGTTTTGAAAGATTATTATGAATGTTTTGGGTAGAATTTCAAGTCTTTCAACTAAAGGAGTGATAATATGGCAGGAGATTGCAGCCTTTTTATTATATATAAAGTTTTTAAATAAATATATTTGTGTAAGAATTAAATTCAAAAAATATATATACTTGTATATGTTTATATTATATATATATATATATATATATATATATATTTAAACATCCATTATTATTTTATTGCTCTTTTTTATACAACAGAGCATACTTTTTGCGCAAACACATGAGATAACACAAACTGAAACGAATTTGTGACAATCTTATTAATAAAATATATGTAAAGCTTTGTTATTTTCAATGAATTTATAAGCTTCAAAGCCGCATTGTTCTTATTTGAATATTCACAGAATATTTGCATCTTTTATTTAATAAGAATGATATTTATTTTAGCATAATACGTTATCATTATTGACAATGCATGGTGTATATTTATTTGTTAATGTTAAAATTTACATGTGCTAATACTTGTAAATGCTAGTCATTGCATAATTTTATTCATTTTACGCTTTTAAAACATATGTGCAAAATATTAATATAATATAATAAAAATTAACTTTTTTCTCAACTGTTTTATATATAGCAATGTCAATTAAAAAAATAATTGATTACATTCCGCTTATTACGCGCGCGTGCGATTACTGTTCTTGGTATAAATTACACGATATCCTTCACTAACCATGTAACATCCTATACGCGTGATCAATTCTCGGGGCAATTAATTTAATCAAATAATTCACCGTATATCCCTTCGAGAGATAACACCGACGTACATTGCGGGTTTCCACTATCAGACATCCAAAACAACGTCGTGAATTATAGTCGTGGAATAGCCATTTCGATATTAATCACGCATAAAAAAATTGACAGAAAAGTTTATAGAAGTCAGTTTGTAAAGAGAATCCAGGGCATTCCGTTTTAAAAAGGAGCAATACGTTCTTGGTCCGCGCTATTAACATCAGAACCAGAGATGTGGTCAATGGCTCCACCACTACCACCGCAATCTGGACCAGAACTAACATTACCAAAATACCAAAAGTGGAGTAACGTCCACGCTGTTCCAATTGGACTACGAACCAATCGATAAAATCAGTAAACTTCTTGCATATCAAGAGAAAGAGGAAGTAGACACACTTAGCGTGCCATTTCGCATCCGCACGTTCGAACCAATTCTACGTATTATAATCTTTCATAAATCTCTAAAGTTTCACGGAAACTTCCTAGCTTTTACAATTAAATTTGACACAGATTACGATACGAGCTTTTACATGATGTTTTATATATGTGTGTGTGTGTGTGTGTGTGTGTGTGTGTGTGTGTGTGTGTGTGTGTGTGTGTGTGTGTGTGACAAAAATATAATTAATTTTCTTTGAATAGATCTCAAATTATACAGATTGTACATCATCGCCAAAATTTCCAAAAGAACTGATTATTACAAATTTCATGTATTTTCTTATAATATATAAAATTATAATTTGATAATTAAAAAAGTAAATTAGTTAAATAAATTATGACCTGTGGGACAATCGTGAAATTTTGTTCACAAAATTATTTCCCCTCTTTTTAAACAGACAAAAAAAATTCTATATGCATCAGTCTTTCTCTCATCTTTTGCGATTTTATTAAAGCCTCAAAAGTGCGTCTACGTAGCAAAGAATCTGATTTAAATGATTAATCCAAGCTTCAGGCAAACTTGGTCAATAACCTTTCTAACTGACCTACTTACGCAACATATAATGCACGCGCGACAAGAAGATTTGTCGTTTGTCGGATAGATACTTTTCCGTTCCTATATAAAAATGTCAATACACAGATTGATGCCAAAAAGTACGTTCAACGTAGATAAATATGTTCTATGCGACTAGCAAAACGAGTTAACGTCCGACAGCGTAAACAACATCCGATACCGGTATAAGTATCAACGTGGCACCCCAAGTGTAAGACTGTATTTGGGTTAAGCCGTGATAACGCGAACGACGTGGCATACGATAAATACGAAGCGTTCTATGTAGGGTCGCATAAATTACAGATATTATTAACGGGTCACTTGAGCACCTCTTTACTCCTTCGGAACGACCAAGAACTGCATGCTGTTTGCGTAAAAAAGTAGAAACATTTTTCAGACGGAAATGCCACCTGTTAAGGGTGACATTAGAAAAACTAGTGCAATCGAAAAACAAACAAACACATCCATAAAAATAAAACACGAGTTTAATATTTTCTTAAAGTTTTCTCTATTCTTTTTTCAATTTTTTGAAAGTGGTACAGTATATATTTTTTCAAAAATAGATACATCTATTGCAACTTTGAGAGAAATGCTATTCTAAAAATAAAATTTTATATTATTCATATTATTTATATTTAATTTATATTATTTAATTAAGATCGATTTGAAGATCTTAAGAAGATCTTAATTTTTGAAGAAATAATTATAAATTTACGCGCGCGCGATTATAAATAAATTTAAAAAATTTAACATCGCAATTGATTCTGATGTTACTGTTTGTAATTGTTACATGTATCACGATCGTATACAACTTTCGTCTTTACAAATATTTCACGTAGAGAGCTTTATGTCGACTCGTTTGGTATTTCTTGAAACATCAAATCTACGCGAATTACTGGATAAACGTGCAACACTTTCGCCAGAAATGCGGAAAATAGGCTATAAAATTCAATAACGCGAAAAATATAGACGACACAGACATGCATCATAAAGCAAGCACTAACACTCGCGGAAATTGAATGTTACGTCACTGAATATGGGATTAATTGCGTGATGTAATCGCGTTAGCGGATACGGGATTAAATTGCACGGCAGCCACGAATAAATTGAGAGATTATTTTGTAGAAAGAGACCCGCTCACGCGTGTCGACAAAACTGACGCATCATATCCCGATTTACCGTGAACTTAAGCGTTCCGTGTTCCATTCATGTTTATTCAAGCTAATAGGATCCGTTTATAGCATTTATGGAACTGGCAAACAATAAATGAACAAAAATAAATTTAAAGCAATCTTCATTCATCACAGATGTTAGGAATTCTCTTAAGTAAATATAACTGCTACATATAATTTGATATAAATTTTTCTAAATTCAATTTATCTTATAAACAAAACTAACTGTATCAAAGCGTTTTCATTCGCGTGATTTTTATTCTCTATCGTTGTGCAATCAGCGGACTTTTATTTGTACCAGATTCATTCGATTCAGTCTTCGAATCACGGCGCTTCAATCTTAATTACAAACTCGAAACTTTATAGCATGACAAAGAAAATCTTTTAGATCAGAGAGATCCGTGACGCGAAAGTGAGCATGGAAATCTAAACCAGGGAGAATATTCAACGCTCAACTGGCTTCAAATGCTACTAAAGACAAACGATATTTCCCGATGAGTTTTCTAAATCCACTCACGAAGAGAAAACAATAAAGCTCTCGCGCGTTGAATATAAAATACATTCACCCTATAGACGAGTTCGATTTTGTCGTAAATTTCTCACACTAAGACACACTTGTCCCGGTAAAGTTGAAGGAAAGTTTTAATACAAATATTTTCGTTTGTTAGAAAATCTAAAGTGTAATCAGTATAGCAAATTTTATTAATTTTGTTAATCTTCTCTTGTCTTCTTCATACTGCAAATTTATTACAATATTATTAATTATTTTACACCCAAATTTTTATATCTTTCTGGAGAGCCATGCCTTTAATTTCAATAAAATTCGTATCTAAGATGATGCAATCTCGATTTAAGCATAATTTGTAAAACCACTTGTCAAGTAAACGAGACTCATATTATTATATCATTTTTCTATTTATAAATGTAACTAAAGAAAATTATGTTACATGTGTCATATCACACTTTGTACGTTTTAGGATCGATTTATTCATTCTACAACGTTGCACACGAATCATGTAACATTTGTGACGGTCCAATAGACTACCATTGCTCCTTTCTCGTATGATTATACGGTCCATTGTCCACTTTGAATACAATTTCAATTTTATTTTCATTTTATAATTTTATCCAAATCTTTAAAATCCACGATGCAAATTGTAGATATTTTAACGATAAATCGAATAAATGTAAATATATTATACGTAATAATATATATACATTTATATGTAATAATATGTAATTGTTATATTCATTAATTGTTACAATCACTGTTGTGAAAAAATAACTAATATGTGAAATTAATATAAATTTCTTTCAAATTCTCTCAATATAATATAAAATATAATATATAACTTTCTTTCGTTCAATTACATAAAATTATTTTAAGATTTATATTTAAAACTGAACGTTTAGGCAAACGTTGGTAGTGACTACATTCATGGGATATTAAATTTCTGCTGACCTATTTCCGTAACATCTCTTTTCAGAATCATAAATATTCCTAAGCATAAATCTCACATTAAGCACGTTGAGACTCATAACCGGTATTCCTATGACCATATAGGTGATAATTGCGCATTGCATTATGGGCTTAATGTGTTTTGCACTGTGATTTATAGCATGAAGAAAAATGGCTGATCGATAAATATAGCGATAAAACTTTTGTCAGTTACAATTGAGGTGATAGTTAGTAAAAAGGAATATAAATATAAAATTTATTTTGAAAAAGAAATAAATGCATTTAGAGTTTGCATTTGTTTTGTAAAATATTCGGAGACAACTATAACTATTATAATTGAGTTATATACTTGTCGCCGAGGTATTCTATGACATAAGATAAAAGTCTTAATTGCATCTTTCTCATCGTTTGCTTTTGTAACTTTATTCCAGCCATTATCATAATTGTATTCAGAAAAGTCAAATTTTACATATTAAATTTTTGCTATATACGGAATAACACTGACAATGAATCAGAGAAACGATAAATAATAGGGCGGTATTTTTCTCGTATGTAAAAAGTTATACACGCAGAAACTTATATTATTAGGTTGGTAAGAAATTAATGTCGGTTTTTAGCAAGGTCTAAAAAAACATTAATTTCTTATCAACCTAATATAAATATATATAATAGCAATTGTATTATTTTACATCTACTAGTAAAACGTTCGTTTGTAAATGAACATTTTGGCATGCTATTCACAATTGACATACAACTCGCAATGCCGATTACAGATTCTGTGTTAGCAAATATTAGATCTAATAATTAATTTGCTGATAGGTTGATGCGGCGAAAACACATTGCACAACCGACCGCAAACGATCATTTATGCATTATCGACTGATTCGAAATTAATATTCTTGCGAATAGACTTGCCATTAATTAGAAACAATCATTTTGGAAACATCAAAATTTTCCTCATCTCTTGAAAATCATTCTAAACTATTACACATCTACTTTTGAAAAATACATTTGTAACGTTATATACAGCAATACAGAGTACTACGATAAGATGCATACGATATATAAATTACTATGTAATGTGCTGTTACATAAATAATTTTAAAAAATATCGCTTTAGTTAATTTATTAGTAAAGTCTGGTATTATGCCATCTAAATGCAAATTCAAATGTGTCGTTCTGTGACATACACAGTAACTACATTCTACATTTTCACGAACGAGAGTAATCAAGCCGGTATTCATTCATGAAAATCTAATCTGCAAATTATATATTAAATTAATGACACACATACATACACATATATCAAATATTTTGATGGTAAATTTATGATTATTTAATAAATCGCATGAACCTGAATCATCAACAAAATGAATATTTATCTAGTAATGATTAATTAGTGATGAATGGAATAAAATAATTGTTTTGCATCACAGTTTTTAAATTAATTTTTTACTCTTTGGTATCCTACACATTATATAAATGGATGTTTCTTTTTCTTGTTTCCCTGTTTGTTTTTTCTGTCATATTTATTCTTTCTACGGAAAAATATAGCAATCGCATATATTATGTACATGTATTCTTTGTGGATTACATCAGGGTATAACATTGGACAGTGGATATCAATAGCGCAACAAGATCGCAGACGTGTATAATTATCAAGTTGATCATTCTGCGTCGTTTTGCGCTTCTTTAATCTTTATATTGTGTGATGTCCACTCCCAATGTTCTCAAACAAGGTTTATTCATCCACAAATATGTACATGTATACTGCATTTCAACAAAGCCAACAAACAAGCTTTCATTAAGATTAACATTAAAGATGTGCAAGAAAACGAGCTTTTAATGGCTTGGGTGTCATTAACATTATTTTCCGCAAATAACTACGAGACATTGTTATATAATATTTTTATGATACAATGTGCTCTCTCTCTCTCTCTCTCTCTCTCTCTCTCTCTCTCTCTCTCTCTCTCTCTCTCTCTTTCTCTCTTAATTTTTCTCTTTCTCTTTTGACAAAATCTTTTAACGTGCTCCATAGATACGATGAATAAAATTAAAAATTTGTAGTCTCTTTGATATGGTATTAATTTTCTGTAAAGTTAAAGTTGCTCATACACACACACACACATTGTTTTCTATATTTTGTAATACAAACTAAAAAACATAAAAATTCAAAAATTTGAAATATTATCGGGCACTTCGCAGAAAAAGGATTAACATTTTAAATAGCTTAAATTAGAGAATACATTTTGTGTGCAAAATGCAAATCAAAAGTATACATTTATATTTTTATTTTATGGCGCATTTTACTCATTAAGCAAACGCGCGTTGATCTATGTGAGATAACGGAAGCCTTACTATTTTAATAAATAAACGCGATTAATTTATGAATCGCGAAAAGGCAATTTAGAGCAGATTATTACAGGATGCAATTTGAGGGAAGCGGAAGGAACGTAAATCCGAAACGACAAGCGCGTTCTCTCGTAAACTAAAATTCATTCCGAAAGAGCTAATCGAGGTAAAAGCTGACTGAAAATATATTATGCCCAGAGTTCGTGGGTTTTATGGATTGCGCAATATGTTACTCATTTGAAAAATCTAGAACACGTTTACAAATGGGCAATAAACTCTATGAGTTGCGCACTCACAGGCACTTTTGCAGTTACTGTTATGTCGAGAAATACAATTAACGAAAAATATAGCCTGCTACTAGTTTGATCTAATCCATTCACTTACGCTAAAATCGACTTTTACAACGGTAACAGAAATGCCAATTGAGTAACGTTAATTAAAGCGTAAAATCCGATAGCACAGGACTTACATAACAAATGACGTCGCGATGTCTTTGAAAAGCGTAAATACATTATGTCAAAGCTCGATTGCAGAGGGCTAATTTTCTCTAAATGTATGTAACGCAGTTATGTATTTATTTTATTTTAATATACAGCAATCTTGTGTTAATATTATACATAATTTGGAATAATTTTATATAACAGACTGCGGGGAAAATATTGCATTACGCTTTTTTTTATAAGTATGTATATTAATAAAATTGTATATTAGTAAAACTGTATGAATTAATTAAAAGTGGGTGTGTGTGTGTGTGTGTGTGTGTGTGTGTGTGTGTATACATAGTGCATTTTTGTACAAAACAAATCAGTCTTCTTTTCCATAGATTACACAAGACGTGACTTCTTTTATGTTGGTGCGAATATCCATAAATATTTTTACCCCAAAAAATCGATCAAGTTAATATTTTATTTATGGATAAGAAAATCAATCGTTGTTGTTAATCTAATATTACTGTTTACCTCGTATTATTAGACAATCTGTATTTAAATGTGCGTCATTTTACAAGCGCGACGAGATTTGTCATATACATATGCTTGTTAATATTTACAAACGCATTTATATCTATATTTCCATTTATTTACGATGTAGGTCGAAAAATGCTGAAGCAAGAAAAAAAGAAAAACCATTTCAACCATTTTTTATCGATGAAATTTTGTCAAACCGTGAGTGATAAATTGCTACTGTAATATTGTTTGAAAAGAGAACATTCAGTGTGCGCGAATTTTGCGTGAAAATTCAATAAGCCAATTCGTATAGTATGCAGCAAATAAAATTAACACTGTTCGAAAATATGTTGGAAAATGTTGAGTGAGAGATAATATTTCATGTGAATTATTTAATTATCTGCTCGTTATATATATATTCATTGTAAATATATCTCCACTTTGAGTATCTGTATAAAATTGATCACTTGAGTTGAAAGAGAACATATTGAAATCTCTTTAAAGCATTAAAATACAGTAAATAATAACATCATAGGTAACAACTAATGATCAACTAATTAAATTGCAATAATAATTATTATGTAATATATTTTATTAGTGAGATAATAATTAAATTTAATCCTTCTGTAACATCTTTTGCATCATATATTAATTTGCATTTCTTTTTATAGCTGTTTAAAAAGGTTACAAAATATTTAAAATAAAACAAGATACAGCTATTAAAAATTTGCATAATTATTTAGCCAATAATAAAGGAAAAATGAAGTTCTGTAATTTATTTTCTATTTTAATGTTTATTTTGCAAATTACTTGTAGTAATACTTTTAATCATTTATATGACTTAAAGACTATTAATCTTTTAACGCTTTTATGTGACAAAGCTAATATTCTAAATTAATTCAAGAATCTATAGGAGAGAAGCAAATGCCAGAGAAATATACGACAATAAATAATCTTATCTATCCATGTGCTTATATGCTACAGAATATGTATCAAAAAGAACAAAAGCTAATGAACGGAAACTAAACGTGACACCAAGAAAGATCGTTTTTCATCTACGAAGTTGTCGCTGGAGTGACAAATCGTCATCACGTCCTCACTCGCAAAGAGATATTTTTAACGTGCATGAATTTTTTCACACGCTTTTCACAAGCAAGTCACATAGACATACTGTGGTAATGGGAAAATATTTTTTACGAATGCCCTGTGAGAAATATTATATTCAACATCTACAAAAGATCGTAACGAATAGAGTGCCTAGTCAAAGGTAAGAAAATGCGAAGAGAGAGATTAATTTTTTTACCCTCCATTTATACAAATGGAATGGAAGAGCAGAAAGAATTATATTACAGTGTACTACGTAGGCGGAAATAGATGGAATATAGGAATAATAAATAGATAAATCGAAAATAGATAATAGATGGAAACGTGGCTTTCCGTTGATACATATACATATAAATTTATATCTAAAAACCAGTTTCCACATGCGTATGTTGGCAATTTAAAGTTTGAATTAACTTGGATTTATACATATATTGAACTAATCGTAACATGTCTGACGTGAGATTAAACTTAGCACAAGCTAAGCTCGAAATATACTTAATCAGCCCACCCACGAAATCGAGTCTTCAGGAAATCAATTGATGGCTAGAATATATCCACGATGGAACAAGTCGGAGTCACTGTCGACGACGCGTCTTAATTTAATGACATTCCTCCATTCGTTAATTTACAGTTAGAATAAACTGAGAAAAATCTTCAGAAAAGTCTGCTCAGATATGTAAACTTAACTTTTACTCTTGACAGAATATATTATATATATTTTTACATTACAATACGGAGAAAGAAATCATATAATAGAATTTATAGTTAAACAAGAATTGTTTTATAAGAATAAATGTAGAATAAGAAAAAAGAAAAAACGTAAAATTTTAATATTGCTTTAATTCTTTGTAAATATTTAACTATTTCTATATATATTAATCTGTTTTTTATGTGTGATTTTTGAATAGATGTTTAATTCTATTTTAATGCTTTATTTTTGTTACACATGGATAGACAATATTTAGAATAAATGTTGTGTTCCATCAGAATTTGTAATTGTTATTTGTTGACAAAAACAATAACGTAAAAAAAAATGGAAAGCTGCTGTGAATTTGTTCAATATTTCGCTCAAAAGCAAAGCGTTAAAAAGATGTTTCCTGTACATTTTTATATTAGAGACATTACAAGTTATGAATTTTCAAGACAGCTTTGGCGTTATAAAACTCTCAAGAATTGTGAGAATTGCGATTATAATATCATAATCTTTCATATGTAACATGCTAAGTTCCGAACTCGGCTTGAATAAATCTAATAACGAATTTAAATCTTATCAGAAGCTACGTTGAATAAAAATTATAGCTAAGACGGTTCTCCCTCTTGTAAAACTCATCTCGAATTTCGCAATGCGAAAAAGACGAAGGGTTGTGAGAAAGTATTTCTGGAATCTATCTTGTCGACATATTTATTGTTATCATAAATCTCGAATATTTCAACCGGCAAGAGCATTGTGCTCCAAAATATACGAAAATGTTTTAATATAGAGAGTGTATCTTTTATCATAGTGGTATCAATATCTACAATATCTGATATTTATTTCAATGATATTTTCTTCGATATAGAAAAGATATCAATTTTCTTCGCGTAATATATGTAAAAGAGATTGAATATTTCTATTTTTGATAATGTTTGAAATCTGCAGTTATACTTATTAAAAAAAAAAATTATTTATAATATTCTGTTTCCGATTTTAAAGACAAATAAACCGCTGTCGTTCTTTAATATTTTTACATTTCATGACATAATTAATATTATTTTATAATTAATATTATAGGTCATAGATATCAAAGATGTTCAAAAATTATTAATAAATATATGAATAAAAAACTGAAAAAAATCTTCAGTGTAACAGGGTTGCTTTAAACTAATGGCATTTAACTTAATATTTTTAGATAGTATATAAATATTCTGCAATTTTCGAATGTAAGGATGTTAACGCAGCGTTACACTAACACAGTGATCCGATAGTATTATCGCGTTGCGATATCGCCTAACAATGTATACCAGAAGCTCATCACTTGATCTATTCTGGCGTGACCAAACCATGTCGCAATTTACTATGATCGTTATAGGGCGACACCGTGTCATACGTCGCACAACAGATATCTAATGGAAGGGTAGCTATTTACAATTCACTGACAGAATTAATCTAATTAACGATTACGGAATGTACGTATACTTGATATTTAAATGTGGATAGTAAAATTTTTGATTGCAATTAATAACTATACTCTCTTAATACCAAGAACTTGTATTTTGATTTTCAAGATCCATAATCAATTATCTTGATTATTCTTACAACGAAGATATATAAAACATCTCTCCCCCCTTTCTCTCTCTCTCTCTCTCTCTCTCTCTCTCTCTCTCTCTCTCTCTCTTTCTCTTTCTCTTTCTCTTTAAAAATATAATTATTTTAAATATTAATAAATATAAAGAAAAAGGAATTTTTATAGAAAAAAATTTATGGTGTCAAAATACGAATCTACTCGCTTAATTCGTTTTTCTTTATTTTGTCTCTATCAATCTTTCAAGCGCGTATAACAAATCTCGATTTTTTAAAATATTTATTTAATAATACTACTTGGCAAAGTATAAAAACAAGTCGTCCCCCCCCCCCCCAAAAAAAATATTTGACAATGTTTTCTCAAGAGGAAAAATTGCAAATTGCAAAAAATGTTAGTGAAATATAAGAGTTCAGAGAAAAAGCACAGATTAATTTAATCTAGTTAATTTAATTTAATTAATAATCTTGAAGGTCGGATCATTTACCGCGTGTATATGACAATAACTTAGTCCTCTCAGTCCCCTTTTCTAATTTGGATCCGTATTGTTTCACGAAGTAAGCGCGCCGCAATTTATCGAAACAATCTTGGCAGGAAGTCAAGACTTCAAACGACGTCGACCTCTCTTATCATCCATGCAAATAATTGCTAATATCTAGCTCGAGAAATGCCGTTTGCTGGAAAAGATTATATTTTATCCTTGAAAAAAGAAAATAAAAAAAAGATTACGCTTTGTGATGAGACATTGATTCAAATGTCAAAAATTGTATATGCTATTGTATATAACGGGCTCTGCAAGTGAAATAATTTCCACGAGGTTACAAGATCATAGCGTGATGTTAAGATAATGCAATGTCGTTTGCAAAGTTTGCAAATTTTGTTATACAAAAATTTGTTGTGAAAACGTAACACATTTGCCCAAATTATGGAGTGGCTAATGAATAATAATAAATACGCAATAAACGTAAAACGCGATGGTTAAATTGTTACAACGAATGACAAAGACGGTATGAGTCATTATGTATCAGAGACTGATTTAAAATTATACATGTTCTGATAATTAGGATATCTATAATTCATATGTAAAATATCACCGACATTTCAAACATCGCTCTCAATTTATAACATATAATATGATACCATAATCCCTTATTTATCATAATAATTAATTGCTGAATGATTACCATACTTTGCTAGTTTAAAATATTCGCGAGGAAAAATTCGAGGGAAAATTTTTTGAAATTCTATTTGCTGGCACAAATTTCGAATTTAATCGCTTTTCCATTAAAGCGTCAGACGACCTACGTCAAAAACTCAATTCAAGTTTCACACGAACGAATACAGTTATCTGAGATTACGTAGAAAACTTTTCACTAAAACGCAATAGCTCTTTCGTACCACCGTATAAAACACATGCTCTCTGCTTAAACTTTGCATAAAATTTGATATTAGTTTAAATTAACCAAATAGGATTAGAACATAGAAGAGTAATTCAACATGAGCTTTCAAACATTGTCGAGTATAGGACGACAAAATTCTATTCAATTTTAAATTATCAAAGAGACTTATATACTAATGCATCTAAAATGCGTCAGGATTGCTTCTCACGCTGTAATTTAAAACGATTGGATCTTCGCGTGAAATTGACTTTTACGGCGTTTTATTAACGGACAGTCTTTAACGTAGCTTTGCCGCTCGTTTTGCGATCACTGAATGTTAAAGAGACGCACGTGCGGCTGAAGTTCGCAGTGCGCTGAGTGTGCTAAAGTTGCGGTTCGAAAGCACTTCGGTAAATGATGCAATCTACTGCGCCGTTCTCGACACCTGACTCGGAAGGATTCCGCAGATAGGACCGGGAGAGAAATGCGGCATTGAGAATATCCTTCGAGAATGTAAACGCGTAAAATGTCTCCATGCGAAACTTAATTAGAAATTTCGGTCCAGCGATTCTCCGTGCTGCACGGCGATCAATTCCGTCGTAAAGGAACAACAAGAGAATGCATAACTCGAGAAACACGCTATGCGCGGCACTATGGCACGAAAGAAATGTGTCGCGTGTAAAGGAAAATAAAATAAATGGAAATATCACATCTCTTTCAGTCGAGTTTCATTCAGCTCGCCAAAAATACATACAAATTCTATTTTCTGCTGGAAGCGCGAGTATAACGTCTCGTATTGAGAATTATTTTATTCCGATAATGCTTCATTTTTAGAATAAAAAGCTAATATATATTAAGAAAAACTTATATAAGAAATTATTTTTCTGCAATTGCTTTTTTTATAAAGTAAAACAACTTATTGTCCGTATTTTACATAATATGTGAGATAATGTTTTTCCTTCCTGTTTTATATTAAACATCTTGATTTATTAAATTAGCTTACAATTGAAAATATATATATATACAATAAATACTTTTGATGTTTTACATTCTCTTGATTTAATTCAATTATATAAATGATTCTAATAAAACGTATCAAACTCTATCAAATTTTTACACTAAACTAAAAAAATTGATATTTCCAAACACACACACACACGTACACATGTATATGTATATGAATATATATATATTTATTGTATATAAAATTCTGGCCATTTCATCATCGTGATTGAATATTTAATTACGTAAATTTTCAATTATGTTACTGTAATTTTTCACAATTTTTTTTGTAATATAATCATACTCGAAAATAATAAGGGTCATTATTTTTTATGGACTATGTGTGATGTACATATACAATGTGCGTTGATGTAATTCGGGTAGTTTGCGTAGAGTAGCAAACTGTGTTCAACACAGGGGGTAACACGACGTAGAATATCTGTGTGAGTAGAGGTAATAACACGGTGAACAATATGGTGAAAATGAATTGTCAGCACCAGAATTATTAATTTACTTTTGTTTGAATATGATATAATTATATTAACGACTGATGAAAATTAATAAGTAGGTATCTCTTCTTCGCGAATATTATTGTATTTTTGATATTTCAGATACAAATAATTCAGATAAATAATCACGAAATTAATAAATAAATAAATATAATAAATTATATAGTATAATCTTTACACACAAAATTTATTATAAATCTATATTTTATCAAAAACATTAAAGCGTGGATTATTGTTTTGCGTTCTACCTCCATGAAAAAGAAACATTTAGTTATTCATAATCTTTATAACTTTAAATTTTCAAAAAATAATATACTGAAATCCAGTTCTTCCTGTTTATATTGATAAATAATAGCAGTTCAAATAATTGTAAAATATTTAAAAAATATATAGTATAATTATCTTAAAATTAAATATAATTAAATATATAACTATTTGAAATCAGTGGCACTTAGAATTAGCAACGTTAGAAAAATACGATTAAATAATTTGTTTGATATTTCCTGCGACAAATTATTTATAGAAAAACATGTAGAAAGTCAACATATGATATTATGATGATAAATGCTCCTAAATACTAAAATTCTATTAAAATTAAAAATTAAAAGTCTATCAAAATAAAAAATTAATTTCTCCGCGTATATCTGTATTTTGTGCTCTCTTCACAATTAATATTTAAACAAAACGTGAGGGCACTTTATCCTCCCATCCAATTTGTGGAAAGCTCATTCATATTTATGCCCACGCTCGTGCGCAATCCGAAATTCCTAACTATTTCGAGGACACGCATTATTCATTGAATTGCCTGACCATGCTGTATTTTGAAAATTTCTCGCGCAATCCTACAGGTGTTGGTGATCAGAGGTGTTTGCGCTACTAAAGCGCAAACGTCTCTGAAGCGTCTCTTGCTCTACTTACATGCAAACAGGACACGTCGAGAGTGAAAGTGGCGATATTTAACAGGTGCAAATCGACTTCGTGCGAAGCGCGGGAAAACTGTTCTCCAAATCAGGGCGATACGATGCGTTGGTATCACCGGCCAGTCGGACGACCGTCGAAATCGCAAAACTCTCGCGGCACACGAAGCCGGGCACTCCGATCGCCGAATATGCGTTTCCCTAATGGCTCGCTGAATAGACGATCTGACACGCTGGCGTGTAGACGAATACGGCAATGAGGGCGAGCTAGCTCTGTCCGGTACTTCGGTACCGTGCCGGGTGGTATCCTCGATGGTTTCGGTCGGCGTCTGCGCTCTCGTTCGACCTTCTTCCACCTGCGCATTACCATCACTGGATACACTCTATCTAGAGTCTACCGGAGTATAGCCGTGTCAGAGAGTTATCTCTGTCACGCAGAACGGCCTTTCTTTCTCTCCTCAACTGCGAAAGCACCTGAAGCACGCGATGAGCAGGATGATCAAGCCTGATATGAGCAAGTGAATGCTTGAACCAATATCTTGATGAAATTTCGCTTGCAAGGATGCGTCGGGCTTCCACTTTAAGCATATAATCTGATACTTTGTCAATAATTGTTACAATTATCAAAAATTATAACGCAAAATAAAATATATATTTATATATATAATAATAATAATAATAATAATAAAGAAATGACGACTTTATACTTTTTTAATATTTTTCGCTAATTTTTTTTTATAATTTATAGTAAAATTTAAATAAAGATTTTTTTTACAACAATCTATACTTTGATATACTAACTAATATAACTAATAATATACTCTTTCTCTTTCTCTCGTTTATTTATTACTTGATCGACAGTTTTCTTCGACATAAGATTATTACAGTATATTTTCCTCTGCATTTGATATAGTCATGTTGTCACTGTGAAAAAGATACAACGCAAAAAAATTAGTATTTATGTTTTTTTTTTCTAATATGTATAATAATAAATCGTTCAGAAGTTAGTTTGGTTTTAGATTAGCATGTTGAATATCACACGTCAAAATCAAACGTCCAATTTATGCTTAAACATCCGTGAGCTGTCATGATCCTTCGCGTCCAACTTTTCGTAAACTATTACTACTGATGCATCTAGGACGAGGTCAATGTTTGTAAGCTAAACTTTGATAAGATCGAAGTTCCTTTACTATATTAGGTATAATCCGATACATGTATTTATCTTATACGTATTCGAAGAGAACATTTTTCGCAGGTAAATTAGTGATTTTTATAATATTCCGACTATTTTACAAAGATATCGTCAAAATATATTATACGTGCCTTTCTCAATTAAATTTTTCTCGGTATATCCGTAATTATAATGCATTATATAAAGTATTTAGTAGATGCTGTGTTTTATCTAACAGAGACAAAGGCATCCATGCATTCTTACGATATTACTGCAAATAAATTACGTGACTAAATATATTTTATACAATTATTCTAGCACAATAGTATGAGCACGATTTTGTATTTTGTCTTGCATTGTGTGATCAAACGCAAGAAACACATGCGCTCTCTTGCGTCTGACCATATAGATATCACTACTACTTAAGATAAGCGAAAACGGTTACAGCGGAAGGATCTTAAGGAAGATTGCGATTTTTGTTTCTTCATGATTTTATATAGCTTTATACAAGAACCACTTCTTTGGAAATAATAGTCGCATCTTTTATTCATCTATTGTATAAATAACTTCTTATTTTACAATTCGCGATTTCTTTTAGAAGCAAGAAACATCAACAATTTATTTGTAAAATGTTATGCGAAAGAAAATATACGTATTTTCTGTAGCAATGTTGTATTCTTTTTTTATATACTCCAAGAAAAGAAAATCTAACATATTTATTTAGTTTGTTGCCTAGAAGCAACGTAAGAAAGCTTTTAAGCGAAAACTCTTATATGAAAAATTAATCTCGGAATTGATTGACATGCTAACAATGAAGGTTTAAAATCCTTATTACTTTCGTAATAAATTCTAGTTTAGTTGAAATTTTGCGTATAACGCAATATTTTAAACGGCATGTTGGAATGACATTTCGTCAATATGCGATAAACACGCGATCTTGCAGTAAATTTTAGTGATGGTGACAAAAGACCAAGTTCCTTTGTAGCGATCGAATATCTTAAGACAATGCTGTAAATACGAAAGAAGGAGAGAGAGAGAGAGAGAGAGAGAGAGAGAGAGAGAGAGAGAGAAAGGAGAATGAATGACAATGCGCGAATTTATCCACCCGAAATAATTCGACTTATTTCTGGAGAGCGAGTGTATTCCGTTTGAAGTACATTATCTTTCAAGAGTGAATAATTTGTTCCAACAGAATTTAATTTACTTTTCTCAAAGTATCTGCCGTCTACTATCTTTTCGCAAGAGTATGTCACTTTCCAATTCTCTTCTTCTTTGACAAGAAATTAGAGATTGTAAGTAAGAGATTATAACGCGGAGGGTGGCTTTCCTTTCTCGCAACGACGTATGACGATCTTCTAATTCCATCGCATTAAGATTAAAGTTCAACGACATCGAGAAGGTCGAGAGTGCATTAACCGATATTGAACCGACGAAGGAGATCAATATAGAATTGATTCCTCAAATTACGATATTTAGACCTTATTAATTAAAGTGAATCTAACCGACGCGCATGAGCGTTATCTAATTAAGAACTGCGATGTGCAGGACGTGCAGTAAATGTTGATACAGTCAAGTAGATTGATTCACGTAGCCACGTGCAACGCTGCATTTATAAACATGTATATCAAATCGTGTTACACGTGAAATGTCAGTTTTATATTCACGATTTTGCAGGTAATTTCCGAGAAAAGAACATATACGTAAATGAGAATATTCAGTAATGTCACATTTCAATAATATATAATTTTTTAGTACTTTTAAATTATCAATTTACGTTAAATCGTGAAATATTGACCTATTCGGCGAATATTTAAGCTTCCTTTATTTAGTATTATGTAAAATTTTAGTGTAAAAAATATCGGAAATTTGTCGAATATTATATATAACGCCATGAAATATTTTGGTTTCCCCTCGTTCGACGGGATTTTCAATCTTTTTTTATTCGCCAATAAAATAAGGTTGATTCCGAAGGTATTCGCTCTCCGTGGTATTTTATCAACGGTAAGGTTGTCAGTCCACCACGTGTCACTCTCGCCGTAAAACTCACGAGTTGTATCCTACCTCGTTGATCATTCGCTCGCTAAATGACCGATATTTCATTCATGTGAAAGTTTAATTTCCCTTCATGTTGAGTTATTCGTTTTGCGCGACAAGCACATTTTATCTACGATGTCTGTGCGCGAGAGCACAGCTTTATGCGCAATAAATTGAACGTGAAATAAACGTAGCGCGATCGAACACACAGCTTTAAGTCGAATCCTTCATCCGGAATTCTTTCGTGAAACAAATCAGGCGGGTTGCGCATCTTTACATTGTTGCTGTTATATACTCTCCTATGCTATGTTATTTGTCAAGTTAAATATACAGAGAATATATATATATGATTATATATATATATATATATATATATATATATATATATATATATTGGAAAACAAAGTCACTTCTTTCCTGCGAAAATTTGCAAATACTCCGTATCTCTATCAATTGTTTAGCGAATATCCTCTTTACGATTTACATAGCCGGTTTCGCACTCGTGAATACTTGCCTCGAGACTCTTTATGACGCTTCGACGTTATTACGCGACGCAAGCCGCGCGCGAGAGAGTCGAGCTGAAAGCCATCGTTAAACTTTCACCTCTATATAAACGACGGAACTGAGGCACAACAATTTTAAACGGAAGCAGGAAAACCGGAACATGTAATCGAAAAACACTTGGTGATTTTACAGAGCGGCGCGAGCGTTGAAGGAGAAACTAAATTGTCGCGCTGTTGTTCGCGATGATGGCGCAATGGCAAAAACTGACAAGGGCTTTCGCAGCTTGAGCGATGTAAAATCAATGCCTCGATAAGTTTAGATCGAGAGCGATGTTGATACTTGAAATTCCTGAAATTTATGAAAGTTTTTACGCACGAGACTCTCGAACCTTCCTTCCATTGGGGATTAAAAGGGATACATCGCCATAAATCTCCGGAAAGGGTAAACTCCTTCATCTTAAAGTATTCTTATATCACTGTTTGAAAAGCTATCTTATTGTTAGTCTTTTTCTTCTTCTCTCTCTCTCTCTCTTTCTCTCTCTCTTTCTCTCTCTTTTTCTACATGCTACAGATGCATTTTGCAAATAGGAAATTTCAATAAACATGATTTTATCTCTGTTATTATCGGACAAATAAAAGGAAAAGTCTCAGATAAATATCAATAAATATAGACGATTATAAATAAACATTGAAGATTTTGTGCTCTTTCAATGTGCTTCGATATTATCATGAAATCGTATAAAATTTATTCACTTAAATAGCTAGTTATCGTATATTTCTGTAGTTATTATTTGTCACAAAGTGAGGGGTCACATACATTTATGTGTATAGCCTGTAGATTAAGAAATTCGCTATTCTGTAGGCAACGAGGATATCTTTGAGCTGGGTTTATCTCTTTAAAACCGAGTTGTTCTAAATTACTCGCGTAATAACACAACGATCCAGATTTTGTTCTATGAAAGAAAACGCGTGATTGTGCTCACTAAAGTGTGTAAAGCAAAAATGTGTGACTAGTGTATTTTATATACATAGTACAATTTATTTTAAATTTAAATTTATTTTACATCTCGGATTAGAAAAATTACGAATTTGCGGTAGCTTTCACATTACCATTATAGAAAAATTAATTTCAATATCCTTTTCTCACGTTGATGATAAACTTCACGATTCTTTTCATTAATAAAGCAATTTATTTCTTAAGTTTTCTTTATTATTTAAATTTTTCTACGGAATTATTTTTAACGCTCTTGTTATATAGATTAGGAACAGTAAGATATTAGAAAGTAAAGTTTGTTGCAATTTACACTGTGGTATAATAGAGCTATTAAGAACATTAAGCTTTTCTAAAAATTGGAGCTTTTTATATGTAACTTTGACAAGAATGTAATTATTATGTTTGCACTGGCACAATCATTAGAAATATAGTATATTGCTTAAAAAATGTATATAATCTTAGGAATTTATTCTATCTATAACGTAAGTTTATGAATAAAAAATGAATAATCTCGTTTTAATAACAATTTTATATAAATTTTGTAATAACTAATTTATATTTAATTATTCTAAAGCTATTTAGTCTAAATCAGTAAAAAATGCTTTTATCCAACTTAAGAAAAATGTTTGACACAGTAAATATCATTTTTATATACATGTCCACAAAAAAGTAATAATAAAATAGATACAAAATTTTTCTCTCATACTTGCAATTATTGTAATGTATATGTTTCATATTTAATTATTTTAAGATAATTAACGTAAATGCATATATGTGTTTTCAAGGAACATTTTGTGTATGGGAGTAGTAAACCCTGGTTCTTTACAATTAGTTTGGTAGGATTTATGTGATGTGATTAATATGTTATGTACGTAATTATTAATTCGTATTACAGTTTCGCTGGTAACTTTATTGGCAACTCAAGCGTATTAGAGCTTCAGCAGTTCCGCTTTAATTCTCCAAACATGACCATATTCAATCCCTAAATCGCTCTGACTTGTCAGTAAATAACATATTCACGTAATACAAATAATTAAACACGCTTTGACCATCCCTTGCTACAAATCTCGTCGTATCCAACATCGTACGATTATGTACATCTTCTCTGACAATCGATAATTTTCGAAATTATGTTCGTGTAATCTCCGAGTTAAAAACAATAAAACAAAAGAAAAAGAAAATATCAGGTGCATAATTTCTTCTCTGGACAGAAAGTTATATATACCATATATTTTAACAAGGAAACCATTTTAGAGATGTTTTATATAAAAAGTGAAAAAATTTTTAAGAAGTTAGGCAATGAAAATGGATAACAAGACATCGCCAAGTCAAATTATCGATCGCAAAATATAGATAGAAGAATTTTGGACTCAAGACTATCGCGAGTTTTCTCTCTTTCTTTTTCTTTTTCTCTTTTTTCTTTCAAGCTCGATTATTCAAGCAAACAAAAGAAAAAAAACATGTCAAATCAAATGTAACTGTTGTGAATTTATCACAAACTGTACATGACATGTAGAGAGACTTTCAGGCAACCCTCGGTTAACCGCGGTGCCTGAACTTTCGCTTTTGCGAATGTCGAGAGGTAATTTCCGGACAAAAAGTGGGCGATTGAAAAATAACAACATTCCTGGCGAAATGTGTGCGAAACGCATTCCTATATATACGTCTCGTCTGATTTAGTCTTTTCGCTACAAAAAACGACCAATTGAGAGGCAAAATATCGCAGATTCCAAGCTTTACATGTTGCTTCAATGGATCGTTATATTCACGTAATCGATGAAATTATGTACTCATATAGAACTAATTAACTGTGACAATGTTGGCGTTATGTGACCTATCAATGTAGTAACCTGTTATAATATAGACTTAGCGCAGCTAATCGCGTTTACAGTAATATCGGCGGTTTACTAATTTTTTTTTCTTTTGCCCTATTTACGTTCATTGTATCAATTTATTCTACTATCGTAAACATATATTCAAAGATTATTGTTATGTCATAGCTCAACTTTTTTTTACACTTAGTTTACAACGTCCGTATTTCAATTGTTTTATTATTTTAATTAAAACATTATAACAATTTTTTGTAAGTAACATTTTGAGATAAATTTTATTTAATTAAATATATAATAAGCTTTTTTCTCTTACTTTTACTTATTTCTCTTACTAATTTTATTACTCTTATTTACTTTACTTATTACTCTTACTTATTTCTCTTAAAGTAATATTTCTTTTATTTTTCAAATCTTTATCAAATTTTTGTCTACAAGTATTTTTAATAAATTTTATTTTATTTTTGATTGCTCGTTACTATAATACTAATTTTATTCAAGCATCTTAATTTTTAAAACGCTGTTTTTGGTACTCTTGTTTGAGTAATCTTTACGTTTAATTTATTCCATCGATAATAAAAGCATCCGATAATATCGTGCGGATTTAACTACCGCGCACTATTAAAAGAAACTGTCAAAACACGCAATTTCTGCGATAACAATCTTCTAACATATTATTGCAAACTCAGTAGAAGTGTATTATAATTTCTTTGGTCTTCAAAAACAATAGTATTAAACTCGCATTAGATGAATAAAATTATGCACAAACTATATATTAGCTCCTTCAATATTCAAGCTGTCAAATCACATGATCTTAATTTAATGATAGATCCTCATCAATACGAAGTAATGCACAGAGCATATCAAGATAACTAATTAGCATCACAAAAAAATTGAGGCAACAATAAAGGATACTTTCTAGTAATTGATTGTACATGTCTTTTTTAAGAGTAGATTATATTTCCAACATTTATATTCTTTGTGGAAAATTTTGCCAGTATAACTGGTGGCTAGCCGATATATTATCATCACGTCCTCAGTCACTTTTGGCTGCAACATATTCAGAGCTAAAGCAATGAAGGCGCTATTGACGCATCAACTTCCGAGAACGCATCCAACGTAAAGGTGACTGTTCCTTTTGAGGCGTAGCGCTTTGTTATATCGAGGTCACTTATTGTGTATAAAAGCTCGGTGAAAATCTTCTCTAGAAGCACTAACGTTGCAGCTCACATAACCATTATAATGTATATTCACACTAATACAGCGGTTGCGGTATTAACATATACAGGCCTTTCTATACGCGCATATACGCGTCAACTATAGTAATTAAATTAAAATCAATTTTCTATTGTCAAGATATATATATATTTTTTTTTATATATTAACAGTGTTAATTATGAGCGTTTGAGAAAGGCCAAAACTAATTTTTACTTCTACAAATAGATAACAGAATTTTTCTCAATAAATTTCAGACAGGTTTTATTTTAAGTATTTTAATTCAAAAATTTATTAGAACAATTTAAAACTCGGATATTGCAACATTGATGGCATCATTAAAGATTCGATCATGTATTTAGAGTTAATTGTATATATTTATATATTTTCTAAAAGATTTAAAATTCGGTAAATATACACGATATTCTATATATATAATACTATTTCATTGATATTCCACAAACGTGATGAATTGTTGTATGAAAAAAATTGTTCAAATAGTGCGTGCTACATGTTTCGAAAATTGAAATTGTTGCCGCAAGGGATTTATTTTTACAGAAAATAATTTACTTGCAATTCATTCATGCAACTGCGTATGTATCGATCGCAACATTGTTTTATTTGATGAGATAAAATCTTATATGTTTTTTGCGACAGATAATATCTGCGATGAAAATACATAAAAGTTAAAAAATATATTCTACTTTATATACTAATATGTGGCTAATATATTACTATTAAGTGTATAATATTATTATTAATATCAAGCGCAATTTATTTTTGCAATATTTTCTTTTAGTTTTCAAACACATCTAGAAATTACATTTGCGCAAGAAAAAGTGTGTATGTGTGTGTGTGTGTGTACACGACCTGTCATTAAATGTCATCGATTTTGCACTCTCGCACTTGAACGTAGAAATTCACTCGCAACTAATATTTTGCCGTACCGTTAAGAAGTAATTACATTAACGTGTCCTTTCAATTCTACACGGCTGTGTATTTCCATAAAAATGGCTGCGCTAACGTATACGATAGACCTCTCTCAAAGCTAACGTATAATTACATAGCAAACCTCGTTAAAATCTCCCGCATTGAGGGCATGAAAACAGATACTTCCGATACGCAAACAGATGTAGAGAGGACAAATATACATCGATACCAATTACATTTTTTTAAACAATGCAGGATTACGCGATTCGTATCGCTTTTGCCATTTTTTTCATTAATTATACGATAGAGAGTTCTCTTTGCGCAACTTTTTCATAAAATTAAATTTACTTTTTTTTACCTTATTGTTTAAAGGCCACTTGTGCCTCAGAGACTGCTATTCCTTTCGCAGGATTGAGCAAACTTCAGTAGTTCTATGGCAACAGCTACAATAACCATAATAGCAATTATACCCAGTAGTACCATTTTCTACGTTGGCATAATAACGAACTCAATTTCAGCGACTGTATACATAACAATCGATAGGAACAATTATTACTTTTCCATTACTTTCTGTCATTATTAATCTCGTTCATTAATATATTATTAAACTTATTGTAATATAATAATTTATATTCTCTTCTATTCTCGTGTCGTTAGTAGTTTACATAAAAATAATTTATATATAAAAATGTACAATATAAGAGGCATAATATTTCTTTCATCTATATTTCTTCGTAATAAGATTCATTTATGGCTTATGAGTTTTAAATAACTTTTTAGAATACAGAAATAAGGAATATTTCACGCGTAAAATTCTTAGCTTCAGATAGAATGCTCGGTTTAATTTGCCACGTGAGAAGAATTTTCTTATTTTATGTAGCATTGACCACACTGAAAAAAGTTATGTAACTCTCAGGAATATTCAGAAAGAGTTCACGTGCTTGACATTTTGTAGATATTCTTGTTAATAAAAAATTTATTTCTAAATTAATCAAGGAATATCATTACATGAATCATGAACGTAAATTTGTTGCTGTATACTACATTTGTATACAGTATGTATATTGTATGTATACTTTGCTTTTATGAAAGATTAATTGTCCTATTATACGATATAAATAATTTGGAATGGCTGCGATTAATGCTACTGCAGACAAATGTTACCGCAATATGAAAGTTATATTATTATTGTTATTATTACATTATTATATCTGTATCATGAATAAACAAATTCGACGAACCGGCATTATAATACAATATCCACACGATTTTTAGAAATTGTAATTCGAATAATACAATATTATTAAAATTATTTTAACATTATTTTATCCTCTTTGAATTATTAATTTTGCTGTATATACAATAAGCAATAAATAAATTTGTCAAACGTTCGTTAATGAAAAATATCTACTTGCAATATCTAGAAATAAAACTCGAGAGTAGAGATAATGTCGACGAAAATATAGATATATGCGTCCGAAATTTATGGGGACAATCACGAATTCGTTACGCTTTAGGATTCCCTGGCGATCATACAACCGATTAACTTAGAGTGGTTTGATGAACTATTGCTGTCCTATCAGAGCCATTTATTAAGCAAATGTGTCGGTGGAGAAACTGGCATTGTAAGCATAAAACTCTCTATACATTAATTTCAAGTTTGTCGAGAACATATTTTGCAAAATAATTGCTACAATTTATTGCAACAAATTAAACTCGTTGTCAAATTGCTAGCAAATTATTATTTATTAGCATTCATCCTAGAAATAACCTACATATTCTTACATTCCATTTTCGTATTTATTTAATATTAGAGAATTTACACAGTAATAAAGTATTTCTGAAATGCATTTGTATAATATTATAAACTAAATATACAGTTTTCGTATTCTGACACATCACCGATATCACCATAATCTCAAGAGCTTTTAATTGAAATACAAAATTACTAGTCGACGTGAACGTCAGTTCTACAGTAGTACAAAACAAAGCCAAAGTTCACGTACGTCTCTCATCTACGCTATACACGTCATGAAAAATTCCATAAAGGAGAAATCGCGCGCGCGTTGGGTAGTAAAAGTCCCGCTTCGAGTTGTCGTAAAACGGTAACGCAATAATCTTTCGCATCAAATGAAAGAATCCGATAACTTATACATGAGAAATATACGGCGGTCGTAAAACGACACGAATACATCGAACACTTTCATTTATGCGATATTGAAAAGACGGTATTACGCCATAAAACATACGCCGCTCCTGATTGCGGATGTTGTCAAGCGGAGATTCGTTCTTCGCGCGTCATCGTCATGCCGATATCCCAGTCAAATCGGGCGAGCAGAACGTCGAGGCTTTCCCTGACCTATCTTACGCGATCGTGCCAGGAATACCTATTATATATGCAGAACACATTGCTATAGGTATATGCGCAAACATGCAGTGTGTGCTATACTCGCGAGACGTTTGTTTCCGCTGCAACGTCTTGTTGCGGTTCGCGCACAGAATCAAAACGCAATAGTAGTTGCTTCCTCTTCTCTTCTCTCCTAAGATGCTGACCTACTTCAAGTCGACAGATGAATCGAAAGGTTGCATACGCTGTTACGACATATGTATACGTCTTTCTTATATATATATCTTACCGCGCTTCCTCCTATTTACTTCCACTCATCGCTTCTTACTTGATAAATTTTAGAACAAATTTTAATATAATAAAAAATACATATAATGAGATGTTACACTTTATGTATTAAATTTTAAAGATTTAACATTTTGACATGGTTAAAATTAAACTTTCATAATGTCCTCTAAAATTTTCTTTTTCTTTTTTAGCTCTACAATCCAGGATAGACCTCAGCTTCCTTTACAATTCGCTTTACATCCGAGACATTTCTTTCCATGACAGGGGATTTTTACAAGATAGAACCGCTAACCCATTCTGAACATGCGCTTTGGAGGACGGGATTTTTCATCTCCAGCCCTTCTATACGAGACGTATGGTATGAGAGTCCGGATCGAAACTGGGATTCATCTAGTCGGCCCACGCAAAGCCTTAGAATGGTACAGTCTATTTGAGATTAAATAAAAAAATATTTTTTTCTTATTTATTTGCATTTCTGAATTTACCTTTGCATTCGGTCATTTGTAACACGAAACTATTGATGCTACTATACTGTTTTGTTAAAGAAAGACCGATTCTAAACCAATCAAACTGTCGAGTGAACGAAGTACGAAAGAAAGATCTGAATAATGTATCTTTAAATATTTTATGTTTGTCCCTCTCTCTTTCTCTCTCTCTTTCTCTTTCTTCATTTTCATAATGAATGACAGGGGACTGTTATATAGTGCGTTATATAATTAACTTTAGGGGAACACCTTATCTTCCAACGTCAGCTGCAAGCGATTTAATTCGTTGAAAGTTGTCTCACGTTCAAGTTGCAGTTCTTAGGTGTAAGAGCGTAGGAGAAGCTTATGTACATACAGGCGTATTTTTTTTTTTCAGACTGTTCGAGACCGTTATAAAATTATCAATAACTCTTCGCCCACCGTGTAAGAAAGTTCTCTAAACACTCTCGACCAGATATATCGTTCAAGTACTGTTCTCAACGTGTTCCTCAAGTACTTGAAATCATCCTACTTTTTTTGTAATTTAACTGTTACTCTGTAAGATCGGTGTTTTTACTCGGATGCTTTTATTGCAAGCTGTGCTGACTTATACAATGGAATTCTCAGCTTTCGCACCCGCACGTGCAATCGAAAAGAATATAAAAAATACAAAAAAATTGATTTGACGAAGTTCAATCTCGAAGGAATTATCGGATTAAAAAAGTTTTAATAGGAACGGATCGACGTACCTTTATCACTTATTACTACGCAACCTATATTTTTTTCTTTACAAGATGAATGACATTCGCGCAGAACATATGAAACTTTTATTATCTTCTATGTAATTGATAACGAATACGATATTTAAGCAATACATCATCTATGCACAACAATAAGAATTTATGCAATTTTATGTAGTCTTTTTGTAAAAGAAACTTAATTGCTAATTAACACAATATGATTAAAAAGGTGAAATTTAGCACGTAAAAGCATGTTGTACGTAAAACTGATGTACGAGTTTCGCGTAAAATGTACGGTCGATTTATCAGGGTGAACGAAGTTTTACAGCCTGATTAAAGTCAGCCAAGCCCATTCATCTCACAGAAGACAGACAGATTTGCACGGTATTAAGCTTTAAGCATCAACGCCTTTTTCTTTAAATATCATGCCTTAAGCGATGGCATTACACAATTATCATTATATTTCGAAAATTTTATTTGTTTATTTAAAATGGCTTCAAAGAGAATATAAGCAAAATAGCAGTACAAGCTTCATTACTTTTGAAAATATTACAATTCCTGTTATGCCATTTTAATCTTGAGCAAACGAGAGCACTGAAATTGCACGTGGGCAACTAATATTCTTATATAATTAAATTTTGTCGGTATTATTTTTATATCTCGATTATTTCTAGTATGCACTATTTCGAGCACATAATTTAAACTTGAATATTTCGTTGAAATCTTCTATAAATTATAAATATAAATAAATTTCATTTAGAGAAGAATTATTTATCTAATGATCCACGATATAAGCTGGAATGCAGTATATTTGTGCAGTCTATCAGTATTACATTGTCCTAGAAACTGACACGTGTAAGATGGTTATGCAGTCCCACTATCATGTTAAAGCAATTCAATACAAGAGACTATGATGAAATCTGACATATATCGCGCGCAATTAAGATACAATATTACATAATACATATAACACGCACACACATATTTATACAATTAAATACAGTAACACAATACATATTACTGTAATACACGTCGTTACAACAAAACGTGCGCAAGTGAGATTTTTTTAGATCTAACGACGCTTGATACTCTAATAACGTATGTGTTCGTAAAATAGCAGATGACAGGATGTCATTTTATCTGATTGTAAAAGAGCAGAAAATCTCCCAAGATTTTCTCCAATGCATAGCTGCCAGCTACACCTAATAACAGTTCTGTCCAATAATGCACAATGCAAAAGAAAAAAAATATATACATATACAATGTGTGTGAGTGTGTGTGTGTATTAGGAACAACCAAATTTTTATGGTCATTTTCCGAAGGTCATTTCACAAACGCGAGAGAGAGAGAAAGAGAGAGAGAGAGAGAGAGAGAGAGAGAGAGAGAGAGAGAGATATATATATATCATACTCATGTCATACCATATACATCGATTTTTCTAAAAAAATTATTTTACTAATTATTTTATTATTCTTGTTAACTCCTTTTGCAAACAACTAAATAATTTTAGTTTCGCCAATATGTGGCTGCATACCGAGCCGTTAATACAGCTACTAATAATGGAGCTTTTACTGTAATGGGTTTACCTAAACCATTCGCTGAATATCTGGAGTTGTACGAGCTTATGTAACGCAAATAAATCACGTATTAATTAAACAGTAATCGCATATGCGATTACTTATGGATGTTGCGGTTGCGTAGAGATCGTTGAATTTGATGATCCGGTTTTCACGCGCCGCCCTGAGTGCGAATAATCATTGCAATTCAATCAATGTGATTATTAGATATTAGTGCAAATTTGGCGCGACTCTGTGACACACATGAACGATTTGCATAAAATCATTATAAATAATTTATTACATTATTAAATTACATAGGAGATAATAATAATAATATCTCATAATATCGGTATAATGTTACAACGGATATAAAGTAAGTCTGTTCAAATATTTTTTTTTTTTCCTTTGGAAATAAACATGTAATAAAGACATGTTTTTCTTAATCTTTTCCGTAACAAGAACTATTTAAGAGAACTTATAACTTTCTCTCTTTCTCTCTCTTTCTCTATTAGCCTGTACGTGGAGTTCTTTATTAGTTAGTAAACTACGTAGTACCACAACTCGGCATATTTTCCATGAATGTACTTGAAACTTTCTTCGTGACAACGGAGCTTCTCATCGATGGCTTATTTCAGGACCTTCGGTTATATCCGACAACTTGATTACCACAACAATACGGAACTCCCTATTCGAGAGTACAAGAGGTACAGCCAAAATTAAATATGGCATCGAGTCGATCATACTTCTCATTGATCGATCGCTTCGAGAAAACGTTCGAACTGTTTTATGTCATCGAACCAACAAATGATTCAACGTATACAGTAATAAAAATATTGTATAATGTATTAAATGAATGTATCTTGTTGCACGCGCAAAAAAAACATAATTTCAATTATTTTCAAACTATACGATTACAATTATCTAATTATAGAATTGATTCTTTATACAGAAGGCAATAAACGATCGTTCACACTCATTAATCTAATATTTCGTCGTGATATTTTGAAGTAAATAAGGCGCGAATTATATATAAAAAAACATTGTTGAATTATCATTCCGTCGGCGAAAAGCAACTCTTTCCGTGCGATAAAACTCTTAAAAGATAGATTCGCAATCGCATGCCGCAAACGAGACGAATCTTATTACCGCGGCGAGATGGAATCCGGATGAGTTACGACTTGCTGTGATTCGCCCCAAGTTCCGCTCGATCGACTCGCGAAATATTGCTCGTCACGTTCATCCATAAGCACGTACGTATATTTCAAACGTCAAACAATTCGCCTTTCGATTTCGACAAGGAAGATCTTTTTTTTTCTCCGCATGTACAAACAGGTCCGAAAAATTTAATTTATGGCAGGTTGCACAGAATAATTGGGAGAAGAAGTAGAAGAAACTTTCTTAAGCACCATGTTATGAAAATTAATTGCAACACGGATCGTGATAAAGGATCTAGCTTCGCGTTCTCTTTCTTTATAGAGATTTAATGAACTGTTTAATTAAACGAACGAGGTAAATTTATACGACGTTTTTGATATATGGCTCGTTATATGGTATATGGTATTTACATGGTATTTATATGGTTATATGATATTTCGATGTTTAATATTATGAGTATTTGCCACGGACAAATGTATATTTTCTCGAGCTAATGTGGCACATTGAGAAAAAACTGTTTGACAGCTCGATCCTTAAATGTATGAATATTTACGCTTCTAAAATAAAATAACGTAATAACTAATATAACTGTGGAACTTCAGGAAAAATAAAAACTGGAGAGACGCACACACAGAGAGAACTGAAAAGATAAAAAGAAAATTAAATAAGAAGAAGCTAAATGAAAATATGTATCAGATGTGCATTTACAAAGTGAATTGTAGCTCACATAAAACATCTCAGAAAATCCTTGAGAGAAAGAGAGAAAATGTATACATACGAAATATATTAAAAATATATTAAATATACTCTGCATATTTAAAAGAATTAATAATTTTTTTTTATTATTTATTATAAGAATTCAGGAAATTAGCTCATACTTTTTACCACAAAACTTAACATACTTTTATTTTGTGTGTGTGTGTGTGTTATAAATTTAAGAAAATACTGAGTATTTATTATTATATTTGTTTAATATTTGTTTCTTCTTAAAGAAAAGTAATAATAATTTGGGAGAGGAAAAAAATTGGCCATCTCTTAATTTATAAACATTATTTTTTATAAGAGAAAAAATGCATATATAATTTATATGAGATTCTAAAACTGAAGATTTCAGTAATTTTTAATTTATGTACTTATTGATACAACAAGCTCTTAAAACTGTATATTGTAGATTCCGTTTTAAAAGCCTTTCTTTGTTGATATCTTGTACATTAAACTTCCAAACCGACAAGATCTCTTATAATTTCCAGGATAAGTAAAATTGCAAATAACAGAGAGAATCTTATTATTTACAGGAATATATTTTAAAGAAACTTAGAGACTATAAAAAAGTATGTCATATATATGTGTATTATAAAATTTTTTGCAAATGCGTTCTCTTAAACTAAATAATAATATTGTAGATTAGCAATATCATGTGTTTTTGAGAATTTAATAAAAATTATATTCAAAATACGATTTTTCCAATTATTTTTCAAATTTCAATTTGATTTTCTTATGCTTCATCTTGATCAAAAAAAGCAGGATTTTCGCGAATGCTCTGCGATTTATATAAATCTGACGAGTTTTTCTTTAAATTGTCGTCGCTCGTAGAATTCTTGCAACTAACATTAGATCTGGATCTGGAAGGGATGCTGACAACTTCAGTCAGTTGCATCGCTATAGCGAATCTCAGCGCCTGAAAGCAACAACCTATTATATATATTATGGACCGCAAAATGCTCGCGTTGACGTACACGCAAAGTGCGCAATCCGTAATTCGTGCGAGTGTCAACGTCGAGACGGACATCCGGCATAATTGGATCAATTCGTATGACGCAGCTTTGGTTCCGAACCAATTTAATTGCCCGCGCTGTCACACAGTCCGATTTCGCGCATGCTATTCGCAAAAATTGAAAATATCGCTCAAAGGTACGATCTTTACGCGCACGTCGGCGCGGTGGTCCTTCGAATTTTGCGTAGAAAATATTTATGCCATTTAGCTTTCATCAACATGCAGAGCAACTAAATTTTGTTAGTTGCTGTTTAATCTTCAAGTGTTTATATTCTCTATGAATCGTATTCGTATACGCATGCAGCGATCTTAAATATGCAGCAGTTTAACTCTGCGCGTTAAAACACAAAATATTATGTAATCTTATATAAAACAGATTATTTAAAGCATCTTATATAAAGCTCTTATGTATTTTTTTACAAAATATAAATTGATATTTTTTCCAGTTTAATCCATCAATTAAAGCATCAAGATTTAATACATTCAATTCATAGTCGATAGATATTAATAAAGTAAAATTTTGCATCTTTTCTTCATGATTATATTCGGATGTAAATCGATATTCCTATTTAATCAAAAAAATTCATTTATTAATCTAATAAAGAGGATTGTGTAAACATAATAGAACGCAAGATGTAATTACCCTTTGATTATATTCTAGTTTTGAATCTACTTAACAATCGTGTTACATGTGCTGTTACTATGCTTATAACATTCAACGCGCAAATTATTTTACCGTATTTAATACAATCAATATTTTATGTGAAAATATAGTCAAAATTAAAATAAACTTAATCGATAAATTCTCAGAAATAGTGCATATTTTGCAGTAATTTATTACTGAGATTCAATTTATGTTGTAATTGTTACATGTTATACAGAATTTTAATTTTTTTTTGTAGATTTGAAATTCGACTATTTAAAACGATTCTCTATTTTAGCCCAAATTACGGGAACGAAATTGAGTAGAAAGTTACTGCACCTGACATCGAAAATTCACGACTGAACGTTACATGAGAAGTAATAGCTAGCGTAAACACATGCATTCACCATATATGCTTGTCACGCGAGCATCACGTAGCATAATAATTATGTATGTACATGTATCGAAATAGAGACAATACAACATTTACCACGCATGAGTAGCAAAGCCTGCATAATGTATTGGGTAAACCCAAACATGCGTTAATTGTGTACGTTGCATTTATATGCGGTATTGCGCTTATGTGCACTTTGGGCGATACACAGGATCCGAATAAGATACTTATTCTAGTTGGATATCGTCTACTTCAAAGAAGGTAACATTAATTTAGACGATCAAGAAATGCATTAGAAATTTTGTGAACGAGTTCCGTCTACAAAACTCATATAACTTAATTGTGACACTATATTTCAAAATATTCTAATTATAGATTTTTTTAAATTCAATTTCCGCGCGAATAATTTAAAATTAACCCCGTTGATGAACAGTTTTATGGTCTTTCTATCCATAGGGGAACGAAATTGTCATTGTACCCGATACTCTCATCGATTTGGTGCTGTCTCAGTTGCATTGCATCCGATTGCAGGAGCAATCATATTGCAGACTGCACCGACAGCAAGCGATCGAATATAGTTCGCTGTAATTCGATCTCGAAACAGCTCGATGCGTCAATTTAATTGGCGACGTCATTATGCAGCATCATCGCTGTATCCAGCATGATATTATCAGCCCGATTGAAAGAGCGCGAGAAAAGTTATTTGATAGATAGCAAATAGACCGCATCGATAAACGAACGTTCTATTTCTATCAGATTCGCGTATTATCAGATGATTTTGTTTGATTGATGTCATAATAGGATCGACAATCCCATTCACATGCTTTACTTCATCAACAGATTGATCTTGTCACATTTTGTATGTCAACACGAATATGAATTAATTTCGATGCTCGAGAAATAACATGCACATCTGGAACTGTTTCAATCTATCGGAGTTTATATCCGCTTATCGTCGTAAGAAGAGGAATTCGACTGTAAGTATTTTCGTTCCTTATGCTTGTTTACAATCTGACAAAGGAAGCTTTGACTAAAGCTGTTTTTTAAATTTCCGGTACTTTTCTGAAATTCTATGGCAAAGCAAAAATCTGTATTTATCGCTTATTTTATTCCGTTTATTTTTATAATATTTTTTAATATATTTAAAGCTCTATTATTCTAAATAATTCATCGTTTTAATTAAAGCAAATAGGAATTAAAGTCGTGATATTATCATTTTTGCATAAATCATATGTTATGCGCATTGATTAAGATTTAAATATCTTTTCTAGTACCGTATATTGTTACTTTGACAAATATCAGTACATTTTAAGCGCTGGGAAAAATGCTTTCTCATATGTGTAAACACACAGTATAAGCAATTTCTATAAACGTTTCTGTAAAAATAGGCTTTCAACACAGATGCCGGTTATACAAAAATATCTGCCGTTATATGCATAGCAGGTTTATTTCGCAAGTGGAAAGTGGCAAATAGTGCTGCACATAAAGCGTGCCACGTTAATTTGTTAAATTAATTATATTTCATAAAAGAACGTGGAGAGAAGAGAGAATAATGAAATAAAGTTTAAACGAGAAACGTTTTAAAGTGACGTGACGGGTATGCAAAAAAACGCTGCAATGTATAAAGCAATTTCAATGAAAGATTAAACGGTGGCAAAGAGAGCGACGCGTATCGGCTCTATGCGAGTAGTACGCGATATTTTTTTATCGTGACTATAACAGTTTTATATAGTTTTGAATGTTTTATTATACGCGAACGAGTCGTTTTAAAGTCCTTTAATATTAAGCGAAGTGAGCAAACTCTACAAGCTTCTTACGGCTTCTTACGGTGTATGACGTCTACTTTAAATTCATCCTAGATATATATATATATATACAATATAACCGTAGTTTCGCGAAATCGCCGACAATCAATCGAGAATCTCGTCACTTTTCAAGCTTGATCTACAATGAGAAAATCTTTCGCAAGTTTCACATAAAATCGCTTCCTTCCGCGAACGAGCGTCTTCTAATTTCCCCCGGGGATTTCATTAACGGAAATGGACGAAGTGCGTAAAGGTGAAAGGTAATGAGCCGACAACAATTCGTGAAATGTCAAACGTCACAATAAAGATTATGTTATCGTCTATGTTACCGATTTTCAATGCCGGATTGCATTTCAAGAATAACGCGCAATTATTTATATACTTTCCTGGCATTTGCCGAAAATGCGTTTCATAGCCTTATGGCCTTTGCTGACCTCGCTATGAATTATAGAAGCGAGAGGGAGAAAGAGAGAGAGAGAGAGGGAGGGAGAGAGAGGGAGGGTGAGAGAGGGAGGGAGAGAGAGCAACAGAAATAACGCAACATTTCAAATGCAGCTACCTTTCGCCTGTCCCTGCGGGCGGAGTACAGCACCCAGATTATGTACAAGGCCATTATGATAGCGGGCACGCACACTCCGGCTATCGTGGATGCACCCCGTAGAAGCAAATGATGCAGCCCAAGCAATGTAACTGCGAGAGCCGTTCCGCCCGCGACGTACCTTCCGGTAAGACGTCGTTCCTCCTGCCAACAGAAATATCCATATACGCATATTTCTTTGAACGTTTTTTCATGAATGAAAATTATCGCGCGTTTATCTTGTGTTCGCCAACATTTAGCTCTATAAATCGTCGGTTTTATTCGCTATGATGTATCTCTATTGTAGAACTAGACTATCAAAATAAAAACGTCGTTTGACTTATGAATTAAACAACACATCATGGTTTGACTTATGAATTAAACAACGTACGGAATGAATTACATGAGAATTATTTTCTAAGAAACTGTATATTGCTTCAGGTATTGCTTTATCCCTTTCATCTATATTCATTCAACGTAGGTTTCGAAAAATGTATGAGAAATGCTGTAGAGAAGTTAAAAAATGTCAATTCATATCGACTTCACGATATAAGTATTTCTATTGAAAAATTCTAAGAATACTTTGAACGATGAAAAAATATGCTGGAAACATCGCTGGAATGAATGTGTAGGTGCGAAAGAATTCCAATTTTAAAAAAGCAACATCAATTTAAACGCATGAGCTATATTTGTATGTTCGTATGGGTGTGTATGTGTATAAAATGAAATAAATTTTATTTAAATTAATCAGAGCTCACGTATAAACGCATGATAGTAAACAATTAACAACTACCTAAACGGCAAAACCTGCATTTCGGTTTCAAGCAGATGCGCAACGAAACAAACTAGACGGGACACGTTTAACACAGAATTCATTTATTTAACGTCGCCGGTTTTACGTGTGGCATCTGCGAACGACAACTGCGATGGACGATTCGAAACAGGCAAGGCACAAACATTAAATACTGGCGCGCGATTGCGTCGAAATTGACAGATCCATTTCGCGTCCTCCTTGAATTTCTCTCGTCGCTCACGTTATTGCTCACGTTGCGCCCTTTAACGCCCTTTAATGGCTCGCGCTCTCTTTAACAAATCGTACAGCCGTAACGCGACTCACATTTTACGTAAATCACAGCCGATGCGGTGTGTGTAAACACCTATATTATCATATTCAAATTATGCTTCCATCGGATGCAGATACGCCGAACAAGATAGAGATAACGATAACGCGAGCATTTTTATTTCCCCAAGGCGAGCAGAAACGATATCATCGCAGTTAGAATAGTCGTAATGGAGGCGTCTATATAGGTATGACACGAAATCTAAACGTTTCGCTTCGATCGACCTTTCGATGCAAAATCTGCTGCACATAACCACACAAGATGATATCACGATATCTCACAGTTATCGCAGTAGAATCGCTATCGTAAACGATATTCTCGTAGAAGACCAACCGATTGTGCGAGATTATTAAGATTGTCCCTCGACGAAACCTCCGATCTAAGACGGCATGGCACTGACGGTGACATAAAGTTTCTTTCGCTACCAATTGAGCACACAAGTGAATCAGTTTAATTATTAATACGTAGCACAATCTGCCGCCGAGTTACAAGGTTGATCTTTGCTTCATAAATTTGCTGATAAATTCTTTTCCTTGATTAAGCGTCTCTGAGTGTTGTATATTAAAAATAAAGAACTGTGTAGTTTCAGAAATTTGTCCTTCTTTACTCCTGTATTGAATATTTAATTGTAAAAATTTAATAGCACTTTGAATTTCAAAGATGCGAGATGTATACAGAGAAAGTTTCTTCTCTTCCTTGAGCATCTCTAAACAAGCAAACGCTGGAAATTTCACTATAAATTATATAGATGCCATTGAGATATAAGCATTATGCTCGCAAGAGAAACAACGTTTAGTTGCATTTGACAAAGAATACGCAAAATATATTGCTATAATTAAGAAACGTAATCATCGAATTTGCATTTTGTAACAATGATATTATTGTGAATTGATCCAATGATTATCTAATAGAATCGATAATTGATGAATGTTATAAAAAACAATATTAATTGTATTTTTTTTTATACTGTATTATTGCAAGCAAATATATCTATCTTATTACATTTTCAATTTTTTTATTAAATTTTTGAATTATTTTGACGGATTATTTCTTTGTTGGATTATTTTATTCATACGTGAAATCGACATAAATTCAAATCGCGTTAAATTTCTCGTACATTTACAAAATGTCGCTTAAATCGCAATTGCGATTAATAATTTTATCGCGTTATTTTCATCTCTTTTATAATGCGATTATATCGTTGAACAATTGTTACAGCCGAAATTAGTTCCCAGCGCTTTTAATTTCTCGCTAATTGTGCGAGCTGCGGATAGCAGAATTTTATTCGCAGATTTATGAATGTTGTTAGGGAAGAGTTAAAACAGCCTCGTTCGTGCAGGACGGTGAGTTTAAAATTGCGATTAATTAAACGAAAAAAGGAACCACCGAAGGGTGGTCGCTTTTTCCGTTCGGGAAATATTTCGCTAAGCTAACGTTTGTGTGAATTTCATAATTCGCAATTAACCCGAATAAAATGCGATAAAACCACCAACGCGTCATCGCACCGAGAAATTTCAAGCGAGTTTTCAAGCTCGTCAATGAAGAGTTAATTATTCCTCGCACTCGTACACGATCGACGCACCAACACACACGTTAATGCAAAATTATTCACTTCCACAGGAAAATAGATTGAGAATGATTCGCGAGATAATCCGGACCGGTCGTTGCGCGATCGACTTTGCGGAGAAATGGAAAGCTCGCTCGCTCGCTCATGCGGCGAATGAATTTGTATATCGCCGCGGTTGTGGTTTCGAGAAGCGCAGCCCGCTCATTTACACTACTGGCACAATATAAGCCAGACAAGCACGCTGGCATAATAAACAAAAAACACGATGAGCCAATACACCCACATACCGCCACCATCAAAGATGGCGCAAGCCAACGAATTGAACTTGTTTTCAACGAATTGAAAAGCACGCAGTTTTTGCCAAAATTAGATTATCCTTTCCGCGGATGCTTTGCGGACGCGTTCAGAGCGCGGCTTATCGACCTAGAAACCACATCGCTCGTTAAATTGGCGATAAAAGCATCGACTGCGAACATTCTAATTCAAAAATATAAGATACATTTGAAGAAATATGCCTAGCAAAAAGCAAGAATAAATTTGTTTGTAGATCAATATTGCACGATTCTAAAGAGTTTTTCAGAAAAAAAACTTTGCCTTCAACTTTATTTCAAATAAAATTGCTTGTGAAATTTGTCATCATAGCCTGTATTTTTTATATAATATAATATTTTTTTCACCAAAGCTTATATACAGACAAATTTGATGACTTGTGATAAAGTCAGTCAAGATCGTTCAAGCTTTACTGTCAATAAAATAACTAGATGCTACTAATTCTGTTGATGCTTATTTAACGTAGAAATTTAAAGATCTTTGAATCTCGATACGATTCATTCAATCTCTGAGCGATCATTCTACCATGTCGAAGATTTTTCAGGAAGAATCCGTACATTTCTTGTATATTTACATACATTACTTCCGTGATCCTAAGTTTCCAGATATGACTTAAGACATTACACATTATCAAAAATAGCAAACAAAAATCTTTTAATTTCTTCAAAAATTCTTTAGTATTTCGTGATAATAATAATTATCTAGCTAAACTCGTTGATGATTTCATCTTCGATATGCGTGGCCGATTGATTTGTGCTACTTAAGCCTTTCTCAAGGACCTCCACGCGATCCTTCTGATTTGTGCCAAATCTAAGCCTCCCCTAAGGATATTCACGCGATTCTTCTGATTATGTGACTTCGTTTTCGCGTAGCTGTTTCCGTTTCCTTTTTTTCCAATAGCACGACGGATAAACGTCTTTTACGAATTCTACACCTATCTTTAATCGCGTATATAGAGCACGAGTTGCACTGGCATACCAATCGCAATAGAAATAATTGAGGCATAATCAATTCCGCTCACGTCCACGGTTTTCAATCGGATGGGGTCATTTGCCGAGGGAAAATAGTTCTCTCTAGGCACGTTACGTTACGTTTATGCACGATCGAAACGTACACCACAATATACGTGACCCTAATAATTTTTCTTCACGAAGTAATCCGTGCGACTGTGAAAATCAACCATTTTCAATGCAAAGAGCAGAAGATATCGGCTTTATTAATTAAAAAAAAACAAGAATTAATAAAATATAAGAACAAATAAGACAACAAATATAAAATCAAAACATTTTTCGTTATTAATATATGATAAATTCACGGTGTTTCAGAAATTAAAGTTTATTGCAACATGTGTGTTATATTTTACGGTAAAATCTAAAAATTAATGTGATTTTGTGTTGCCACTTCTGCAATATGCAAAGATTACGATAGAGAGAATGCGATAATTCACAACTCTCTCTTAATATATGTGTACTTGAGAAACAGTCGGGATTATTGGAATTTAGATTACTGTAGATTTGTGGCAGTTTGCTCTATATGCTTAATTGAAGAATCAATTTTGATTAGAATCAAGATAAACGAAATATTTCCTCCTGAAATTATAGGAGGCAAATCTGCATAGTAGATCATGAATCATTCTTCCAGTATATGATTCACACATATAAAGTTCATGGTTGTATCTATATAAGAAGATTGCATTACGTGTTTTTGCACACACACACATCTACATGATTGATTAGTTAAAGTTTCGCGGCGAAAGTAAATTACTTTGCTTTCTTGTTGATAATTCTTCACGAAGGGAGACACGAGACTAGTTAAATGCTAAAATGACCGCTATTAACGTCACGATCAAGCAACTTCGCAAGATTTCGAGCTCAAGTAGCTCCAGTAATTGCCACTGTTTGCCACCGAGTTGAACTTCATTCGTGAAATCTCGAGCTCCGCGCATGTATAATTTTCATATGCGGCGTAATTTTAAGTTGACGTTCGCGACGCTACAAACCCTGTCGCAATTATAATTTCCACATTCCACGTAATTTTTCGTATCAATCATCGACTTGTCTACAATATGCAAAATGCTACAGACTTGCTTATCCATTTTCTTTAATATATTTTTTCTTCAAAAGTAATATTAGATAGTTTTATGTTATAAAAACGATTAAAAATAAAAGAAAGCTTTAGTCATTAAACTTCGAGTTACAAATAGATATTTTTTTAATATTAAATAAATTATTCTTTGATAAGATTTTAATTACAAGCTTAATTGGTAAGATATTTAATGTTGAAAATGAAAAAGTTACAACCCTATAATATATCTGCGTTGTACTAAATTTTCTTTAGAAAAAAATTTAAAAGAGACAACCAAATTTTAATTCATCAAGAGATATGTAATTGAAATGTAAGTGGCTCTAAAATATTTTATACAATATATCCAAAGATGTTGCAAACAATATATAATAGAACTTCTGTTCTGTAATACATCAAGAAATATTCTAGCGTTGTACTTTCCTGAGATTTGTAGATAAGCAATCGAAAGCTTTTCATTACGAGAGTTATACCATTCCCTTTAGCGGCTGCGACGATGGTGGCGGATTAAAAACGTAATATCAGCGGTCCAATCTGGTTTTACACGAATCGTCCATTTTTACGAAAGAAGCAATTAAAAGAAGGAAACTGGCAGAAATTGGTTCGCGCTAGGATTGTCTTCGCCCACGGAAGTACGTGCTGCATTCGAGTTATCTCTTGGCATAACTGCCGGACCATGAATCTGCCGTGGGGGAGCGAGATAATCTCTCCCAGTCTGATAAGCATCAGAAGATAAACGAAGCGTTTATTCGCCGAAAACAAGCATCCCGGTTCACCCGTAGTCACCGAGACATCAACTTAAAACTTGCGCGATTGCAAACAGCGAGACGTAAATTACAGAGTAATGCTCCCTGTAATATTGTAACAGTTTATCTCGGAATTGTTTCGCACAGAGAGCACAAAATAAAGTGAAGCAGAAGACGACGAATTTGCTTTGCAATCTAATTAAATGCAAGATAAATATTTAGAATAATTGAACCGACGATTATCTTAAAATGTCTTTCTCATTATATGTGTATTACAATGTATATGTATGTATATATTAAATGTATGTTTATATGTGTGCATTAAAGTGTTTAAAATCAAGTTGCATATATGATTATGTAATGATGTAATAATTTCCTAACAATTCCCAAAAATAATAATTTATTGATTGCAATAAATCTTCAAAAACAGGAGCAACTGTAATAAAATTTGTTCATTTAAGAAGTGGATTTCTCTATAAATAATACGTTGACGCGACAAAGCTTAAAGTAAAGAAGAATTAGAATAACAAATCGAAATTCTTTGAAAGCCGCTCATAAAAAGATATAATGATAAATGAAAAATATATTTTTTCTCTCTCTCTCTCTCTTTCTCTTTGGTTAGTCACATTCACAAATAATAGTCCCGAAATCTCGTTTATTTCACAGTAGATAATATACTCGGCGAAATTGCGAGGCGCATGCTTTTTGTCAGCTAACGCATCGTAAAACTGACATCGTTCTACAGCCATGGCGAAATTATTCTGTAAGCAGGATATTTTTCCAAAGACGAAGTACCAGATATATTTTAGAAGTTGAACAATACTTGATCATCCGAATGACCGGATAAACACGTTCGTAATTAATAAAATTCTACACACAATATTTTCTAGTATTTACATAAGCATTTTTTTATTAAACTAAAGTTGAAAATAAAAATATCTATTATAATTATTCACTTATTTATAAGTGCCACAATTTGATTATTTAAAATTGGTATTATTTTGTCATAATAAAATCGTGCTTTGACATATTTCTATATTTTATATGAAAGAAATAATAAAATATAAAATTTATATTGGCCCTTATTCAATCGATAATGCGATGCAAATTTGAAATTCTAAGATTACGTAAATGTATAATTTTTTATCTCACATAAATTCTGAAAATATTCTTTTTTAACTGAATAATGATTAATTACATATATATGTAAAATATAATATTAACAATTATTTGTATATATACTGTAAATATCGTATTTACTAACAATCAGTAACATAGCATGCTGCAAACCAAATGCTTACTGCATGATAGCGAGACCTATCAAAGCAATCTTGCAGCTCCAAGTTATACATCAGTCGATACGAGCTTCGGACTTTTGTTACTTTGTAAAAGCTTAGGCCTTACATCGGCAATCGGAGTCAAGCTGTATTGTTCCCAAGACATATGTAGATATTTATTAACTTATCTTCGATATTTAAAAACTAATATATAGATTTAATAAAAATTTTATCATTGTTTCTTATACATAGATATATTGCAAATTTGTTAATAATTAAATAAAAATTTTTACACTTGTGTTATGTATTTCATATTAGCAGATTATTATTTATTCATGCATATTCAGAAACGAAAAAAGCTAAACTGTTTACTACAAAAGTTTAGTCTCAACGATAGTAAATTATTCCCACACATAATGTCTATAAAATATTAAAATAGTAAATCTATCTGTTAGCGATAATTTGCAAATACGTATGTATCACTTTATTTAACTTATTTACTTAGAATATAGAGCTATTTCTCTCTTTTCAAAAAGGTAAAATATTATATTTCTGATACTTTCTTACATAGTTCAGCTACACGGAGTTCATTGACATTTGACAATCAGTCATTATCAAATGAGATTTCTCAACATTATAGGCATTTCTCCTTCGCGTCTATGTACTCTCTATTTAATATTAAATATAATATTAAATATATTAAATGTTATTAAATATTGCCCACACAGTCAGTCAGTCAAATCCAATTGCCGTTTATGTCAACACGCGAATCATCAAGAAATTCCAGGCGTTATTGCAATTGGCTATATTCCGCAAACTATTATTTGCACGTGAAAAAAAGAGACGTGAACGTACGTACTCTACACTCTACAGCGAGATCGGACTTACATAAACCGTCAATTACCGTCTTGGAGAAATCACGCAACGCAATGAAAACTTGATATCCTTGAAGGGAATGCACAGAGGCGACGTATGTCATTATCCTGCCCATTATAACGACGATAATTATCTTCTGTTCCCTTATTTTTCTTATAACTCGACGACGACGACACGGATGACGGCGATACGAAACCAATACGCGGCACTGATCAGAGACGACGGGATCAAAGCCATACCAACGTCATCGTTCGTTGATCGCGTTCGCTTTTCCAGAGAGTCACCAAGAGGGAAAAACTTTAAGAGTGAAATTCTTTGCAAGGCTAGCATGAATTCTGTATTTAAATATTCATTAGTAGAAGTTACATAAGAATCAAGCCAAAAGTCATTGATAGAATTCAAATATGTTGAACATATACATGTATACACATTATGGTGCTATAAATATATCTTGAAATTTAAGAATGTGCATAGAACAAAAATTAAAAACTATGTTAACTTTTCATTTATTCATTTCTAATGTTTGTAAAAAAATTATCGAATTATAATATTTATAATTATTACAATTTTCTCGCAAAGCTCTCGCAAAGTAACATATAGGAATTTTTGAAAAATTGATGTGCAAATATTTTAAAAGGATTATCCGAGCAATTTGCGATTTTATTTAATTGAATTGCAAGCTGATGCAAAAACATTGAAATAATCACCTCGTTCGCAGCCGACCTTGCACATTCGCGATTTAGCACGAAGCACGAAATATTTCTCTCTGCGCCGAGTTCTGCATACTTGTCTTCCTTTTCTTCTTTTCTCTCATAAAGTGAAAAGAGTCGACGATGCGAGCTGTCGTCTCCTTTCTTCATGGCAGATACATACATATGTTCGTGCTAAAAATCATCAACAAGCATCCATTTGTGTTTTCTCCATTCTGAAAACACGAATAGATACTTGTTGATGATTTCCTTTATTGAATGCTCCATTGCAAATATTTTCAAAAATCTAATAAATTTCAATAACGATATCGCCGGAAATACCGCTATCCCCGAATATCAACGTTCCTAACAAAGAAAAAAAAGCGTTACAGAAACTTCGCACCGTGAAAATATTGCATCGCCTGAATGCGAACATACAGAAAGCGGTCGTTAAAGATGCGTCCTTCCGTCATCTCTCGCGAATGCAAGCGCCGCTGTTTTACGTCACGCGGCGGTTTGCCTGCCCTATTCGGGAAAGCGAACCGAATTTTCGATATAAATCAGACGAACTCCGAAAGACGTCGACGGGGATGAAACGAAGATGCAGGGGTAGCGGCAGTCTCCCGTCATTGTTTCGCTGCTCTCGCGACGCGATGAATGGGACGGCCGCGAATGAAGTTAATCCGCATTCATAATCGGGACGCACAATACACGCGCACGTTCGGACCTCTACGCAATGCGTGTGCATGTGTATGTATGTGTGTGTATGTGTGTGTGTATGCGCGACCTTAAAGGATCGTTCCCGTGAGCAACACCATTCACGCGTTAATTCTCTCTTTCTTCCGTTCCTCTCTCTACTCCCTTAGCCCTCACCGGTATCTGAATGCGACCGGAAGTCCTTTCACGCGTCTCGATTTTGTCATCTCGTCGAAAGAAAGACCCCCGGCGAGCTTCAATCTCTACGAGGCAGGGGCAAAAAAGAAAGGATTTTTACTTAAACTGATGAACTTTGTTGAATGGAACGGCACATATGCAAATACAAAAAATATAAAATACAATCGAAATTATTGTTAATCTTTAAAAGAAAGTTTATAATGATAGTTTAATGTTAAAAAAAAATTATATAACGCAATTATTAGAAAGCATTTTTTTATTCTTGTCGATTCTGTAGTTAATGCTGCAATGTTAATATAAATAACACATGTGTATTTATTCGGAATATTTAGTTCTACGAATAGACTAACAATAGAGACAGCGAAGCACAGTTCTGCATACTCTGTATGTGTAACTCGACTAGCAACTCGGTTTACATTTTAAGAACATTCAAGATGAACTCTGCTTCTCGGATCGCTGCACTCAGCAGTCGCATAAACATTGGTCTGCAGCTGCGGCTTATAATCCTTTCTTCGTAGCATCGTAACAGTATCACGTACCATATATATTTCGTCTTCTCTGCTAGATTCTTCTCAGCACTAAATAATTCTCCGTCAAACATTTTTTTAAAGAACGGAAAGCTTTTCTTTTCTCAGACAATATTAAATTACATTATTCTTTGTACAATTATCAATTGAAATTCAAAGTAATATATATTTTTAAATAAATAAATATATATATTATATATTATAAAATATTATATATATTATTTAAAAATATATATTTTTAAAACATTATAAATATGAAATATATGTAAAAGTGTCTTTTGCACGTCAACTCTAATTATTCTGTACTCAAGAAATGTTTTCCCATCGGCTACCGTAACAATCGCGCACATTGTTCTAAAGATACGTCACTTTATACAACCGTTCGCTTTTAATTAACAGGTATCGCACGCGAGACCGATTTCAATCTGCGACTCGTGGCGAATATTCGAAATGGCCTTGCGCCACGGAGGGACAGGCATCATCGTGTTCGTGCATCTGTGAACCGATTATGCTACAGTCTCAATGGACACGGCAGCTATTCGTGTCTCGAGTTAATTCTAACTGATTGAATTAGGGAGGAGCAAAGAGACGCTCGTTTAAATCGCATAATAAAAGATCTGTTCTCCGCTCACACATTTTTCATAACGAGCTCGCACACGTCGTCATTTTCATAAATGCTTCGTAATCTCGATTAATTCATATCGGAAGGCGGAAGAGGAATAAACACTTTTGTATGTGATAAAGAAATATAATCTAATATAATCTATTATTGTAGGTATATACAACTGACAGAAATACTCGTCGAGACTTGTTCTGATAATCTTTCTTTATGTTCATAGATCAAACCTATCGCGATAAGCAAGACAGATCGCCCGTTCTCGTTTGTCGGCAACTCTATTCTTTAATATATCACCGTTTCGATAACTAGAAGAAAACAGGGTACATTCTCGTTTAATGCATCGTGAATACTAGCAATCCGATTTAATCTCAGTTTCATCGTAGCAAGCGATGATATCGAATACGCCGTGCGATGCACGTGGAGTAAATAAAACGACCGCAAGATATTCCAAGTAAAGGCGATTGACCAACTTCGAGAGTGTAATAACCGTATATTATTTATCTTCTCTGTCCACTATCGATAGAAAAGCGGGCCCACGAAATGTCTCGTGTCTGTATATGGATACGAGAGAAATAAAAATAAAATAACGGAAGCCGGAGGGAAAGGGAAGGAGGATTCTTGCTTATCGAATCGTCAAGTATCGACCCACGAAGTCTGACGCAACATTAGGAAAGACCAAAAATGAATCAATTTAAATTAATTTATTTTGCCTCACGTATCCGTTATTATATAAAAAAAGTACTGATTTTCAGACGCTAGATCGCTACGTGATCGCTTAGAATAATATATAATCGCTCGTACTTCACTTGATATCACGCTTGTATGTCTATCTAATTCGAAAAAATATGATTGCAAAAAATAAGTTCTAAGAGAGAAGATAAAAATTATCCGAAGACTTCTTATAACAAGCATAGATAATTGTTGTCAATGCATTATCACATAATAAACACGCTTACTGATGGAAATAGTTAGAAGCCTCACTCTCTGAAAGCACTGTTTTATTAATTCAGTTTTGCTATAAACGTAGAATAGAGCAATATTATTCTCTCTCGACGTTTCGCGTACACGTCATTTCCAGAATCCAATAAAATTGTGTCATTGGGTGGATTACTCATCGACGAAGAACAGCAGGACGTAAAACTCCTGAGTACTAAAAGTTGTAATAAAAGTCACGCACCCCGTGGATTATCGACCCTTTGGAAATGATATACCCCATACGAATCATATTTCCTGAATCGTATCAATTGTGAGAAAGCTTAGAACATTGTTTTTTTTTTGGCATATAATACAATAATATTAGATTTGTATATATAGTACAGTAATATATATATATATATATATATATATATATATATAAAGAATAAAAAATAAAAATTAATATATAGTATTATTGTAGAATTTTATTGTATTTCAACTTTATTTTATTGTAGAACTAGCAAGAGAAAGAGAAAGAATTTAAATGGATTAAGTGGACATTATTCTATTTTTTCTCATGCAATCTTCCGGAAAAATCAGACGGCATTGATCTCAAAATATACGTTAGAAATTTCTCATCATTATCGTAAAGGCGCATCTGCTTCCGTAGCGTCGTCGATCAACCAGAATCTAGCCGAGGGGAAAACCGCCCCACGAGATTCTCGTATAGGCCCCATGACGATGGAAGGCGCGCATATTCGGAACATTATGCGAGGAGTATCCCCGAAACCCCGTGGATTGACGACGCGTTGCTCGTCCCACCAAATTGTATCAGTAATCCCCGAACGCCGCCAGCATTTGCATAAAAATAATTAAACGCTTCTCTATACGATCTAAAGTTTAAGAAATTACCATTGCAAGATGAAAGACAATCATAAGAAATCCGTAAATGTATAATGTAAATATATATTTGTCTAAATTACTTATAAAATTAAACATCCCCCAAAATATGTTGCATATATTTAAAAGTTAAGCATTCTGCAAAACTCAGTTTGTTAAAATGTCGAGGACTCATCACTTCAAAAATATCAACAATAAAATGAAAATTTTGTTTTCGCGTAAATATTTTTTTAATATTTAAAACACGAATTAGCGATTAATCGACGAATATGCAACGTTTACAATTGCGTCTAGCCGAGTTCATCAACTACCGTGGATGAAATTTATGACGCGTACCGGGTATTTTTACGATAACGACCAGTGAATATCTACGATCAATTTTCAAAGCACTCCGATAAAGAAACACCACGTTTGACGTTTTATTTGATCTCCCTAGACATCCCGGTCGTCATTAACCGAAGTTTTATTACGAGGAAGACCGATTCAATTGGATCTCTCTCGATTATGTCATCGAAATAAAAAACAAAAACAAATGTATTCCCTCTTAAAAAAGTATGTTAAATTAATACTCGAATGTATCAAAGTTCTCTAAAAAGTTTTAAAGATTATTTTTCCTTCTTTTCTGTGATGCCAATTGATTCTTTCGCTGTGAGCAACTGTCATCACTTAATTTTATTCTTCTCAAAAAATAAAAATTTATCTTGAATATCTATCACTTTGATACGCTTATATATTATATATTTTACATATTATAAAATATATATACGCAAACTACTATGTTTTTTAAATTATAGATTAATTATTTATTAAACGATTAATGTATTACGCGGCCTTTCATTATGTAAATTACTCGATCCTGTGATTCGTGTCTGACTGCACATTCTCAATCTGCGCAAACTCTAAGTATTACCGAAATATTTTACGCACTATGACATACGTATGTATACGCGAAATATTAAATTATACAAGCATTTTAAAGTATGAATTAATTATTAATTAGACGATTAATGTATCACGGAGCTTATCTTTATTACTCGATTCTGCGATTCGATCGTTTTACTGCGCGTTCTCAATCCGAATTCGAACGATAAAACATCGAACGAAATATATTTGATTTATCATCGTGATACAATTATATATTGTTTATCAAAAGTTGATTAATTGTAACAATCATAGTGAATTATTTTTTGACGTAAAAACAAGCATAATCAGATATATCAATGTTATAAAATCTAAAATGTATAATAATTGATGTAATACACCTGTGTAATATTGCGAATTAAAGAATATTGAAAAATTAACTATAGATATATAAAGAAACACAACAATTTTATCATAATAAAAATTCAATTTAAAGTATAATTATCGAGACATTTAACATAAAAAATTGACGAGTTATAATTTCTATTAAATTTAATTAAATTAAATCATCTCGAGCTCTATCGAAGAAATTAAAGAATGACTTAACTAAAAAACAAAGATGAATTTAATACAGTATACATCCATGGAGTGAATCTGAAAGAACTCTAAGTCTAAAAAATAATCATAATGGCATTGACAAATGAAGAGAACGAAGGAACAGGGGAGATAAAAGTATCGTAGACACACGAAAGAACTAGCTTCACGTTGTGAAGCGTTCATCAGAAATCCACGAAAACGAGATCGTTCGCATCGAAATTTATTTCAGAAAAGATACAAAGGGGACTCTCGAGATTTGCGCAATAGGGTGGCGTAAGGGGGTTTCGCGCATCCCGCGCACGTGCGTTTAACTTGCACGAAGGCGCGCGAGAACATCCATCAAGACCAGCTTGGTGCATCGCAAGCACGATACGCAGCTGCTGATCTCCGCTCTTCCATGTCGGACCGACACGCTTTCTGAGCAGACCGGTAGCGGGATTCGACGGGGTCTAAGAGGGTGTGTTTGCACGGGAATAAGGGTAACCTCGACGACGAGGGACAAAAAAGGGGCCTACAAGACTCGAATGACACCATTCGACTGGATAACGTTATATTGCGCGACTTAACCGAGGGTACAGAAAGCAGTTAAAAATGTGGGAGCGGACACAGAGGGTTGTTTCAGATTTAACAAACCTGGAATAAACGTTCGAATCTTTGACGTTTACTTCTCATAAGGAATATGGATCGATTAAAAATTTTTTACGATCGGACAACACGCGTTTTCCATTTATTCTATTTATCTTCTTCTGAATAGATACGAAATATCGAAAATAAATATCCGAGAGTAACAACTATTGCATTAATTGAAGTTTTTACTATTTTATTACAACATATCTTTAAACTTTAATCAATATACAAATATGTCTGATACGTGAAAAAAATGTGTTTTCATATAAAAATAAATTCATAGATAAAAATATATAACAGATTAAAAAATTTAATAGATTTTATAACATCATCGAATTAATATCGAAATATCGAATTATGATCGCGTTTACCGGCGATGAAAGCGATTTCGTCGAGTGTTGTCGAGGACGAGAATCGGTCTATCGCATAAATCAATATGCATTTACACACGGATTTTATAACTTTTACTCTGCAACGCATATATATACATATATCGCTTCTTCTTTTATGCGCGTCTGCGGTACAACGTGTTTCCCGCCGTATGTTTCAGCGCCAATCTCGCAGCCCGCAGCCGGAGATCTTTGCCGGATACTTAAAGTTTGATACTCCCATGAATTTTTTAGCACGCCGCGAATAAGCTTAGGACTGTATCCTACGTGAATGTTTGTGCGTCGCGATTGCGTATTCCAGCGCCTCGCGGCTATCGGCATACATACGGCAACTTTGCCGCAAGCCGTCGTGCTGGAGACAATTCAGACAATCGAATAATTAAGTACGCTGGAATCTCCGATATCATGAACTCTCCGGTTTTAATCTGACGCATATGAAACAATGAAAAGCACATATTTCTTAGGAAAAGATAGAATTCTCTTGCATTTTATACGGTGTTAACACGATATTATTAAATATATTTGATATTTTAAAAATAATGACAGAGATGGTTCTGTACATTTCTGTCGAATAATCGAGACGATTTTAAATACTGAATCACGTCAAATTATTACTACAAGCGAGCAAATTTTTATCGTTTATGTATTATAGCATTTTACGTTTAATACAGAAAAGGTGCTACCTTTACTCGTCATTATTTTTCACGATGAAAGACATTTCTTCATCGTTTTAATTCACAGTGTAAAAAAGATAATTGAAGCGTAGGTATACCGTAGATACGATAAAATTAAGTGTTTTCATTGGTGTGCAGTAATTAGATGCGAAAAGCTTGAACGACAAGCAGTCACGCGAGAACGCATAAAGCTCAAGCTCTTGCTTCGTTCTAATAATAATCTCGTATCTGTTCATCATCTAAGGACTGAGGCCGTACTGTGCACGCGCGTACACGTGTCTCCGTAGCTGTTTCAATATCGTCGCGATCGCAGATAAAGGCGGGAACGATCGCAAAAGATTGGCGCACATCTCACTCGTTCCATTCATTTATTATGCACCGATGTATAGAGATGATAACCTTCTTTTAGGCTCTTCTATCTTTGTTTTGAATGTTTAGCAGCTTCGATTCGAGGACAATGGAGAATATAAAGAAAAGGATCTAGGCAAATGTACATATGGTTCAGACGTCTGCGCATCGCGCCCGAATCTCTTGAAATTCCATAAAGTTTACCTTTCACGTTTCTGCTTTTCGGATTTCGTTCGTGCATTCTCTAGATTGTTTTATTCTGCATTCTATCTCGCTTTCGCTTACACAAAATGCAGTCGTCATATCGCGTAGTAATACAAGTTAAATAAATCTATATAAAGTTGTGTGAATGAGCCATTGAGCAGAATAGTAATATAAGTCGGCAAAAGTAAAATGCTGATATAAATCAGCTTTCATAGGTAACTTCACAGAAAATTTTAATTTTCCCTCTTTATAAAGAACCGTGAAAAGATATTATAAAAAAACATATTGAATTTTATATTCAAGCATTCTCATAAAACTATTCGTAAATAAAACTACAGTAAAATACTAAAGTAAAAAAATAGTTGAATTGTACTCTGAATATTTTTACAAGCTCAGTTATTATTTTTTAAATAAAGAAAATGAGTTTATACCTCACACTATTCGACGTAACAAAAATTAAACGTGAATACATTTTTAACATTAGAATATCGCAATGAAATCCGTTCTATTACGATATACGATAACATACCAATTCGCTTCATTAAAAAATGCTGATGCTAACGTCATCAATTTTCTCGCTGTAAGAAAAAAGATAAAGAAAGAGAGAGAGAGAGAGAGAGAGAGAAGTATTGCTCATCGGCGTCATTTGATCGCGATAACGCGGAAGTGTCGGCAGTTTCACGCGCGGCAATAATACGTCGAATGACGGAGCAGTCTCGCAGGACAATCGTTCGCAGGGCCGTGTAGGGTGTCGAAATGCAATTCATCATGCTGCAGGCAGAACTATAGACAGAGAGAAAGAATGGTAGAGGAAACGGTGGGAGGCGGTGTGGCTCGATGGGTGCGACTGGGCCCCGGGAGCCTCTCTCGGTGCCCTCGCACGCACTCGACGCATCAATCTTCTTCGCCAACAATGTTCGCGTAAATTACCCTCATCGATATCAAAGTGACGAGGGTGGCAGCCAGCGACGGCCGGCGGTGGAGCTTGCGGAAGAGACCGACCCTTATCTCGCACGCGTTGGAAAATTGAGTTTACAGAGAGACCTCTCGCGAGAGGACCCATCCTCGAAAGAAGAAAGCTCTCTCCTTCTTCCCCGTCACGTCGGCTGTCACTTGCACGTGATGAACATTTCGTCACCTGTTCCGCGGCAGCGAGGGTATTAGGGCATTACGAAAGGGTTCAATCCTTTCGGATAACATCAGAAAATATAAATAAAGACACAAAAGTTATGACAAATCTTTGGAAATCTGTGTGTTTCGATATACTGACATTATACTATATACAATATTTCACTAATGAAAATAATAACGTGTTTTTCATCACTCAATTAAAAGCCTAGAAAGTTTTATACATTATGTTTAGCATTCTTAAAGGATGCTCGCATAAATACGCGACTCATATTTATATTTATAATTATTTATCGGTTTAAAGATATTTTTCTTGGACTCCAATAATTCTGATTGAGAAAACATGTTTATTTAATGCACTATGGTGCACGATACTCGGGAGTGTAAAAAAATAGATAAGAATAGAGATAAAATGATAATGCATGGAACACGTTTATATAACGAATCTCGGTTCGAAGACGATTTGTAAATTCAAATATGCGCCTCAGGTTGCAATGACATCGATAGCGCTATAAATTATTAGCATAGCACGCTCCGAGCATGCGATGTGTACACGGCAGAGTTCGATAATGCGGCTTTAAATTTTCTTCAGGCATTCTCGGCAACTCGCGTAGGATGCGCGAGAGAAGCTGCAGGTAGGCGTGGGATTAGACCGTAAAAGTTTCGACCAAATCTCAGAGTGGCGGCGTCAACGTGCCAACGATAGCGGGGCTTAATGTACTGTTATGATCTTTATGGCTGCGGTTTATAGGCCATTACGATTGAGTTTTCACGCCAAAACAGACTCAGCCGCTACGAAAAATCTATAACATCCTCGCTGTAAACGTCTTCGGAATACTTGCGAGGAGGGCGAATCAGCGCGCGTTTTTCGTCAGAAATTATTTTTTTAAGTTCGCGCGAAATATTCGTCTCCACTTACGATAATCCAGTTCAAGATTTCCTGAAATAATTTCGTTTCTATGAAAGAAGAGATGATTTCCTTTCATATAATTGAAAGTTATCATATTGAAAGCAAAATTGGAATTATTTATAAACGTTCTTTTCGCACATCTTTGATCTATCTTGTCATTCTTTTTCATCTTATCACGCTTATCAACATATAAAACAGCAGATATCGCTCGATAATAATCAATTTTTCACGCTGTATTATTAATATTCAGCCACAATCTAAGAAACATTATTGTATCCGAGTGTGAGACCAACTTCTGGGAGCTCTTTAACAAAGCTTATTTTAATCATCCACAAAGAGCCGAAAGGCGCCGCCGAGTCGCGCGCTAATTGCATTAATTGCGAAATTTTCGTAGCGCCTATTAACTAAGAACAGGGAAAATGTCGATTTAGCCAATCTCTCCACGTAGCTGTGCAGTACACTCCTCTTTTCCCGATCTACGCAAGTATTTGAATCGAGAAAGGGTGGCACCGAGATATTATCTTTAATTGCGCGGCAGCGCGGTATATTACCGCACTTTTATCACCGCGATCTCTAACGATTAATACGATAGAGCAAATTGCGATTAGAAAAACGCGCTGGTCGTGTCGTAACGACCGGACAGCACCCCCGTTATGCGTTTAAGTGCACGCGACGGAATGCGTAATGCAGATAAACTCCGGTCGATAAGTCGACGAGTTGGTGCGGCTCGCACGGGGACTTTCGAGATCGCATCGAGATTATCTTAAAGCAGTGACAACGAGCTGTTCTTTCATCGAACGGAAGCATGTTAATTTTTGTTCATGTACGAAGACCTTAAAGAGTGAAACGGGAAGAATTTTGAAATTCTCTATCCGCACGACTCCTGCACGAATGCTGTATTTACGAGCTTCGAAATTAATTTCAAGATCTAGCGCAATTTTCCCCCTGCAACCCTTATCGAGCAAAGAGAAAATGATTTTTATAACATTGTAACGAAATTGAAAATCTTTATCGCTCATCATATCGCACGAATAACCTTCTGCTTATCGGTGTTCTTATAGGTTTTAATATACGCACGCGCGACACATATATATGTATTATATATATGTATTATACATACATCAAACATATTACATTTTTGAAATTTCTCCTCTCGATAATTTGGGACAAAATTGAAGATCGAAAAACCCATTTATAATTTTATGTGCCACGTATTTTAATAAATATGTACATCCTAAGAAATATGTATTTCATACACATGTGTATTTTACAGTTATTTCAAATGTTTTCTGATTACACGACACATAAAATTGTAAATAATAATTTGCTCCGACCTTTATCAGTTTTACAAATGGTTTAAAGTAAATCGTACAGATCGTGCGATTTGGGAGAAAAATATATTTACTTCTTTTTTCGTCCTATATAAGGTCATTTCGTATACGAAAAACAAAATATTCAACGGATGTTATAGTTTAATCATGTAATGTTCGTCGTGATAAAGAGTACTATTATCTCTGATCTCAACCAAAATCTCATTTTGAATATTCTTTTAGTGCAATATAAAACATTAAGGAAACTCCGAAAAATACAACAATATGGTGCGTATAGTAAAAGATACCTATTATAAAATTTGTAAAAAAATAAAAGCATTATTAATAATATATCGTGATCTTAGGAGACTATTCTAAAAGTTCCATTCGAGATAAAAGACAATGTTTTGGAAGGAGAAAAAGTTTGGAATCCACTTAATCAAGAACATTATATAAATATTGGAGATACAATTTTGCAAGCATTTAAATCTAATCCGTATTTTATTGGTCAGGTAATATGCTTTAATAATAAAAGTTATTTTGCTTTACACGAATATATGTATGGCAGAAAGATATCCATAATAAAATATAATAAGATATAAATTAATAATACAAAATTATATCAACCTACTAGACTAAAGATATTATATTACTTAATAAAACAACGCAGTTGACATACATATATCATAGATAGATGCGGAGACGAAAGAACAAAATACATTCAACCAAATGAGAGAAAGGAGCATAAAATGTGCATTATGGATGTTAAAATTGGGTATTCAATCTAATGATGTAATAACGATATGCTCACACAATCAATTAGATGCTTACATACCATTTCTGGCGGCCCTGTATATCGGCGCTGTTGTGAATCCATTAGATGAGCATTCCGTCAAAGGTACATTATCCTTCCCCTTAATTTTTACACAATTTATTTACACATAATTTTCTATATAAAAATTAATTTAATTATTAATACTTATAGGAAATTTAGTTTATTTTTTAAAACAAACCAAACCAAAAATACTCTTCATTGACGAAAAGTTTGCTGCAACAGCCAACTTTTCTATGAGCCAAGTAGCAAAAATCGAAAACATAAAATTTTGCCCGCCAAAACTCGTAATTTTTGGCAAAACAGAATATTATCAAACTCTAGAATCAATTCTGAACGACTACTATAATTCGGCCAGCATTGAAAATTTTTCCTGTGCGAAGATGATAAATATGAAATCAACTGCGATAAGATTGTTTACTTCGGGCACAACTGCTTCTCCTAAAGATATAGAACTTCCTCGTTCAGCTTTGTTGGCTCCGCCGGGCCAACTAGCCCCCTATTTGCGTCTAAATGATGTCGGTTTATGGTTCGAGTCCTTAGGTTTTATCAACGGCATATTCATGACTATTGAGGCTATTCTTATGCGCGTAAAAGTAATCAAGATTAAGTCAAAATTCCATACAAAATATGTGTGCAAACTAATAGAACAGCATAAGGTAAAATATCTCAACTTCTCGAATATGTATAAAATATAAAATGCAAACGTAATGTATAAAAAAATAAAATATTTACTTATTTCAGGTGACTTGGATGTTTCTTGAAGCTAGTATGTGCATTCAATTGATCATATCTGGCGATCTTTCGAGATATGATGTTTCCTCCTTGAAAACAGTCGTATTCAGCGGTTCAATGATCAATACAAATATAATATATGATGGTTTTAAAAAGTGGCTGCCAAATATTTTTATCAGTCAAACATATAGTATGTATACTTTATATGTATGTATATATAGACATATATTACAATTATAATCCACGAACAATAATAGTGACGTAATATTTATGATGGATACGATGAGTCTTGTGTTATTTCAGGTCTGACTGAAACAGGCATAATTGCTTATCAGCGACAATCCGAAAACACCGGATCCAGCGGTTATGTGAGTAGAAACGTTCAATTAAAGATTGTTCCTTTCATCCCTTCGGAAACACAGAGGTCATTAGATCCAAATATACTAGGTGAAATCTGTTGCACTTCTCCGTACATGATGATACGCAAGAATCACGAAACATGCGATGGTGATTAGTTAATTTTTTTTTTCAATTGATGATCTATAATTATGATCTTTATAAATTGTCTTAAATCATTTATTATGCATTTTATGCAAACTGATTTGTATAGGGCAATTTTATTCAAACTGGTTCAGAACCGGAGATTTAGGTCTTTACGATAAAAATGGCGAAATCTACATCAGGGGCCGAATTAATCAATTGTATAAATACAATGGACATATAATTTCACCGCCATTAACTGAAAAAGTGTTACAATGTCATTCTGCGGTGTCTGAGGCCGCTGTAATCCCTGTGCCGTACAAACTTAATGAAAATCATGGAATGGCATTTGTTACGAAAATTCCGGGAAAAGAGGTACAAAAGTATTATTTCTTATAAAATCAAGTAGAATTATTTACAAGAAATGTATTCTTTTACAAGAAATGTAATACTTTATCTCAGGTGACGGAAGAGGAGCTCAAACAGTTTGTCGTAAAAAACTTGAACCTCGAATATCAACTTCGCGCGGGTGTGATATTCCTTAGCCAATTGCCACGCATTCCTAACGGAAAAATCAACCGAAAGTTACTTCATGACTGGGCCCAGACTTATATATATGAATAAGAATAAATATGACTAAAAATACGTATGATCTGATCGTTCAACGTGGAGTGTGACATTTTAATATTACGCGAATTTTTATGTATATTACGTTATCGCCAAAATGTAATATCATTACATGATAGCAAAGTAACTAGTATCTAATATCTATTTTTAATGAAAGACGAAAATGCGATAAAGCAATGAAATTAGCGTAAAATAATTTCTTTCACGTATGTAAGTTTTGCTCAATTGATTATAAGAGCTGTAGATTTTGATGCAATTAAAAATAGAGAAAATATTATAAGACAAAATATTAAATAGTAGATTTTTACACGTTCTAATGTCGCAATGATACACTTATATGTATGCGTGCAGTTGTAAAATGCAATTCAATCTTTTCGTGATATTACATGTTTCAGAAAAAGTTAAAAATTTTTGTGCTTAATATATATACATATAAAATTTATATATTTATATATATTAATATATAATTAAATATATATATTATGTATGTATGTATATAAATATATATGATATATATGTATATATTCATTATTATATAAATTATATTTCACAAATTTCATATACATATATATGTATATATATATATATATAAATTACGTTACTCGTTTTTACTTATAATACTATTAAAGTAATATTATTATAAAATTTAAAACATTCAAATTTTATTTTATTTAAAAAGGAACAATTTTTTTCATATTCATATTTTGTTTTTATACTTTTAAATTTCTATCTTTTGTGTTAACTAAACTCTGATTTAATTGCATCATTGTATATATTTAGAAAATATATTTATACTATTAATATAAGACTTTTGTAACGCAAATATAATTATCATACAATAAAACATTTTGCATGCAAATAAATCACAATATGCATTTTATATAAAAACTTACTTTTCAAAGCTTTCAAAACTTTAATTTTCATAAAAGTTTGATTATTCGGAAACATGTAGTTCAAGAAATTTTTTATCTAAATTTGTACTAAAAATTTAATAAAATTTTTAATATTTTCAAAAATATATGTACTGTTAAATATTAATTTCTTAATGTCTTTCTTATTCTATAAATTTTAAAAATATTTGGGTAAATAATTCAAAGAGATAAAAAGACTGTCTTTATCTAGAAATCTTCATAAAAATTAAGAGTTCTGAATCCCAAGGGATTATTTGAATGATCCGCAAAATATTTGCTCCACATAGAATGGCTCATCTTCGAGATTAGTTGCAAGTTTTGATGCAAATTCTTTGCTATTTCTCACTGTTTTAGCAAAGAGAAAATAACTTTTATGACATCATGACGAAATCGAAAATTCTTATCGCTCACCATGCTACATGAATAACCACCTTCTCTTACGCTTTATAAACTTTTAACGAAAGTTTATTTTGGTTTTATATCTATACACATTATATGTCACATAACGAAGCCGTCCCTGAGCAAAATATTTTCCTCTAGCCCTGAGGTTGTTTCATGACAATAAACAATTATTATATTGATGGAATTCGAAATTTAGTCACGCAATACCCGTTGTAACACAAATAGTGCTATTATCTTTGATGCTTATAAAAGTCTTATTTCCAATATTTTTGGTAAAATAATATATAAAAGCATAAAAAATACAGTATTATCAACGCAATGGCATGTGAGGTAACAATAATAAAAATTTTATATGTACAATTTACAATATAATAAAAATATAATTAATAATGTATTGTGTATAACTTTAGAAGAATAAAACAGCTGTTCCATGCAAGATAAAACACAAAGTTTTGAAAGGAGAAAAAACTTGGTATCTATATAATAAAGACTTTAAAGAGTATCATAGAAATATTGGAAATGCAATTTTGGAAACATTTAAATCTAATCCGAAATTCAATGGCCAGGTAGCATGTTTTAAGAATAAAAGTTGTTTTGCCTTCCACAGACATACATGTAGAAAAAAATAGCTATTCATTAACAAAGCAAAACTATGCAAAATTATTAGATAGAATATATTGTATCATTTGATAGCAATGCAGTTGATGTGTTCCGTAGGTGGATGCGGAAACGGGAGAACAAAATACATTCGAACAGATGAAAGAGAGGAGCGTAAAATGTGCATTAGCGATGAAAGAGTTAAAGATTCGACGTAATGATGTAGTAATGATGTGCTCGCACAATCAATTAGATGCTTACCTATCATTTCTAGCGGCCCTGTATATCGGCGCTGTTATAAATCCGTTAGATGAGCATCTCATCAAAGGTTTGTTATTTTTTCTTTTATATAATTTAACTTTATATAATAAAGTTAAATAATAATTTATTTTCATTAGTTTAATTAGAAATATATTTATTATAATTTATTTTTATTAGTTTATATAATTTATTTTTACTGTTACATTTTTATATGTAGACCGATTTTATTAAATACTTAAAAAATTATTATTAAATACTTATAAAAATTATAATTTATTAATAGAGAGGAAATTTTGTATATTTCTACTTATAGGAAATTTAATTTATTTTCTGGAGCAAAGTAAACCAAAGATACTCTTTATGGATGAAAAATATTTTACAGAAACTAGCCGCTCTGTATATGAAACAAAGAATCAGAAAGACTTACCACAAATGATATTTTTCGACGCTGATCAAAATACTAAAAGTCTTAAATCAATTATGAACAACAAATATGATCCGTTAAAAATTGAGAATTTTCATTGTGCTAAGATAGTAGACGTGAAGGAAACTGCGATAAAATTATTTACACCGGGTACAACTGCTCCTCCTAAAAATATTAAAATTCCTCGTTCAGCTTTCTTGGCTTCACCGGATCAACACGCACCCGATATGCGTCCAAATGATGTCGCTTTATGGTTCGATTCTTTAGGTTTTATCAACGGAATATTCATGACTATTCAGGCTATTCTTATGCACGTAAGAGTAATCAAAGTTAAATCGAATTTCCATACAGAAAAGTTGTGGGGACTGATAGAACAGTATAGAGTAAAATATTTAAATTTTTCGAGTATGTATTAAATGTGAAATACAAACGTAATGCATAAAAAATGAAATATTTGCGTATTTTAGGTGACTTGGATGTTCCTTGAAACTGGTAGGTGCATTCAATTGATTAAATCTAAGAATCTTACGAGATATAATGTTTCCTCTTTGAGAACAATCGTATTTAGTGGTTCGACGGTCGATCCACACTTCATTCATGAGGACTTTTAAAAAATTATTACCAAAAACTACGATTCTTCAAGCATACAGTATGTACATTCATTACAATTGTAATAAGGCCGATAATAACGATGTAATGTTTAATATCAAATCTTACATTTTAGGTATGACTGAAACAAGCATCATCGCTTATCAGCGGTGAAGTGAAGAGATTGGATCTAGCGGTTACGTGAGTAAAAATGTTCAATTGAAAATTATTTCTTTGAACTCAGATAAAGAGAAATCATTGGGTGCAAACAAACCGAGTGAAATCTGTTGCAAATCTCCATTCATGATGATTCGTAAGAATCATGAACTTATAACATGCGATGGTGATTATTTAAAATTTTTTTCAATTGATGATCTATAATTATTATCCTATAACATAAAAAAAATCTTGAGTCATTAATGAAAAAGATTGTATATTGTTGCAAATTAATTTGTAGGGCAATATAATTCAAACTGGTTCAGAACCGGAGATTTAGGTTACTACGATTCAAATGGCGAAATCTACGTTACTGACCGAATTAATCAAATGTTTAAATACAAAAGACGCACAATTTCACCGACAGTCATTGAGTGTTTGTTACACCGTTGCTCAGCGGTGTCTGAGGCTGTTGTAATCCCTGTGCTATGTAATCCTGATAATTATGCGATGGCGTTTGTTACGAAAGTTCCGGGAAAGGAGGTACAAAAGTATTATTTCTTATAAAATCGAGCAGAATTATTTACAGGAAATTTACTATATTTTATCTCAGGTGACGGAAGAGGAGCTGAAACAGTTGGTCGTAGAAAATTTGGGCCTCAAGTTTCAACTTCGCGCTGGTGTGATATTCCTTAGTCAATTGCCACGCATTCCTAACGGAAAAATCCATCGAAAATTTCATGACTGGGCCCAAACTTATATATATGAAGATATAAGAATAAATATGAATAAAATGTACCACAATGAACTGATTACTCCACATAAGCATGCGCACACAATATATGCTAAAATCAGCAGAAATATTTAAGTAAATTTAAATAAGATACATGCAAGTATATTGGAATATATGACAATTTTCAAATTTTGTTATTTTTGGGATGTACTATTATATCACAGGATAAGAAAGTAACTAACTTTTAATATGTATTTTTAATGAAAGACGAATTTGCTATCAAGCATTAAAATTAGCATAGAATATTTTTATAACATATATACAAGCCTCAACTAAGATATAATACAATTAAAAGGTATAGATTGTTATAAACGATTAGAAATAGAATAATATATCATAAAACAAAATTGAATAATTTTGAATTTTCTGTATTCTGTTATCACAATTCTGCATTTATGTATATTCGTGCAGTTGTAAGGTACAATTGCACTTTATTTAGAATTTTCCATAATTCTGTTCATGTATACAAAAATTAATAATTTCCTTATTAATTTTGCATATAAAGTATTATGGTAAGATTATTCAAAGAATACTTTATAAATGTACTTTTTATTTTATTATGTTGTGTCAAAATAAAATAAATTGTAAGTTATTAAGTATTGATTTCTTTTAATAATTCTACTTTATTATATTTATATATAATGATTAGCAAAATAAACATAAAGAAACTATTTTAAATTTCTTTCAATTTGAAAAAGCAATTTTTTCATAGATTAGTATTCTAATTTTTATTTTGCAATTTTCATATTCTTGTATCTCTTTCAATCGTTTTCAAAGCTAAACTTCAGCCCAATTGCATCATTCTACATATTAAAAAAAAATATATAATACATATACGTATAGTTGTGTTAAGAATATGACATGTGGCTTTTTGTAGCGCAAATATAGTTATCAATAAATAGTTTTACATGCAAATATTCACGTAAGATACATTTTATGCAAAAACGATTACTTTCCGAAACTTCCAAAAATTCCACCACTTATAAAAGTTTGACCACCCTGAGAAATGTTATAGTTCAAGCAATTTTTAAACTAATTTATACCGAGCATATTTTGTAACATTTGCAATATTTTCAAATATATATACTGTTAAATATTAATTTTTTTTAAGCATGTAATTTTTAAAAATAGTTAAAAAACCATAAGCGATAAAAAGAATTGTTCTCGATCAGAAATCTTTGGAAATATTCAAAGTACAAAATCCCGAGAGATTATTTTGAATTCAATAAATGATTGTTTTGACACAGTCTACAATGGTTCAGTTTCAAGATTAGACAAGATTCGATGCAAAAATCTCTCCCTTTCCTCCCTCTTTTTCCGCTTCAGCAAAGAAGAAACAATTTCTATGATGTTTGATATATTACAGCTTTATATTTATGTTTATTATATATCACATATATTGTGATTACTTTCACAAAGCCGTCAGGTGTCTAACAATAAGTGATGCGCGTCTCTGAGCAAAATTTAATCATATAATAATTTAATAATAATATTTTCGCTTTTCTTCTAGTCCTGAGGTCATAAAATAACATATATAATATATGTACATCGTATTTTATTACATTTTATAATCCGAGCATCTCATGGACAATGTCGCGATAACGTTTATATTCAATTACCCCGCGCGAAAAGATATCCACAGGATAAAATATCCTCCGTAGGGTATTATCATATCGCGTTGTTTACAGCACGCGTCGCAGTATTTTACGGCATCGCAGTTACGTCACAGGCCCTCATTAGCGAAGCGAAATTACTCGGATTCGATTATCTTTCGCAACGCGGTAGCGGAAAGCGCGCGGCGCAACATCATCGATAACATTTTATTTTATAGATACGCGCGACGTTTTACCCGATTGCTTTTAATGATTGGTGATCAATCGGCCGGACGATTTCGCAGTTTCGGCTTCCGGGATCGCGACCGAGCAACCTGTATCAAACTGTCTGGCCGCCGCCAACTCTACCCTCCTCGTTCGCCGACCGGTCGACCGGTCTGCGTAGACAAGGGGATAGATAAAATCGGTATTACGTTTAGGGACACGCACGTGCAAACCTATTAACGAACGCACGCTCACGCATCCGAGCGCGCGCGGGCGCGCTATAATTCACACGCAGAACAGCCAGAAACACCGACAATCGCTGTGATTTACGTGATGCCGTGCTACTACGTCCCTCTTCCTCCCAACATTTAAATTTCATGCCATTCTATTAACCTTTGCATATCCCTATACGTTGCTATGAAATTTTGGAAAATGACTCGATATATTTTCCGTTACGGAAACATTCACATTCCCTACTTTCAAATTTGATGATCTGTAATCTCTCTGATTCAGTAGCACATAATAACATTGGTTTAATAGAATTTTATATCATAATTGTGTGTTCTGGTAGAGCTACAAAATATTTTATGTCGGAAAATCCGCTTCTCTCTCTCTCTCTCTCTCTCTCTCTCTCTCTCTCTCCCCCCCCCCTCTCTCCCCATTAAATTTTTCTACATTTTATCTCATAAAATCATTTTAATACAACATTCATAAAACGTGAGAGGCAAGAAATATTTTTTCAGTTTTTCTCGTATTATATGCCAGTAAATTTTGCGAGCACCAACTTTAATTAATAAATCATTTTCTACACATATTAATTCTTTATTATAGGTTCAAATATCAAATTTATAATTGTTCAAGTATCAAATGTATAATTTAAATTTAATTTCAACAAAGTTTCTTTTTAACGAATTTCAACACAGAAAAAAATTCATACATTGATCGTATATAAAATTAATAAATAATATATCTTTAAATAGATTTGATGAATCTAAAATAAATTTAAAACAGTTAATCATTATATTTTAATTGTCTTAAAAATTGTAAAATTTTGTGTCATTTAATAGCGCTACAATTTTAAATCTATCCTAATTGCGGTAAAAATCGATACTAGACTTGCTGTATTTTTAAGTCTCGGCGGAAGTACTAAATTAAAACAAGAAAAAGCTCGTCTAAGCAGTTATCTTTGCGCAAGTCCGCTTTTTAATGAGCGCCTGAACTAACCGATACGGACGTTAACGATATTTTAATTGATAAAATTTCGCAAACACTAGTAGACCGCCGTAGCAAGGACACAAATTTCCAATTTTCGCTGTCGCGAGATGGCGAAAAAGTTTAATTGCCAGCGTCCCGCCAAAGTTGTTCTTGCGGAACTTTTTAAAGCATTTCCGGTCGACTTGAACGATCGTTTTGTCAGAACTCTCGCGAGAAAAATTGAACGAAAAAGTACGGTGCTCGCGTGAAAATATTGGCGAGGTAAAAGTTATATTGTATTAAAAACACTTTGTAATACTGTTACAATTTTGCTACAATACTACAATTTTGTTACAATGTTATAATTTTACGTATTTCTATTTTATATATCTGTACGTCAGAGCTAAAGTCTTTTCTAAGTCCATTTTTGTCAGATACGCTTTTATTCGACCGATGTATTAAATTGAAGCTCTTTCAAATACTACAGAATATTAAGTCCTATGTATAATATTGACTAAGAATACATTTTGCGGCAAATTGTCCGAATAATGTTACAATAAGATCTTTTTAATTTTTAAATTCTTTCTCCTGTAAAATTTCGTTATATTCTGCGTGTGTGCATTAAGTTTTTTTTACAAAATAATGCAAGAATTTTCATTCGCGCCCACATCTATATTTATTTCTCGTCTAACACGAGTATAAATTACACTCAACGAGCGGTATATAAACGATGCACTTCCCACACACGAGAAGATGTTATATCAAGCTCACTCTCTCGTATCTCGCGTATTTTATAGAGTTGATCTTACTTACTGTTACGTTGATTCTGTATCATTATCATCACCGATCTTGGCGCGACTGACAATGAGAAGTTTTTCTGCTCGCTTCGCCTTTTCGTTTCGCCGAAGAAACAGGTCGTGTTGCCAGGTGAGCCAATCCAGGAAGCTTTATCGCGAATACGCAATCTGGACGAGAGAACGTTCCGATATCGGATCGTCCGTTACATGGAATGACGTTTGCACTGCCAAGATACCGGTGCATGCAGGCGAGAACATGGCTGTATATTTTCCCACAGATTTCCCACCCAGAGAGACGCTTCTCAGAAATATCTTGCAGGATCTGCGCTTAGTCATGCAGCATAGTGCATATTTCAGATCGCATCAATTCCTTTTCTCTCTCTTTTTATATTTTCCGCCGATATTTTCTCGACATTCGTCGCGAGAAACTTCCACGTAGATTGTAAAGATTTCTTCTGATTTTCTGGATACATCAAAAAGAATATTTGCGCGTTTATTCGTAATCACATTCGATAAAATTGTACGCGAAAGCGAGCATTAGAAAAAAAATTAACAAATTACAAATTAAAAAAAATTGCAAATTATTTGTAGTAAAACTTTAGAAATATTTAAAAATATTCAAATCTATAAGAGTAATGCCTTCATATTTTAATTCGCGATTTATCTATATGATTTGCTTTGAATATATATTCTTATTGTTTAAATTTTGACCTAGCTTTCTATAATTATAAAATATTTGAATTCTTTGCACTTGTATTTGTATTTGTCTTTGAATTTATTTTTTATTGCTAGTATGTTATTATATTTCTAGGACCGTAAATCTACATACATATACTCAAAATCTTTAGTTCACTAAAACGTCCTTTATAGCTGGAAATGTCATTATCGACAAGAAAAAACTTACGTGTTTTTTTTTATCAAAATCGACAGAGACATCATGTATAAATAAGATTTATTTTTCCCCAAAACTTTAGGGAAATTTTGACAGAATTAATGGAGAAGTCAATGCTGTGTGCATCGAATCTCCGATTCGCATAACATTTGGTAAATCAGCAGTACAATTCATCGTTATAAACAGAATAACATGCACGTTACCGTTGCGTTTCCGGTAACGTGCGCGTTAGTGGGATGAAGGCACGTGGTCGCAAATTCGTCCTCTCGTTGGTACACAACGCAACCACCCCCGAAGTTCGCCGCAGCGCAGAATAAAAAAGGAAAATGCGCGCGTGGTGGTTATATAAGATCCTATAAGAGTGGGGAGCGAAGCGCAAGTAGAGAGCTGCGCGCGCATCCGAGTCACGCTGTCGCCGGTGCCGCGTGGTCGGTTCACTCAGTAACGCCGGAGCCTCCAAACGGGGAGGTATCGTTCAACGAGCGTCGGACGGACACAATACTTTTCTTTGTGTTACCGGTTAAATTCTCTCCGGATTTCGACTGCCTCGATTACTTCAATTCGCGTCGCGAGATAATATGACGGTCGATTAGATGTGTATATCTTGTATCGTGTGTGAGATCGTTCGCAGAAACTTTGTTTCCAAACGTGATTCACGCGGCGAACTTCGAAATTTCATTTCCAATTGACAATTAAAGCGGACCGACTGATTGACCGCCGGTGAAGTGTCTTTTTCGAAAAGGTGCGACGAAAGTAAAATCGCGAGGTTAGGTCTCGCAGATTCCCGAAATCATGAAAGCGTTCTTTCGTTGCGTCGCGTTCGTCGTGACGATCGCGGCGATCGTCGTGTCGGAGCCCAACGACCTGACGAAGCCGCAGGTGACGATCCTCAAGTGCTGTCGATACGGCGAGGAATTGCGACGCTCGAATGGCGATTCGAACGACAACGAATTGCCGCGCTGCGAGCCGACGTCGAACGTGTGGAAGCCGTTGATCTACTCGCCGACGCGGCAAACCTTCGTCCAGACACTGCCCGAGTGGCACATCCTCGACGGCCGAAGACCGGAATGCGACGATCGTTCGGAGCTGATCCATGTGCCCTATCGGAAAATCAACCCGTTCTTCCTGCTTGACAACGGGAATGCAGTGCTCGAGACCGGCATCAGCGACAGCTTTCCCGTCAGCCACTTTTGCGCCGATTCGAACGCGCTGCTTGTGTGCGTGCAGAAAAAATCGACGGGCAATCATGCTGCAGCAACGATGAGACCGCGAGTACGACGATGCTGCGGCGAGAACGCCACTTTCCACGAACACGGGTGAGTCTCGCATAGTTTTGCCGATAGGTTTTGTTGACAGTCGACGATGTCAAACAAAACGAATATCTTAGGTTAAGTTAGGTTAGGTTGGAGGGAGACGCAAATCTGGAAGAGTCGGTTACACCGAGATCTTTTGAAATTGACTTTAAGCGAGATGTTTTTTTTGAACACATAAACAAGTTCCTCGGAACAAATATATAGTATTACGATATCGTGCTTATTTATAATCGAAAGTAATATATTAGATACTAGTAACTGAAAATAATTATTGATAGTCTAAAATAATTATCTCCGAGTGTGTTACGGGACAAATGGACACAGGATTTTAGCCGACAGTTTATTTCTTTGATAAAATGTTTGTAAGTCTTCGACTTAACCATTTACGTAGTAACTTGTTTATTTACCGCGTACCTCTCTTGAGAGAAATGTACGCAGCGTGACCTTGGCGTTTATTAAACACGCAAGTTTCTGGTTTTATTCGAGAATGTTGACGTGCGCGCGAGCCAGTTTCTCTAATAAATTCTAACGTCTTATATGTAACACATATGTGAACCATAATATATTATGTATAACACATAAGTATATTAACCATTCAATAATCAACGCAATTTTTATATAACGATATATTTCGAATTATAAATATTAAGAATATGCGACTGATAATATTAAAATAAAAAAATTTATACAGATCTATATTTCTTGAGATTATATTTAAATAATCTGAGGAATAATCTTTTTTGTAGCATCTTTAATTCTCATCATTAATTATTGAAATTATTGAATGACACATTTCGATCTACACATATATACTAATAACAAACAATATATATTGTTTAGGATTTAGGAAGCAGAGAAAGAAGTTGATTATTTTTTGTGTTGTCAATTATTTTTTTATCCTCATTTTTTTAAACAAGCTTCATAACGCACGGGGGATACCTTGGTGTTGCAGAAATACTTGCGTTAATTTAAAAGAAACCGGACCAAGAGAGGCGGACGCGCCGCCTCTCTTGCCGAACGCGTCATCTATTGTCGAGATCGTGGAGGGATTCCCGACCTGCCCGAAATCCGACAACTTAACGATCCTGGGAGACACGAGGGACGCCGTGTTGCAACCCGATGGCGGGCTGGAGATAAACGGCGTCGCTTTACCTACCGGCCAGTTTTGTATCGAGAGAATCAAGGAACTCAACCAGATAGCCAAGGTGTTCGCCTGTCCGGAACATGCGCCACAGAGGTTAGTACGTTAAGATTAAGATTATCGCGCGCGCGTCGCGATGTTTTCGTTCTTGCTGCGCCTTTTGTTTTGTCGGACGTTGCAGCGTGATCGACGAATGAAGATAACAAAATATTCCGCTTACTGAGATAATATCGCGACGCGCATGGTACGCGTGCTGTAAGTTTGCTTTTAAAACTTGTCAAAATCTTCAAACGGACGCATAAAAACTTTAAATAATTGAAGGATTCCTATCGTGCTTCTCTGCTTATTCTTTGCTTGTTAGACCTTGTTTTTTCGACAATGATTTCACTACTTTTTATCACATTGTATTATGATTTTATATTGTTTATATGTAGTAATTTTGTATATAATTAATTGAACGAAAAAAGAGTAGTAATAATATAAAAGATAATATTCTTTTGTTTTCTAGCAGATCATAGAAAGGCATTTTGTAAGCCAAGAAAATTCCTATAATAAAAATTCTTTTTTAACATTTTTCTAAATTACTAATATTAATATGGTTTTTCATGTTGTGCTACAAATTTAATATATTCCAAAAGCGTGCTGTTCTAATTGATAACTCGATATCAAGCGTAAGGAGGAAATCGATAATCGATCCCTCAATTATGCAAAGTCAATCTTCTGTTGTTCTTGTTCGCTCGATCATCATTCATTCATCTCATCTAACGAAGAATAAAGTCGAGGCGCGATCGGCTCCGGCGGTCGAATCATCCGATTCACTTTAAAGCTCCGAGCACGATTCGACTTTTTGTCCTGCTGAGTATCGCCTGCTCCGATCTGAATTTATCGCACGGCTTAATTGCACGTTCGACGATAGGTGATTGCGCTAGGGATAAACGGCGCCGTTTCTACGTCACTCTCGACGATATGTCGAGAAAAAGTCCGCTTCCTCGCACACTTTCACTTCTCCTCTTAGTTCTTTCGAAGTATATTTCTAGGTCACGTGTGCCGGATCTCACGTCATCCAAGATTTCATTAAAACGTTCTCACAACTCGATACCGCGTTTCCGCGCACCAGAACGATGAGCGATGAAAATGCTTCTGCTCAGATGGTGTTATGTAAGGAAAATGGCCTCGTCATACTTGTGTAAAGCTAACATTCTCTATTTTTAGAATTTCGATATAATCGAAGGAGATTTTCTCTCATTGAATTTTGAAAAAAAAGAGTTAATAGTGAAAAAGAGACAAATAGCGGTTCGACAAAATGCTAGGGTGTTAATACATTTTCATTATGTTAAAAAAAATGATAATAACTTTTTTATTTCAATCAATTGATTTGAGTCATAATATTTTTTGATAGAATATTTAAGACGCTATTTAGAATTCTTCCAAAAAAAAGAAACAAATTATATATCATTATATAAATATCGCAAAAAATTAGCAATATATGAATATTCCATGCTGCGTGACATAATTCATGTCAAGTTCAAACATTTACGGTATCTGTATGACATGTGACATAAGATAGGGTTAGAAGATCTCATTTGCCGAGACATTTCACTAAGATTAAGGACGAACCGTGATTGACGGATGTCACTGATAGTAAAAGATCCGAGAGTTTCCATTCACTCTACAGAGATAGTCATGTCATTTTATGTATATAATATATTATATAATATAGAGCGAATTCCTAGGCAGGACGTATTATTACCGTAAAATATACAAATGAATGCTCTCCCGTGTTTATTTCCCGGATTCGAAGTCTCGGTACGCGTCGACGCGACGTTAGCGAAATTGCCGGGAGAATATATGGCAGTTTGCAAAAGTTTAATCGCCGGTAGGTATATGTACAAAGTAACATTGGAAATGCGATTAACGCGTCTGTACAGAACCAATTTTGTTGCGTACGTACGCCTGTATTTTGTTCGCATTCTGCATATTTGCGTTTGTACAGACACAAATACGGGCTGGCCGATCGTTGACATTCCGTTTCCCGTGAAAAATTTACTCGCCAACGAACAACTCCAACGATCAATGGAACGCCAATCAATGGAACAAAATCAACAGCCGGATGCTATCGGTTTTTGCATTCACGTATAGAAGTAGTGAGTTATTGCGACTTTTCTTAAAATGGAATTCAATCAATCTTTAACGATCTGCGAATAAAAGCATGTGTCATTTGCATCTGGATGTAATTGAACAGATTTTGCGATAAATCACAAATAGTACATATTTTTCTGTAGTTTCTTGTAAAAGAGCATTATTCTTGCAATACATGAATTATCGTAAACAAGACATACCTATTTTGCAAGAGATACGTATATTTTTTAAAGTTTATTGGGACTAACTTTTATCGCACGTGGATCTGTTCTACAGAAATTTCTATAAACACAACTGAATAAAGTTTATGAAAATTTTAGAGATACTTTCTTCGTGACTTTTTATACCCGATATACTAACACAACACACTATATATTGGTGCGAGTCGAAACCACCACAAATGATCTCGAAAACGGAAATTTGCGTCCTAAATGCAATTATATCGAGAGATCGTTAGTCGCGATGAAAAATTGTTTTATCTGAATCTTTCAGGAATCTTAATTAAAAACGGACGTAACGATCATCGATAACGTGGTATTATTTCCATTATATAGGACCGATCGAATATCTGGCTCACTGCCCACCGCTGGCAGTGAGCCAATCGGACAATTGCCGATGTGACGCCGATAAAACTGCCCGAATTTAATTAATCCGCCCAGCGCGAGAAATAACTAATAGCGCCATAATTTGTCTTTTTCTTCCGTGGCTTTTTTGCCTGTGGATAGCGGAAAATATCGACAGTATGCCGAGTTTTAAATGTATAATAACCTTTCTTCCCGCATCGCTGTATGTATAAAGAAAAAAAAATTACCTGCAATATAAACTAGAAAAGTATAGTTCACGAGAAAAATATTTTCGCGGAAATATCTACATTTATACAACAACAAGCTGTTACTTTTTTGTATATCAATTGTTATTATTATTGCGAGATTTATTAATAAATTACATGTTGTTTTGGTTTGGAGATTGTCGCTAATTGTTACGTAAATCTGAATTGTGTTCACTTGGGCTTTCCATTAATACATTTCCGTGAACACATAATAAAGCATAATATCATAGTGATTCTAATTAAATGATTTTCCGTTATTTAATACGTATATTAATCCATATGCGTAACGTATATGTATATGCAATGCTGTGATAAAATAATATCATATTACCTGGGCTTGCAGTACATAATGTGTATATAATTTCATAGTAATATTTTAAAAATATGTAAAGAACGTTTAAGTGAAGATTAGAATGTCTTTTACATAACTTTTGAAAATTTGAAGGATGTTTATTTTTAAGAACGTTTGGATTATGATTAGGATGCTTTTTAGATTTTTAGCTTTCAAATTATTATATTCTCTTCTTGCGTCGAGTAGACTTAGATAAGAGAGAGCTGGTATCAGACTCGCGTAAGATACGACTAAAAAGTAGCATCCTAATCTGCTCGAATTTTTCAGACCTGCAATTCATGCGACGGACATCAGGTTCACCCTATATCCCGTGGGCTTCATCATTAGCGCCGTCTTCCTGGCCGCCACCCTGGCGGCCGGCTGGTTATTACCCGCCTCTCATCACGTCTTGCACTGGCGCTGCCAGACTCATCATGTCGCCTGCCTGATGATGGGCGATATTCTCATGGCCATCATTCAACTTGCCGGGGATTCCCTTCACGGTGCAAGCTGCAAGGCGCTCGGTAAGTCTTTATTACTGCCTTGTTAATTTTTTCATCACCGTTTCTCTTACTTCTCCAAAATCGCTGAAAGCGATTTAATTACGGTAATTACTTTTTTCGATGCCTCGAGTATGAAAACATGCGAATTAAAGGCGAAATAAATTTTTCATATCTTGTCTTCGATATTCAATGCATTAATCGTGCAATCTCATTCTGTAGCTTTCTTGTGTGTTATTTCCGGATAAAATGTACGCAAAACTAACATTTAAAATTTCTAATCTAGTTTGCGGGAAAAATGTTTTGAGTTTTACTTTGGTATTTTTCAAATATACTTTAAGTTATTCATTTTTAAAAGTGGCTCGCGTTGTTGTAAATAAACATATCATAAAAGTCATTTCCGCGTGCACGCGTGTACACACACACACACACACACAAAGTGTCTTTAATATAAAAATCTGATCTCATCAGAATTACTAAATTGCGCTGCTGAACTCATCAGAATTACTAAATGACTAAATTGAATACTGTTTTTATTTCAACATACCGCATTTCAATTCCATCCGGCTGCCACAAAGCAATTCGCGATCTTTTAAAAGATAACATGAGCGGGCGGAACGTTGTTGGAATTCTTCACAATAAACTATTTAATAGCTGCATAAACGGAAAAAACGAACAGTTCATTGTTTATCGGACCGTAGCGATCGGGTAATTTGTTTCTTTTATTAACATTCAACGGTATAAATCGGCAGCGACGCGACTCGAATTAAACGAGATTTAAAAACTAACCAGATCTTTTTTCGCGATGGACGAGAGACATATTAAAACGTAACGAAGAGAGTAATGATTTCGGTAATCCCGCGAAATTGAGATTCGACCAGCATAAAGAGCAATATCTACTTTTTTTTTTTGCAATAACTTGAAATCTCGCCTTTTGTTGTTCCGGTGAATTTATTGTTCTATCGATTGATGTAAGAGCTTTCGACTTGCGAGAGAAGGGAACGCGATGTCGATTATACGCACCAATGTCAGCTGGCGTAACTGAATGCACAGATGGAATACGAATTCATCGACGATCGAGGCCGGCTTTATTTGCCGGCCCGTCCCCGAAACTCCGGAGGTAATTATTCGGATAATCGTAGTAATCCCTCGCAAAGCTCCGCTTCTCTCGGCTCGTTCCGATCGCGAGAATCGATTAGTGCGTACATCCGTGTGAGTCCGGCTTCTCCGCGTTGTAATGGCGCGCAGCGGCTCTCATTTGCATAAAGAATCGATTACACGGATTTCACCGGGATGTTTTTCCTATCGTGCTACTCGCGTTTAACCATTTGTTCTTACAAATTGACACGGCCGACCGCGTAGCTGCAGGTCGAAGATTATTGTCACTCGCGTAATTCACGTGATGTCACTCGCGTAATTCACGTGATGTCACACGTGTAATTTTACATTTAAAAAAACGAAGATATTTTTAAAGTAAATTTCTAAATAAAAATTTATAAGAATTCAAAATCTTCAGAATAAAATAGTTAATTTAAATACGAGAAAGTCGATATATTTATATTCTTAACAGAAAAATTATCGTCTCAGTTTATATTCGGAATAAGTTTGTAATCACTTCGAACCCCAAAACGGAAGTATTTACAATTTCCGTTGAAATAATAGTCGCGACTAAAACCAGTTACGCGGTCATGGACCTTCGCGGTATACGAAAACCGAAGAAAGGAGAAAGTGGAACGGAACGTAGCGGAGAGTTGCTGACCCACAATCTCTCCCTACTTGTCAACATTCTCGATTTTTCTCTTTTTCTTAATTCCAACAGCGTCACGTAGCGTATTGCGTTTTCTTATGAAAGAATTTTTCTGTTGTCAATATATTTAATCATATTAACTTTTTAATTTCTAATGTCATTTATAGGTGCTTTTAACGTTCAGAATTCGATATTTTATACGCAACGATCGAATAATCGACATTATCAAAATTCTTCGTGAGGTTTTCATTCAACTTCATTCGTTGGAAAGAAAAAATCGATTACATCATAACATTTCTATGTAACGTATAAAAATTGTTTCATATAACATAAAATTAAATTTTATCAAGAATTGAATTTGTCGATATATGGACATTCTCCTGATCGATGATTCGCCACAATCGGATTTTCTTGCTGTCGGAATGAAACAACTATTTCCACATCAGAATCGATTGAATCGACAAAATAATGTTTTTACTGTTACGTTATGACATTATGGAGACTCGTGTCCTTCTCCTCCTCAGTCCTTGCGTGTTTCTTGCACTTTTAATTCGCAGACGCACGCATTGCGTATCCCATTACGGTGACGCGGATGTAGCAGTATTACGATGCGAAGTTACGTCGTGTTAAAGATAGGAATTCCAGCGTGCTATACGCAGCGAGAAGTATAACGGTAACTAGGTTCTTTTTATTGCGAAACAACGTTCCCCCGCGCTTATTGTTTCGCGGAAAGCGCGCGAGAGAAACCGCTCGCCGATGCGTTCGCGCGCGTATATGTATCGCTTCGACGGCCTTCGATCGACAGGAAAATATCGGACGAAACGTGGAATGCACCGCAATGCAATTTTGAAGCATGCTAAATGCCGACAGTGGGAGTTCACGCTCGTAGCGTTCGCCGCGATGCAAAAATGCAATAAATGCAAAATGATTCCCGCATTTAGTTGCACATTCTTTTTTTATCCATGTATATCGAAATAATCTATAACACAATATATTTAAACAATTATTTATGATATCAAATTAAAATTTTCTTGTAAAAATTTCGTGCATGCTCTCGTATAAATTATGCTTAATAGCAAGGTTATTCGGTAGACGGTTACATATAACATAAGAATTCGATATAACATAATAATTAAACTGAGCATATCATACTTGAATTATCGAGAATGGTGAAGAATTTTATGTTATAAAATGAACGTGAACATATCGATCGATCTTGGTGTTGTCATAGAAATAAATATTCTACATTCTGCTTTCATATAGCGCAACGTTTATAATTTACGCGCAACGTTTATTATTTCTATATCAGCGTTCAGTTCATAATTTATATAAGTACATTATCCATTTCAATTATCAGCTATATATGTTATAGCCGCATTTGAAATTAATATTACAAAGCTCATCTCTTTCTTCCATATTAAATTTTGGATATTATTGCATCGAAAACTCTCGCATAACATTAACAGTTTTGCATTTACAGTACAATTGATACGTAACGTACAAGTCCAAAGATCGAATTACACATTATATAATGTAAATAATATTCCAATTAATATAATAATCCACATGTGATGCTAAATTTTATGAAATTTATTTTTCATTGGGATGTCGAATAATATAATTTTATAGAACATATTTATAGTTTCGCACTGTGCGAACGTGATGTAATGCGACCTTCAACAATAAGTACGACTTTGTGAGCATGCTGTGTCGTATGCTTGTCCTTTCTAATTGAATCCATCTGGGATCGTGTCTGTCTGGTTATCCAACGCCCAACATGGTCGTATTACGTGCATCATCGATTTTGTTCTCGTTATTTCAATAATCTACAAAGCGAGAGTAGGATACAATAGAAAGTCTGGATCGTGTCTATTTCGAACCTCCTTTTTCTCCTTATATTTCTCGCGGTACAGCATCTCCTTGGAAAACATCAAGGATGGAGATCCCTTACCATGACTTTGGCTTTGACCGAGAACTCTAATGTCGCTCAGACGTTGAGCGCCCATTTAAGGAGAAAACGCGCTGCCGTAACGTCGTCTTGAATGAGGGACGAGAGAGTAAATCAAAGCCTCGTAGCCTTTTCGAGGCGCTGTATACCACGTTATATGCCGATTTGAGAAACGAAACGTGAAAGAGGATTTTGCCTTGATTGGCAGGAAATTCCTGCTTTTGAGAAATCTGCTATTCATGCAAAATCATTTAGGCGAAATAATACCACATAATAATATTACAGCAAATTCTATATTTTATCAAATCTCATATAAAGGAGGTATTTAAATAATTTACACACACACACACACACACACACACACACACACATATATATATATATATATATATTAATTAATATTATATATATGTATATAAATTTATTAATATAATTTATATATATATATATATTTCTAATATTTCTTCTTATTTATTTAGTAACTTGGAGATCCGCGAGTTTATCGATCTGTTGCATTTTTTCATTTTTTATTTATAAATCTGTTGACATTGTCATATTTCTTCTTTCGTCAAATAATTCGAGGAGGAACCTTGCCGCGTTTTTTTGTCCGCCACATGAGGAAGCTATAACTATAATTTCCGACCAGAGGAAAGAAACCGTCGCCATGATATCTTCGGGATTAATGACGGCAAAAACTAATGCGCATCTTTACGTCATGAAAAGTCACGAACTTTTGTTCTTGAAATGGGACTCGTCGCGTTCATGTTTAGAGAATCCCTTCAATTTTTCATTGAAGATATTTATATCTGCCAAACGCTTGTTAGATAAATACGAGGACTTTCTTGCATTTTAAAGATCCTGAAAAATCTTAAGATATACATTCAGGAGAAATTTATTTGCAGAATCTTACAATTTCTGATGTACAACATTTCGATACTCTGACATTGACTTTAACAAGCTGAACAAATGTTTACTTGTCCTGAAAAATGAGCTAATAGGAATGTTGTGTATCAAACAAATAAACGATAAGTGCCTTTAAAAGTTCTAAAATAGACTTTACGTTTTGACCCTGATATTACTCTCGAAATACATATGTATAAAATAACTAAAAAAATAACTGAAAAAAATTTATATTTATATTAAAATATTTTTTAATAAATATAAATTTTCTTAGTTTTCTCTTTCTCTCTCTCTCGCATAAATCATCATGCTACTGAACTAATTAAAAGTTATACTTAAACAGCGCGCCTCTATGGATTATAAAATTTATTTACGCTATGTACGCTGTGGTTGTGCAGGAGTTCAAATTTTAATTAAAAGGAAATTTTTAAATATTTCATGTGGCGAAATCTTAATGTTGCAGCTTTGCGATAAACTCTTGTCGGAAAGCTTATACTGTGAAGCATATTGTAACATCCTGCATATGCCACCCATTAACAATGAACCTTTTATAACTATTAACTGTTACGAAAAATGTGCGCACAAACGCGCGAGAGCAATGCACTGTGTGTAAATAAACGGATCACTGTTTCGTCTTTTCTGAAACATGAGCGATTGATGCAAATGTACTCCAAAAGTTCGGAAAATTTTATGACTAGGATTGCGATGACTCACATTGTTTGAGAGGAAAACTGTGTTTCTAATTCAATGATAGATTCGAATGATTACTTTTATCAATCGATAAGTAAGACTAATATTTATTCATGGATACGGTTGTGGACCTGAATCTTCCGCTTTCTTCAAAAACTTTGTGTGTCGAAAGAGAAGCATCGTGGTGAGGGTCTAGAACTGTCGTAATCTTTGCCCTACTTTATCTAAAGCAAAAAGAGAGATATCTCTTTCGCCTAATTCGAGAACGCATTATGAGGACGAACTGAACTATATAATATCAATTGTTAAGGTCTTTTAATATAATTTACGATGAAGCTATCTCCGTGTCGCTTATCTCAGCGAATGTGTGAAGTAAAATAGGCGTTAGTTTTTTTATAACGCTTTAGGCACTTTATTTAGTCAAACAGATGTACAACAGCTAGATATTTCATATTTTATTTTTACCGCGCGTAAATTTTTACCTTCATATCGAGGAAACTCCAGAAATGACGAATGACATAAGGAGTCAGCATGTGTACTTTCTTGCCGAATGTACTCGGCTATAAATAGAGGGAGAATCGCTCGTAAAAAGTCAATGAGCGTCGCTCTCTGTCTCGTGCGCGCACGATCTCCGCTTATGTGCGTGCGTATTTATGCATACGCACACGCCCGTGCGTGCACTCACGCGCTGCTTCAATATGGCAAGTCGTGCTTTGGTTCCCCGATATCCATATGCGGCTAATGGCAACAACCAAGCCGGAATCTCTTTTTGCGCGGGTAGTCTGTATCGATAGCGCAGTACATTCACCTCTTTACTACGCGGGGTGAGTTTTAGTGGAGATTTTTTTTTTTTTTTTTTTTTTTTTCGTTATTCGTCCTTACGAATCTCGCGAAATCTGAAGCCATACATTGTGGAGGGCATACGCTATTTATTCGATGTATATAAAATGACAAATTTACCCGTTGCATTCGAAATTATTATTTTAAGAGTTCGAATTTTGTGCGAGATTTTTTGCATATCCCATATTCAAGTAAAATATTTATTTTACAAAAGTACTTATATATACATATATGTATATATTAATTAGTATATATAATTACTTTTCATATCTCATGTGTTTAATATTAAGAAAAACGTCATTCGGCATTATTTCTTAAGGTTTCGCTGTTGTATGGTATATAAAATATATGTAAAAACAAAACATTTAATCTTGAAATTTTTACGGTTTAATGACGAAATTATACGGAATCAAGCTTAATATTAGTTATCTTCGTGTATGAGCTATTATAGTTATCGTTGTAATTTGACGCGCCGTTTTTGCGTGCATCTTTATGAATGCCCTTTTTCGGGGCGCCTCGTAAAGCTTCTCGTTTTTTTGCGCCGTCGTTCGCAAACTCGCGCGACGCTGCGACCGTTTTGTCTGGGTCCGTGCAACAAATCGCGGCACGCGGTTTTTATTTGCGGCGGACGCACGCAGTGATTAAAGAGCGGCACGATAGTGGCAGGAAATGACCCTTTTGCAAAAAGAAAGTGAATACTTGTATGTACGTGGGTGCAAAGTAATTACGCGAGAGACGCAATCTGGAACGCGTAAGGGAACATACGCGTTTTTTATCACGTTCCATGCAAGTTTCAGGCGTGAAGCGCCGGTCTGATTAAATCGAGGAAGAAAGAGAGAGAGAGAGGGAGAGAGACATCACATCGATAAAATGCGCAAATGATTCAAAGTGGAGAAACGCAAAGTAAAAGGATTAACTTTCATATCTCGCACGAATTAATTTAGATCGCTTGAGTATTCGTACGAACCCAAAGAGAGTGTAATCAGATTGTCGGGAAATATAAAAGCATTTTAATTCTAAGAATTTAAAAAAGCCTGTCCGTAAAATATAAAGCGAGTAAACTTATTAAAAAAGAAAAAATTAAAAAGAGACGCATTAATGCTATTCTATTCACAAGCTTATTTCTTTTCTTCGATTCCATGTAATCTCTCAAGTTGCTTCGAATCACTACATTATTACTACAATACATTATTTGTACATATTGCGTCGCGACGGAACGATTTGATTCGCTACTATCGCATAATTGGTAAATCCGCACATCGCTTATATCTCGGAATGAATGAGCCGCGGCACATCGATCACATTTGCAGAACGACAAAGCTGTAATGAGATTGTCGACAGGGTACCGCCGTCACGCGTCGAGACTTCATCCAGAGCAGAAAGAAGGGGGAGCTGAGGATCCCCATGGCGCCATGGGACTCTATCAGAATTCTCTCAGCCCCCCTCCCCCCTTCCACCCTCTCCTCTTCTCTCCCGTCATCGTGCCTCATTTCTTCCGATGACGAGATACGTCCCAGTCACGTAACCCTAAATTGCTCAATTATTTTCCCAATCGTTGTCGCAACCGATCACGTTTGCAGTAGTCCCGGAAACATCCATGTATTGGCTCGGAACTTACGCTAGACATTACGTTTTTGGCATCTTTTCGGATCGCGGATTTTCCGATGCGACTGCTTTCTTTGAGACAATTTTGGCCGAGAAGTATTACAATACGATCTTTGTTCCGCGCAGATAAAACTTGGTCTCTTATTTATTAGCTTTGAATTATTAATCCAAAATTGAAGAAGAGAAAAGGTAACTTTATGTTGATGCAAGTTTTTGAAACTTTTCATTATCTTTCCTCCTCCTGTTACCGTGCTCTTCTAAGTTTATCCAATACTATGTATTCTCTTTCGAGATTATATCGCGCATCCGCACACCTTAACATCTCTGTTCACTTTTCTCTGAACAATTTATCTGAATGTAAAATAAGTAGCATTGATTCCGGAGAATCCGAGCATTAAATTGCGAATACTTCGCAAAGAATTTTCCAGAACGCTTGATTTAAGCACGGGCGTCAAGGAAAATATTATGCAACGCGGCGTAATTTCGTAAGACCGATTTTCGTAGGACCGAAATGGAAATAAATAACAGGCGCGACAGCGGCGGCAGCGACGATTACTGCCGCAAGCTCGGGCAATCAGTTTTTCCGGGTTTTCCGGCCGCTGTGGAACATCGCCGTCGTAGCGGAAAAGCAAAGTATACAGAACGTACACGGTAGACGGAGGGAGGAGGGGGAGGAGGGGGTGGCATCTCCGGTCGCCTGAGGGAAGAGAATTACTTCTCTTCGTTCTATCGCTTCCTAACCTCATTACAGAATGAAAAGAAAGCTCTCGTCTCTCGTGTTGAAGTTTGGCCGGCCACCGGAATCACACCGACGGACAAATACGCGCGATCGTTTTCATCTTTCTTTCTCTCTCTCTTTCCACTTTTTTTCAGCCGTTCGTTTCGCGTCTCGTCTTCGTTCCGCAAAATGGATTCGGAGGATGTGACTTGGGAAAAACGCGGTTACACACCCTATTCTATGCGACTCGTAACTTCGCTCTCCGTATATTTCCGATTCGTCCCACCGTATGGCGATATCGCCTAACGAAGCGTTTTCTCACACCGTCATAGTACGGCAATATCGAACTCTAGAAAATCGATCTGTCAAATCAGCAAAAGTTCGCTGATGTATGCGATTTATCGTTTTATCCAATAGTTCATTTATTCTCCTGTAAGCCAATTTGAAAATTGTATTTACAACATTTGTTTAACGTATTGCGACAAAAAATTAACACACATGTGTTCTGTATTTTATTTTTGTAGCGACAAATTACGATTGTCCACTCTAAAATTTGAAAAAAACACTCGTAAAGCAAAAACCTTTATTCCGCGATATATACTGATTTGATGTGTAAATTCATTCTTTGTCTAATGATGAATGTCGTTAGCTCAACTTGAAAACGCCGTACCGCCTAAAATCCAATATTCGAAAATTCAATATTGCACGGTTAAACCCATCTACGGATTCTACAGCGTACGCATATAACGCGCGTATTCCCGGATATTACCCGATATTAGAAAAAGCAGGCTGTGTCGACGAGTAGACTACGGAAACGACGTCGCTACGGATTCGCGAACGTTGACGTCGACTTCGCCCTTACTTACGTCGCGACGCGGGAGTCGAAAACAGACGGCGTCTTGCCGTCTCCTCTCGCGCGCACGCACACCCCTTTCGCATCCCTCCAATAAGTTCGGAGGGATGATGGAGCGTCGGGAATCTAAGCGGAAAAACCGGGAGCTCGCTCGGTTTTTTTGCCAGCTTTCCGGCGCACAAATATATAGATGCATATGCCGAACGACGCGGATCGGCTTAGAAAAGCAGACAAAAGAAAGGAGAGTACATCTATGTACAAGATGTTTGATAATTTCTAGAGAGTGTGCGGTGTCGAGAAATATGTAAGTAATTTCTTGTTGCGGAATAAATCGACGAGAATAATTTTCTCCCGTTAATGGCTGCATTTTTAAACTATTTGTTACAGCTCGGTGCGTTCGATTACGCAATTTTCGAACATCTAGAACGGTAAACGATATATGTTTTTGTCGGAAACAAAGGAAATAAAATACAGAAAGTGTATATAATATATTTGACAAAAAGTTACAAATCGTAGTTAAATTTTCATTTACTGTTACAAGTAGCTGGTAATAAAATAACATATAGCCCGATTTCCACACTTATAGTTAACCGACAGATAAGATATCCCAGCAGATTATCGCTTATCTGTCCCTTTTTCGATCATGTAGCACCGGGTGTAATGAAAGCAGAAAGTTTGATTAACTTACGAGCGGAGTTAATTGACTCAAGAAGCCCCGGCATATGACAGATCACGCGTGCATTGAACTTTGACCGCACAGAATTTGGTATCAAGGATCTGATTTTAAATATAAATTATATTATTAGATTATAGATTGGCTTATTTCGCGATAAGAAAATAATCATAATATTTTTCTCTTTGTACAATTGAACAAATTTTCGAATGAATATTGCAAACTCTTTTCAGCACGATTCACTTATCTATTATTAATATGTATTTTTCTATGGTGCTGTGTCTGGCACTCTCACCGCACAACGTGCGCTTTTTCCGGGAACTCTTTCAATTACCAAAATACGCGACGTCGGTCGTTTGGAATGTGTCCATTTCTCCTAGATTTTAGACGAATCCCTGATAGTCTCGCGGTGGAAATTTCCAGAAGCCATGCTAAAACAACGAGACCGAAGAAGCGCGCTCGGACCAGACAATCGGTAACATCCACTTCCAACCGCGTTCCTTTCCCCTCTTTCCTACAAGCTCGCTCTCTTCCTTCTAGTTGTTTGCGCGTGTTTATGTCGAGCTTTTTATCCCCCCGTTGTCCGTTTCTCGTATTTATCCTTGTTTGCCTGTTTCGCTGTGCAAAAGTTGAGACGTGGCAGCAAGAAGATGGAGACGCTCGGTCGAGGTTTTTTGTCCTATGGATACCGATACGGAATCTCTCAAAATAAACTGATCAGATTTTTTTAATTGCGTGAAAGGGAGGCAAGGAAGAGGCGGCAATGTGTATTCTAGATCTTCATTGTCTGAAACAGAACTTTTTATTTTTCTTCTCAACATAGAAAAAATATAGTGGCGCGTATATTAGAAAATTAGAGAAAGACTTTCATGTGTGTGTACTTCAAAACACGAAAAAAATCGAGATTTATTAGAAATGTATTTTCTGCGAGATGACACCCATCTTTTTCTCTCATACTTTTTTAAAACGTACTCAAATTATTCATACATCCTTGTCTTGGCACTTTTCCACTAGAAGCTCGAATCCCTCGTTGATAGACGTAAAATCGCGATGAAATGTAAAAAGGTGAAGAAGGCATGTTCCTTCGTGTGATTCCGAACGTCTTATCAATCTTCCGGAATCCTCACGCGTCTTCGAGCGTCAAACTTACGTACTTTTTGAACATCTTGATCCATTTCGAGATCTAATCCTTAATCGACGACTCTTGGTTCAATATCTTATTTCACTCTAATCGCCTTAGTATGTCCTCTGCTGCAAGTGTTCGCGGGCGATAATAGACCGTAAACTTTCGTGATATCTCTTTCGAAGTTTCAAAGAGGATTCTTGTTATACGTTTATTAACGATTAACAGCACCCGAATGTATCCACTGTGAGTAGTAATGTTACTGAAAGGAAAGCGCATCGTGAGACGATAGGACGGAATATCTGACATGAAGATTGGCGCCGCAATAATATATACTCGGAAGATTTCTTACAAAATATTGCAGCCTCTTTAATCGCGAGTGGACGAATGCTTGTTATGAGAATACAATCTGCGACGCGTATATATTTCTACACAGTCGTGATAATGACGATAGTCGTAAATTGTCGTCGCCCGCGACAGCGTGTTCACGATTACGACGATAATAAATTGGTAGATGACGACGCGAAGGATATATCTACACCTTGTTATTATTGCTGTTGCTTATAAGTAGCCTTCCCATGGCAGTCGATTATCATGTCTAGTTTACTTTAGTCACTCGGTAAGTTGATATCCCACGTGAAGTGATATTCTCGGGTCTAAATAATAATGAAGATCCGGCTTCTCTCGATCCCCGTCTATTTTCTTCGCCCAGTGGTGCTCTTAATTTTTCGAAGAAATGGGACATTTCTGACGATTTGTATACAATATTACGCTGATAAAATCTATTTCTAGCGAAAAAATCAATGGAAAAGATCTTCTCTTGATTAATATTAAATAGGTCGTTGAGAAAGAAACGGTTGAATAAAAATATAACGTTTCACATTCTAATGAAGCATTAAATAAGAGACATTTATGAAACATTTAATCTTTTTTTCTAATTTACATAAATAGAGTGAACATACCGTGTAATAAATTAAATTGATAAAAGAGCAGAGAGAAAATGAGATTGCACTGTACAAAGAGAGAGAGAGAGAGAGAGAGAGAGAGAGAGAGAGAGAGAGAGAGAGAGAGAGAGAGAGAGAAGTGTAATTGAGCGAGCGAGTTATCTCTTCGCACACGCGACTACTTAACTATTAATACATACGGATGAAATAACATGACGTTCAGTTTCATTTCTGAATGATTTGCAAACTTAATGAAATCCATTCGCCGCGCGTTGAAATACATACCGGACATACTAATATTAATAACGTCTCACGTGACACATACGCTGCACCCGGAAATGGAGAGCTAGCGGCGGCTCCGCGCGGACGCGAAACATTTTTCGCGGCAATATATCCGATTAAACTCACTTCGTAGCAGCGTCGCGCAATAATTCACATGGCCGCGTTTCCCTCTTCCCCGAGCGCGTTTTTCCGGCACTCTTTTTCGGCAACGTTTTTAAGGCTCGTGTGGCGCGGCTAATAGGAAAAGATTGGTTCTCGCTAGGGTGGCTGCGCGCAACGTGGACCCAACGTACTTCTCGCGCTCGATTTATCATTGTGACGTTACGCGACGTCCAACTGCGAGGGGGAAAAACACTCTCCTTCTCTCGACGACACGTCCCTTCGTCGGGCCCTTCCACAATAAGCCCGTCTCATCCCGTGAAATTAGAACGACTCTCGCGCAGTTTTGTATCTCACGACCTATATCGCGGTTAAGTACAATATATCGTCCCACTGCTCGATAAATCCTCCGACGACTGCGGGCCTCCACGGATTGAAAAACCCGAATCGCGAACGTATTTTCCCTCCGGCTCGTCATAAATATTTATCGTGAATAAAAGGCACGGAAACATCCGTTGCAAGAGGAAAGGAGCAAGATACCTCGTCGTTGCGTTTGCAAATGCTACGCGATGCTACACCGACGATGTCTGCCGAGAAATGAAAATTGCATGGGTTTTATCGCGTAAACAAATCGAAAACTTCATTATTCTTATTACTCTTTAAAATTGATAGTAAAATTGATAGATAATAAGCTTTATATTCTTCTCGCTTTCTTTATTCTTTATGTGCATCTTTACAATTATTTACGGAGTCTCTAATTGTTTCTTGATCCTTTTACGATCTTATAAATTAGCGACGTACGGTGTTGCGAATTCAAGAAGCATGTTTTTAATATCTACATTCTGCTTTGTTGACGCGATTCATCGAAATGAGCAGACTGGTTTTTTTACACGCGCGCGACTTTCGAAAGGAAGGAGATATCCATCCCTCTTTTTTGAAGGGCGAGCTCTTCAATTATCCGTCGTACAGAAGAGTGCAATGGCACATCCGAGCCGCGGGATGAAATTCCAATTCGTTGGGGTTCAGCACCGTGTTGCGTTCTCGAGTACCAATCCACGTCGTTTCCCTCTCTCCGTTTCTCTCTTGCCACTCTTCGTTTGCTACCCTCCGTTCTCCGGAGTGAACCGGAAAATTCGAAATAAAAAGGGGACGAAACCGCGTGGTGGACCCTTGGTGAAATTTATTCACCGCGCCGGAACCCGAAGTTAGCGACCTGGCGCGACGCTCGCACTAGTATTACGCTATGAGAAATAGTAACGTCTCTGATCTGCCGTGGTATCCCGTTTAATGCATATTCAGCGGCTAACCACCAGCTGAAAATCTAGGAGTATGGAGTAAGCTCGGTAATTTCGTACTTTCACTTTAGCGTATACTTATCTATAATCTCTTCCTTCCTCCCTTCCTCCCTCCCCCCCCCTCTCTTTCTCTCTTTCTAGCATGCATATATAATCGACAGACCGCGGAACTTATTGCGCGATAAGTCGTTTAAAACTGGATTCTCCGGTAGTCCAGTATAAATACAAGATAATATTTTACTGAAATTTCATAATTGTACATGACAGAGAGAGAGAGAGAGAGAGAGAGAGAGAGAGAGAGAGAGAGAGAGAGAGAGAGAGAGAGAGAGAGAGAGAGAGAGAGAGAGAGAGAGAGAGAGAGAGAAATTGCTGTATAGCAAAGTATTAAGTTTATCTGGTTTTATAATCAATTTTACAAAGAAAAAATTATATTGATTGCTATAATTATAAGAATTATAGCGTTCATTATATAGTCCAAGACATATTTACGGCTGATTTCAGCAATTTTAATCTTGGTTTAATTGATTCCTTCAATCTTTCTAAAAAGTTTTAGAGAAATGTAAAGAGAAGCAATTAAAATTAATGTTTACTAATACTTAGTAAGTTGTATAATAAGAATTGTTATTAATCTCCTAAATTATAATCTCCTACTGAAATTCTGATTTTCAGTTTGTAACATTATTGAATCTTTGATGATTATTTGTAATCATAATTGGATTAGAACGCGCAATAGTAACAGTGAATCATGAAATACGTAATTAATATTTATTATTACCGATTGATTAATTATTGTCATAATTAATATAATATATTTGGATATGAAATATTCATTTCAGAGAGATAATTAATCAAATCATATTATTCAATGGATAAATGCCAATTAAGCAGGTCTTTAGAAGCTCGTAAAATAATAACACACGATAATAATAACGGGATTGTATTAACGAGAGATTAAAAAGAAAAAAAGTGAAAACGCGCTTGAAACAAACCTAACTTCCGCCGGAAGCTGAATTCCAGCAGTTCGCGAATTTTTTCGTAACTGGTATCGCAAAAGTATGAACGAATAGTACGGGATACATTTGCGCACAACCGCCGCTTTGGCGGCGACGAACGAAAAGGCATGCACGGTCGCGCGATCGATATTTAATATTTGTCCTCGCCATGCAGGCAGTAGCGCACTTTTTCTCCCTCTTTTCGACATACAGTTCAAATTTACTTTGGAATTTTCGCACAGCGATTTTATTACGACGAAAGTTTAACCGCTACGAGAGAAAAATCCGTTCTCTCCTTTCGCGAAACTCCTTCTTTCTCCTCGTTCGCGATCGCGTCGCTGACGCCCGTAAAAGGAGCCGCCTTTATGCGGCGCGCAAAAGTCTCTTGCGCGCGCGCGAAAGAGAGAAGCAGCCGGCTTTTTTTATCCGTTGAAAAGCGGCGTCGGGACTTTTTCCTTGGCATGGAATCCAAACCGCGCAGACTTTTTCTTTTTGTGGTCCGCGCTCGGATAACTCTGGACTTTCCCTTTCTTTCTCTTCTTTTTCTTCCTTCTCTGTTGCCCTCGTTGCTCGCGCGCCACTCTCTTCACGACTTCTCTCTTCCTCTTCTTCCACGTCTTCTCCACCTCATCTCGACCGAGATGCACTTCTCCGTGGCTTTATTTACGTGTTTTCGGCCGGGTACGAGTGTCCTCGAGTCGTCGCGAGAGCACTCGCCCGCATACTTATCCTCTTCCGAGGCTCTCGTAAAGAAAGCTTTAGTTGAGAATCATTGCGCTCCTCGCTAATTCGATGGGTGTGTCCAGCGTAACGTTGAGAGTAATGGAATTACATCGGATTTTCTTTTTTTCGTCGCAGGCATGCGAAATGACGTCGACGCATTCCGTGGAGATACTTTTGCGGAACGTTTACGAGGGTGACAGTGAAATCTGGTGCTTTTGTGAAAAATAAATCGGTAATCAACTCTCCTCAATCGGATTGAGCCTTACCATTTCCACTGCGAATAAATGGGCGATATCTTGTTTATAATAAAAAGAGAAAATCCGAAGAAATATCCTTTCTTTCTTTTTCTTGTTAAAGTTAAAAGAATTACATTAAAAAAGAAACGGATTATTAATGAATCAATGAAAAAATGTAAAGACTAATAAAGCCATAATGTAGATTGTAGATATTAAAGCGTAAAACAGCTGTAAATTTAAATTAAAATATATGAATGTATTTCTCTCCCTTTCTCTCGATAAAATAAACATTAAGTTGTAAATGTATCGCGATGATTAGCTCGATGCGCATTGTTTTGCCAGTCAATCGATACGCGAATTAAGCGCGATAATTTAAACGCGCGCTTGTTTTGTAAATATTAAACGTTGATAATAACATGATGAAATATCGCTATTGTTTCGTGCACATTCAATATGCGCCGCAGCGTTGACTCGAAACTACATTTGCTCGCATAACCGGAAATATCAAGTTGGTGGTCGTGCGCTCGCGGGCGACCCGAAAACGTCAAAGACGAGAATCGCGTGTTAGCGACGAGGAAATTGAAATCCATAAAGTATAAATGGCGAGACCGGAGGTTCAAGAGATTTAACCGGCATCGCCATTTCCCATCGCCCACCTCATTATTTCCCTTTCATGCGATTTCGTGCATTCGCGAGAGTTGCTACGTGTCTAGAATGTGTTGCGCGAATCCCGTGCACAATATAGATCCGCACGATCGTCTCCGGAGACGAAAAGGAGATGATACGCCAGGTGCTGAAGCTGAAGCCCCGTGGCTATGGTAAAAGCGCCATATGGTCGCCCCATTCGCAGTGGCGTATCACGTTTCATGGTGGCCACTGTCTACGGGTTCTTTAAGTCGTTCTATGTATTCCCTATTTAACGTTGACTGCCGAATAAAACTTGTAACGCGTTTCATACACGCGTTTATGCAGGGTATCTCAACCATCGCGTTACTTTTCTTCTTACGAATTTGAATCGATCCGGAATCGAAAGATATGTGAGAAAACATGCGTAGTATTAGGTATGCAATATTTTACATCATATCCGTATTTTATTCGCGGTTATATTTATTTTTATTTTTTGTGTAATATTTTATCGCGCGAAAAAATTAGCGATTATACCTCACACATGCTTAGTTAAATTCTATTGTGATTGGATAAATCTATCGCAATTCCTTGCGTTTCAGTAAAATCAAATTTCTGAAAAGTCTAAATAAATTTATAATAACGCTGTGGCGCAATTCGCAAGACACAATACGTATTTCAGACAATTCTTTTAAATTTGCCGATACTATTGAGAACCACGTTTCTCATTTGTCAGCAAACATACCGTACGCATACTGCCAAGGTAGTTTTACAAAGGGTAAACGTGGCATTGAACATAGGCATGGGCTTTTCTACGTCGATTAAGCTCCCACATGGAAAGGCGTGGTCTAACAACACGACAAATACTCTCATTTTTTTTTCTTTTACAAGAAAGTTTATGCGAAAGCTTGAAGTGCGGAAAAAATGCTATGCGCTTCGAAGTGACTTATCTGTCATCAATGACACCGCTGTTGTCATGCTTAAGAACGTAATAAGAAAATGGGTATGAATGAAAATATATAAAATATGAGAAAGTTATATGTGTGAATCTTAACTCTCGCAAAGAAAAGTTTCCAACTCTCGGAAATTAAAGAAAATTATGAAATTTTTTAAATATATAGAGAGTGTCTTAATAAGTAACTTAATAAGTACACTGTACGAATATTCGCTGTTTTTATTTTATTACTCGCAAACGAAAGAAGAAAGAAAAGTTTTACAGAGAAGAATTATACCTTTTGACATGGAACGTTTTTAATATATAGCTATCGATTAGCTAAACAATTATAAACAATTTCTAAATAATAGTTTAAACAATTGGGAATTTATCAAAAACACTCTAGGTATCGATACGAGAAGTAATTTTCTTCTCTGTAAAGTTTTTTCATATCTCTTTTCGTTTGCGAATAATAAAATAAAAATAAAATAAAACGAGAAATAATCCAGTACTCGGAGATTGAATTTATCTTCTCGGAGTGGATTTGCGCAACAAATGAAAATAGCGCATTTTTTATCAAGACATTCTTCATACACTTCTAAAGATATTCAGGATATTTTGAATTAAATAATTGACTCGTAAAAAAAAATATGGATCTCTTAAGAATCTCCGATTCTAAAGAATTTCTTATCAACATCAGTCCTGTGCCAGTACAAAAGTCGTGCTTTCGATGAATACTAGACTAGCGTCTCGAGTTCAATCGCGCTCCACGGCTGTCAGAGCTCGCACGTCATATGGCGTCGTAAATATCACACGTATACTGGCCCGCGCCGGATCGGACGTATAAACGTTCGCATAACTGCCTCGAGAATTGTTACAGTCGCGGCCTGAAAGTGCATGTGGCCGCTTGTTTGATCGATCGATCGGGAAAACAATGGGATTGGTCAGACTCGACACTGTGGCGCGGCTTTAAATAGGCTCGCGATCGAGGCTGTATTCCTCGATCTGTGTTTAGGTTCAAGTAGATCGGTTACGCGAACGAAATTAAATTGCTTACGAAAACCTTATTTGATTATTAATTATATAATGACAATTATATCTGCTGCTTATATTTTTGATTAACAAAGAATCTGATCAAAAAATCGAAAACATGAAGAACATCATGTAGATGTTGAGAAACAGATTTACGCAGGAATGAATAGATCATGAGAGGTAGCATAAAATAAATAAGACAATCGGTGAATGAATGAATTGATAACGAAAAATAAAGTAGAATTTATTTATGAAATATTCTGTATTATTATCGTAATTGCATGAGAAATAAATTGAATTTACGATTGCATTATCCGCGTATGTAACTCTGTAAATAAATTTAGGAAATGAATCATTTATCATTATTTATATATTGGACGCGATTGAAATTTTGTGCTTTGAATGCGTAATAATTTCAATTAACAAGCGGTAAGTTGACTTAGCGTGCAGGAACGTACGTTTAATCCAAGTTATTGAATCGAATGGGGGTCGAGAGAACGTTTTAACGGCATCGTTACCAGACTTTTCCCACGAACGCGGTTAGCCGATCGCGCCGAAAGCGCTTAACGTAGAATACAGAATTTTCCGGATAGTGGTAGCAGCAAAAAAAAAAAAATAAAAAAAGAGACGAGACCGAAAAAGCGCCCCGTGCCGCAGGTTTACAAGCGGTCGATAAGCCGGAGTGCTGCTTTCCGAACGTTTCGAAACGGCAGTAAGCGAACTTCATTATATTTACGACGAGCAAAATTGCGAGTTATTTTCGTTCCTTGATAATGCAGAAACGCGGTCGCTTTGAGGGTCTCGAGGTGCGCTAGAGAAAAAGACATTAGCCGCAATCTCGCTGCTTTCACGTTCGAAGTATGCCAGACGACGGACAGATGAAATTATATACTTACAGAATACGTTTTAAGAGTCACGCGCTTTCTTCTAGTTTCACGGATCCTTTTATAAATCTAATGTCGTTTTAAAAATTCTATAAGAATTTTACAGTATTGAAATTTAGAGTAATTTTTTTTCTTCTATACATTTTTTTTTTATCATTTCAAATATTATTTTTCTCCGGTGAAAAAATTTCAAAGTCATCGCGGTGTAATTATGCATTGCTTGTGGCATAATGGCGAAGAGAACGCAAGAAGGGCAGCATTGCGGTCTGACACTACACCGGAAAGACGACATAAGTCCCGACCGCAGTGCGTACGTTAACCAAGTACCGCAAGTTTTCGCGGCGAGAGATTTCGCGGACGTTATTCGACATCATCCACAGTCGATCTCGGGTTACGCTAACCGGCGTAACTGGAACGCGTAACAAAGGCTCGCGGCGGGAGAGAAGGCAGTAGAGAACTCCGGTTCTTGATAAGTAGAGCATGAAGCAAACGGGCATGAAACAGTCGGAGGGGATGGAGAAAAGCGTCAACTGAACGCTGCAGTTTCGCGGAGCGGAATCGTATGCACGGCGGACGTTTCGGCCCCTTTGAGGATCCCTTTTTGTTTACCTAGTCAGACACTTCCGGCGAAATGATATCGCGCTGGCTTTTTATTGCTTTGAAGAGAGACGTCTGACTCGACGTGCGACAGACGAGCTAACGACTACGTCAATCTTTCACTATTAAAGCTTGGTATTTTCGTAGCCATTTTGCACTTGTAATGTCAAAACTTTTATTGTTATATTATTATTGCTGTCTTAAAGCAATTATAATGTTTATCGAATTTAAGAACATGGTTTATTTTTACACTACTTAAAAAATTTATTTTTCTGAATGTAATTTTCTTTGAAAAATGAATAATATTCTTTACTTTCTATAAATCTATTGTTTTTGGTTTTTAAAGACTCGTAAAAATCGCCGATTAAATTCTGACTATATCGTATTTAATAATAAAATCACAATTGCAAATTTAATATCTCTATCAATCTAGCACGTTTGCACTGACCGACTGCAATATCAATGCTGAAATTAATTTCGTGCGTTTGTATCAACATTTCTCGAATTTAAATATTTACCTTTGCCACACGTACTCTAATGAGTCGCTTCGCTTAATAACGTTCACGCTCGACGGCTTAAAGTTACGGTATTGTACAATCTGCGCTTCGCATCGTGTCGACGCGTCATTCTACACGCCAGCTCTACGATAGCTCACGATGAGTAAGCTCGCGCGCAAAGCGATTTTACAGCCGTGTCGCGTGTTCGTGACAATCGCTCGTCCGATGTGCGTTTTACGCGCGGCCGCCACGTTCGTTACACGAGCGATCGCTCCTCTCTCGGGCTAAATAAAAACTCGAACTGGATACTTTCGCTTTGACAATCTCGCTTCACGGATCTCGTGTGCGCACTCGGTTCGCTAACCACGCTCGCGACTAGCGGGATTGACCCGATTATCCAGGAATCGATACGCGCAAGATTCATCGGACGACTAATGAGAAAAGAATTTCTTCCTCTTCTAGCACATCCAATAATTTTGGCGACAGATATTTCCGAATTACTTTTTCATCCATATCGATGACAAGCATGAAATTTAATTGTATTTCTTAAACCGCGAGTTTAACCGCATTATTGTGCAGACTTGCACGTACAGATGATGAAACTATTAGTTAATTAAAATTATAAACTTGATACATTATTGATATGCAAATATTTTTTAATAGAATTCTCTCCGAATTTTTAATATAAACTTCTCAATATTTCTCTTTAAAATCGTTTTTCTCGTTTTCATACAAATTGCTGTTTAAACTTTTATAGAATGAGAAGTAAATCGCATCAGTTTTTTGCAAATCAATCGTAGTTTATTCGAACGTATTCGTACGTATCTGGTCAAATTGTTAAATTAATCGAAAATCTCGATGCTGCTAAATTCTGCAATGTATCATGGTATCAAAAGAATCGTTGCACGGTAAACTCGATCAGTATATTTTCTGTTCTGGTTATACAAACCGTTCTCTCTCGTCTCGCGTTTCAAATATAAAAAATAAAAAAAAAACGGAAACTTCAGTGGAGCGCGATATTCGCTCCGACAACGCTTTACGATCTGATATCCACGGTTATAGTTCGCTAACGTTCGCGGTTAGTCGGATTAACACGCCATGGTCGATATCGAATATCAGGAAGAAAACATTTTAGAGCTCCCGGCATCGCGAACCGCAAAAAGAAGTTTATTCTCCTTGAAGGCTAACTGTTAACATCGCTATGTTCGAGAGGGAGCCATTCTTGAAGTTCAATCTCTGAAATACGCCAACATTCTTTCTTTATGAAATTACGAATGCTCTATAATAAGAGAATATCGATCCGACACATTTTTTCCAAATCTGAAATTGTTAATGTACCTTACAATATAAAGCATATTTTTGCTTTTTCCAGCCTAAATATAATTTCCTGTTAATTTCGTGTTTTTATTGTTAAAAATTGTACTGATTATATTTACACAATTTTTCTAATTTATTAATACTAATTTATTAATATTAATAGTATTAATATTATAATTACTTTCGATTCTATCAATTTTATCTGTTTATCATACGTGAAATATGTCGCGCATAGAAGAGAGGAAAACTCTCTTTCTACTGATATATCTATTCAAGCATGGTGAATTTTTAATTTCGAAGCACACCGCGCCTCTCGTTGCGCGAGAAATATGATCGTCTCTGTATAAAAAACAGAGGATCATGACTCAGGGTGCTCTTTTCTAATAAATCCATTAGTCTCCAACGTCGCCTGACTACTTCGGAAAATTAATATCAGCCCGGTTCTGAGAGTTCCTCAATTAATGCGCGCACGTCTCTGGAAAACCTGTGCACTTAAAAAAAAGAAATATGCGAACGATATGCTTTATATCCTCCAGCTCTTTGAAGGATCCTAAATTAGCATGCTTAATATCTTCATCACTACATTTTCTCTTCTTTCTATGATGCTTTCGTTTATGCATTATATAATTTTCACGGATATGAAATATGTAAAGGAGAAAGAATATAAAAAAGAAATCATCGCCTTTTATCTGTTATCTTTCTTTTATGAAAGTTGAAAATGCGTTAAAAATTATTAAGCAATTTATGAAACGATTACGAAGGATTTCCAGGATGGGAATGATTTAAAAGGACAGCTCAGAAAGTATCTTTATTTAGCAAGCTTCGTTGATACTGGTGGTAGAATTATGCGCAGGCAATCTTCGTCGGAGCATTATTTTTTTTTGAATCCTAACAAGCTCCGAGCTTTTCGTAAAGCTCCTTCGCGCGTTCCAATGAACTAGCATAATCCATCGCTGAAGAAGAATCGTCTCTGCTTCTTGTCCCGACAATGTTATCCGTAGAAGATTTGCTTTTTTTTCGGTGCGGTAGTATTTTCCGTAAGCAGAGTTCGGCGATGCATTTACTCTATAATCTTCACGTTGCACGTTTCCTTAAAAATGTACGCGTTCGAGCGAAAGCATATGGCGCTGTTAATAATAGTTCATGTTTGCGAACAATCGGAGAGATTCCATTTCTTTACGGTGATTTGTGAAAATGTAATTGGCGCCGCACGATTCGTTCAACACGTATTGTTTTTTGACGATGAACGACACGTGTCGTACACGTCGGACAGATGGCGTCTAGACTTTTTCTCGCTCGGACTTAGAGAACAGAATTGTGCTCAGAATTCGACAGGATATCGGCAGCACTACTGATTTGGCAGCTGTCGGGCACGTTCTGCACTCGTCCAGCTGCCACGGTCAATTTCTCACCGCCCCCTTTCGTTAGGGCTGCAATTACTCCTGGCTAGACCCAGGTCGGCTTAATCGGTATACAATCTGTGATGCAAATCTACTGCAATCTCAACACGGCGCGTTTTGGCAGAATCTCGGAAGAGCGCCATGATTATTGATTTTCATAATTGATAGTTGTTAAGTCAAAAAGAAATCAAGTTTCTGGAAGCATATACGTAGATATCGTATCCGCGGATCCTTTTGTATCTACAATTTGGAAAAAAACCATGTGTGTATTTCTTAGTAAAGAAGAAATTTTTAATTTGTTCAAGAAAATATTAAGAAAATTAAATTTTTGTAAAAGCTTAGAATTGATTTGGATATTAATTTCTCTATTAATCTCGGCATATTTTTATTACACGAATATGCTTGGTTTGCCCATATTAAAAATATTTTATACGTTAATATTTGCAATTTGCATCCAATTACTAAAGTACTAAGTTTTACACATTTGAAAAGTAAATATTTTTCATATATTCTTTTAAATAATGAAGAAACTACACAGAATAAGATACATTTTTTTCAAAAAAATAACTTACTATAATAGATTCGTATATAACAGCGTACACCTTGTCAGCCTCACAATAATCGTAATCATACAGGGCGAACTGTTCCGTCGTGCTTCGGATTCCCATAGGAATCGTTTATCGTCGTGCAAGGATTTCTCGTCGGTAGCCAGGAGGATTATTCGATATTCCACGCGCGGAGAGAAAGATGTCCTCCCTCGCTTCCTCTCAAATCGCCTGGACCGGCACCCCTTTCCCTCCAATTCCTTCCTGTCCCCTCAGACCCGGAATCTGTCGTCCGCGAAGTCTCGCGAGTCTGACTTGAATTTTTTATTAAATCCTCGCTTTTCTTTCGATAATGGCGTGCGCTCGCGTCCTCGTGTGTATCGAGATGAAATGCGATTTTCGCCGCATTCGAACAAACCCCTCGCGCCTACTGGGCTTTATTTACTTTCACTCCTCCCTCCCTTCCCCGCCAACTTCCGATTTTATGCCCCTTTGCGTGCTTTTCAATTGGATGCTCATAGCTCGACCCCTTCGTTGCGCTCTCTGTGCAAATCAGGAATGAAATTCTTTCGCCACTCTCGTGCGGCTTCCGTGTGCACAGGTGTCCCGTTTATTCTGCTGTTTGAGAGCGACCGCGTTTATGTATGCACATATATGCGTACACGGTGAGAACGATAAAAGAGCGAACGTATAATAATCCTTTATGCTTGGGAAAAACATCATGAACGTGCTTTTATCTAACATTTATCAAACGTCTCTCTTTTAACGCGCAAATAGAATCTCGTTGATTTAGTGCTCTTATAATACGTAATTCAACATAGTCAGGTGTTCATCCAGATTTAATTTGTATTTGCAATTTAATTGCTAAAAGTTTTAAGAAGCCGAAGACTAAAAATATACGCAACAGATAACACACTCCGATCAAGTTCGCGTTTCCGATATATTCTGCAGGCACTCGGAATTTCTCCTTTGATTCAATCCCCTCGATCGTTATCGTAACGGAAGGTCAGGTTCGCGTTCGTCATTCGAGTATCCACTGGAAACGACCGGGATTTTTTTTATCGGAAACATCTCTCCGTAATACATAGAATAACAGAGATAATCGAGTATCTCCCCCAGCAACGGATCTCCCTAGTATAACTCGCGTCAAATCCAACGCAGTTCTCTCTCCCCCTTCCCCCCTCTATCTCTCTTTCTCTCTCGTGTGTGCTTATCTCTCTCATCTTGATTACTCACCTGGGGTTCGCGACACCAGGTATGCGTACCCGCATGTTTGTTCGAATAATTGGCCGGCTGTACGCCGTGCGTCGGAATAGTCCCCCGAGAGTAAAGCCTGCGTAACCGAGAGTCGCTTGAAATTCAATCTACCGCCTCCGCTACGTGCAGAGCCGATCACGCCGATAAGGATCGACGCCGGCGATTTGGGAGTCAGCGATCAAAATTGCTGGCGACCGGAGTCGCGTACGTCGCGACGCGACTCGTACGCTTGACGTATATGTACGTATAGGCTCGGCTTTTCAAAATCGATAACATTCGGCAGTATTGCGCGACGGTTCTTCGATATTCAACCCTCTTCTGTTAATCTTTCATAGGGAACTGGCACAGTTGCTCTTTAACCATCAGTGCGAGCAACGATAAAACATAAGTTAAATACAGATATAACATGCTTTACGCGATTCGATAAAAAAGTATAAAGAAAACTGTAAAAATTAATTTTCTATTTCTTGATAAAAAAGGATTTCTTCAATATTTTTTTATCAATTATATTTTTTGATTTTTCGCTTTCGGGGAGTTCAATCATAATTCCGGGGGAAAAAAATTGTAAATATTAAAAAATTATTACGACTTGCATTTGTCTCGAGCACTTTTCATTTTAAATCATAATAACGAAGCTTTCTACGCTTCAACGCGTATATTGAGAAATCAATAATTTCCGAACGGTCTGATTAACTTTGATCTCGAGTCCGCGACAACATCATATCGGAGTGAAGATCAGCAACAAAGAGCAACAGAGCGGGGCTTCTCGCAGGATTCGTCTCCTTCCACGGAAAGGAGTTTTAAACTCCAGCCGTTAAAGCGAACGAGCGGATTGGTTTTCGCAGTAAAGCCCCGAAGTGCTTCGCGATCCGCGTTCTTAGACGTCGAGAGGAGTGCTGGAGAGGAGTCTCTTCGTCGACGTCTTTCCACGGTATTACGACCGCTTATTTTCCTCCGTCAGCGCGGAGCTCCTCGGGAAATTTTCTCCCGTTGCATCTCCCTGGGCAAAGTACATCGTGAAAGGTTTGTTAACTTCGCGAAAAGTGCACCGCATTGCTGTAGGAGCGCTCCGCGGAATCACTCTTAAAGGGCGCGGACACAATACTTGCTTTTCGAATCAAAGGAAGACCGAACTATAAAATAAGATACATCTTTGAACTTTTAAAGATCAAGATTAATTTCTAAATGAAATGATACTTTTAGCTTGTGTTTTATCTCGATAAACGTTAAATACTGCAAGAGGAATGGAGATATATTATTGCGCGATCCCTCGGTATTTTCCACATTCGCTTTCGCTCAACCGTGAACAAGTAAACACTAAATAGAAGCACTAATAGGCACAATCTACCTATCTAACATGTACTGCGAATTACTCGGAAAAGTTGAGTGGACTTGGCGAGAAGCACGCTTGCGTTCGCTCGCGCTCTACTACGATAATGTAACGCGCGTAACATTATTATTGTTCGTCCTTATAATTAGATTATAGCCGGACATGACCGATAATTTAGTCCCGATAATGGAGGGCACAATTCATCTCATCGACGCGGGACGGGCCGCCCGCCGAAATGCTTTTCACGCGTACCTGTGCAAATATGTGCGCCGCACCACGTTGCAACAGCATGGACCGCTTCTATGCGTCCGCGTGCATTGTGCGGCGGAAGCGGCTTTTCGACCACCGACGGGACAAAACAATGCGGGAAAGAAATGCCGGATGGCGCGTGCACACGCCCATCGTACAAAAAAGTAACGAAGTGGTTTTCGGCGCGCATATACCCGCGAGAGGGAACGCGTATGGTAACAACACGGCGTCTGGCCGCTGACGTCTGCTCGGCGTGTGCGCGAATCGTCGTGCGAAACCGTGTAAAAGCGGCCGCATATCGAAACTGTGAGATATGAAAAAAAAAGGGATACGAAACCGACTGTTATGTGCACACGCGAAGGTAAATATCGGCATTCTCCGCGTTGCGTCCGTCGAGGCAGTCCGAGAGGCAGTACTTTTTTTGCACTTGTGTAGAAAAAAATATCGAAGTAACCGCGCAGATCTATCGACTTGTTTAGCTTAATACTTAAGCTATCGACCGATCAGTAATATTTTTCGTAAATAAATCTAAAAAAAATATTACTGGTATTAGATTTTTTTTAAATATTTTATCTTATTACGTAAAGAAAGATTTTTTTATTTGGCTAAACTCGTAATGTTATATATGATTTGGAAATGCAGAGAAAGATAAATTTGTATTATATTTCACGAATTGGACATTTTCGTTACTTGCAGTTTCACAAAAAAATTCAACATTGATACTTCGTGTATACGCAACCGCAGATTTGTTTTCTAAAATATCATATCGCGCGCCTGTTGTTACATCATATTACTATATTTATTTTATCTTTAAATTATTATTTACACATGCGCACATATGGGTAAAACGTTATGACATTTGGTGTATTCATTCTTTCAGTAACATCATAAATCAAGATTTATAAGCTGGCCACAATTTTTGACAGAATAATATATTTTTTCCTGCAAAAGTGCATGTATTTATTTTGCTGCGAGTATAGCCCATATTTTAACTTCAATATGTGACGTATAAAAATATTGACGTATCAAAAAGAATTTCACGTATTTTTATTTATAAAATTTATCTTAATTATCTTTTTTCGCTCTCTCTCTTTTTCTCCTTTTAATCGCCGGTACAAACGATAAAGCATGGGGTCGATTAACGAGACAAATCATCGATATTTTATGAACGACGCGACGAAATAATTATAAACCATAAAATCGACGATTATTTTAAATTTTTTATCCCCTATACCCGCTAAACTACTATATAGATCACAATTAGTACGACGAGTGACATCGCGGATCACGCAATAATACCGAATAGAATAAATCAACCGGGATTGTGGGACACGAACGGCGGCGCGCAATCCGACGGACGACCCTGTTAATTATTGTGCCCAATTAGCCGCGGTTTCGGAACGCTCGCTCTCACGTGTCCGTCAGAACGTGGAATGAACAAGCGGTCGGTTCCCCGGTGGTCCCCCCCCCCTCCATTCTTCCCCCTCTCCAAAAAACGAGCTTTCCGTCGAAAGCGCCAGTATGCCAAGGTGCATTGATGCGCTTCGCAAATGCACAGCAGTGTTGCACTTGCATCGGCGGGGAACATGACAGCTCGCGGCGACGTATAATCGATAGCCGGTCGCGCCGATGATTTCGATTACGGGCTTGGCTAATGACTTTCAGGCTTGAACGAATTAACTGCACTTCGCGAGATCGACATGGGCATGTCGTCGTCGTGCGTTGCACGTCTGTTCCGAACATTTGTGCGCTCCGATATTGCGAGAACGTGCGAAACTGGTTGCTGCTTCCCTCAGATGCATGCGTCAAAAATTATCGTCAATGTACCGTAAATCTCTCGAGATGAAATACATATACGTCGTGTTATGTCGCAAACATTTTGCATTAGATTTGAGAAGTAAAGATGAGGTCAGTCTTTAGCAATATATATATATATATATATATATATATATATATATATATATAGCGCACAATCAGTAATTAATATTATATAACATCCTCTCTGATGATATACAATTATGAATAATTAATTGAAGCATATGCACATAAACAGTCATAACACATGTATTAAATATCTCATTATACGATTCTTGTTGTTTTTATTGTTATAATTGTTTGGAATTTGTAGTGTTACATAATTGTACTCTAAATCAATTATTCATATTACTGTATTGTAAAAAATGACTAATAGATATTTTTAGAAAAATATAAATAATAATAATTATTAACATAGATTTATATATATATATATATATAATAATTATTAACATAGATTTATATATACTTACTATGAAAAACTTATTATCATAAATTAAAAAAATATGTAATTTGTTATTAAAATTAGTTAATAGTAATATTTCGATTAAATGTGTTTACATTGCATATCTAAAAAGTTTGTTAATAGAATATTAATGTCATGCAGCCAATCTTTTTACTGTAGCCGTCAAAAGCTTTTAGCACGTTTCGCTATGAAGCGATGGAGCTCGGCCAATAGAAAGTGCAATTCCTACTGACCTATGAGTTTCACATGCATCCCTAATGAAGTCTTTCACCGTCGAATAATATTAGCATTGATAGAATGTCGATGGAAAATGAGTAAATACTTGGCTTAGAAAGTTAAATCGAATGTTGCGGTAAAATTACAATATCAAATATTTACTTAAGCCTGTGTAACATAATTTATCAATTTTCTCCATTGTCATTTATACAGCAATGTTTAAGTTTCGACATTTCGCGCAAATATTTATTCATTGTATTTGGTTATATTCTCGATAATATAAACCATAAGATAATGTATAAGAGAAATTTGAAAAACACTTTTAAGCATTTTTTAAGCTTTAAAAAATTATTTAGAGACCCTTTTTCGCGCGACTATCATAAATCACACGATACAATCTGTGCGAAATAATATTTCTCTCTACGCAAAATTATTATCTCAAAATTTCATTGTCTGTTCGCCTTTCGCAATTTTAACTCAATAATCGTTTTTCTCAATACCGATCGAATACAATGCGAAATAAAATGTATCGCCCAGCGGAATGCGTGCGTGCGCGAGCAGCGAAGAGCATCTGGTAGGAAATCGAACGATCTCCGAAATTGAATCAAACCAAAGCGGAAATTGCGTAATCGCGCGAGTCCTCCCTGTGGGAGAGAGAGCCTACTCTGGGACGTTTCTGCGGGCGCGCGCACACATCGGGTGCCAACGAAAAGCATCATCAGGGGAATTTCCCGCGTCCCTTGCTCGTCGTCCTCCATCCCCCTCTCTCCCTCTCTCTTTTCCCCTTTGCCCCGTCGACCACCGATCGGCTATCCATCCGGATGGAATCAGGGGTTTCGGTTTGCATTCGGAGCATGTCCGCTGACCGAACGCGTCTCGCATTCTATCCGAAATAACGCACTCTCCGCCGAAGCGTTCCGGAACGACTCCTGCCGTCCGCGCGGATGCGTCGTACTTTGATCGCGCACGCGATTATTACTTTTCCACAAGTTTTCAGTCTCTCTTGCGCAGTGCAATTTGCGGGGAATTGCGTTTTCCGCATCCGAAACCGGAAAATTTGAAGAAGTTGCTTTCCTATTCTCTTCGTTTTTTAATATCCTGATGTTACGGAATTAATTCACGCATAGCATATATAGATTTACATTGTAGTAAATTGATCTGATTATTTAGTCATAGAATAGATTAATGAAATATTGATATGCGTATAAAGAACACAATTTTTCTAACAACACTTATATATATTGTTGAAAAAAAAATATATATATATAACTGGTCAAAAAAATTATCGCAACACTCAATTAATATCAAAATTTTGCATAAATTCAAATAAGCATATCTCCGCGAAAAATTGTCGTATTTGAAAATTATTTTTTTTATTTTAAAGGGTAAAGTCTCTACTTTAAGGAACTTTCGTTCGATTTTGATTTTATCCTCCTTCCATCTCTTTAACAGTAAGGACGTGTTTTTTCTCCAAAAAATTGCATAGTTTGACGAACTCAGTGGGATGGAATAAATTTTTTTCGCAAATATCATCATAACTATCATAAAATATGGAGTTTTTCTTGCAAATTAAAAAAAAATTTAAGAACGTACGATTTTTTTTCGCGGAGTTACGGCGTATCAAAGTTACCTATGCATTTTCGTGCATCAAAGTTACCTATGCACGAAAATGCATAGGTAACTTTGATACGCCGTAACTCCGCGAAAAAAAATCGTACGGTCTTTAATTTTTTTTTAATTTGCAAGGAAAAGTCCATATTTTATCATAGTTATGATGATATTTGCGAAAAAAATTTATTCCACCCCACTGAGTTCGTCAAACTATGCAATTTTTTGGAGAAAAAACACGTCCTTACTTTTAAAGAGATGGAGGGAGGGGGAGAGGATAAAATCAAAATCGAACGAAAGTTCCTTAAAGTAGAGACTTTACCCTTTAAAATAAAAAAAAATTTTTTCAAATACGACAATTTTTCGCGGAGATATACTTATTTGAATTTATGCGAAATTTTGATATTAATTGAGTGTTGCGATAATTTTTTGACCAGTGTATATGTGCGTAGATATATAGCGGGTTAAACCGAGTAGGAAAGTCTACCGTTTTGCGATCTTTGCAATAATTAATGGGAAATTAATTTAAAAAAGATCGGCCAATCCGCGCGAGTATATCCGTATAGATGTGTATATCGACATAAGAATTGTTACAGTAATAATTAAAATATTATATATATATATATATGTACGTCAGAGCTAAAGTGTATAAAGTCCATTTATCCACTTATAATTTTCAATAAAATTTTAATTATTACTGTAACAATTCTTTTATCGATTATTGTACATACATATCTGTACGGATGTCTCTCCTCGCCGCGCGCTTATACTCGCGCGGATTGATCACTCTTTTTTAATTAATTTCTCATTAATTATTGCGAAGATTGCAAAACGGTAGAAAACTTTCCTACTCGGTTTAACCCGCTCTGTCTGCACACGAGAGGTAATATTATCAGACAGCCTGTATATATGCGGAATATTAAATTATACAAATATATTATAGTATAGAAATTAATTATTTATTAAATGGTTATAATGTATTACGGAGCTTATCCTTATTTTATTTATTCGATTCTGCAATTCGATTATTTTACTGCGCGTTCTCAATCCGAATTATATTTAGATCGTCAAAAAATTAAACGATAAAGCATCGGACGAAATATATTTAACTCTAATAGATAGGTCTTGAAACGCATTTTTTGCATAATTTATTTATTTAATCAAGTCGAAATGACAGGAGTCGAAATTATAAATTATTGTTGTGTTGCAATCTTTTACGAACAATAATTACGTTTTTAAAGATATTTAATATTTCGTTCGATGCTTTATTATTCGACTTTTTGACGATCTAAATATAATTCGGATTAAGAACGCAATAAAACGATCGAATCGCAGGATCGAGTAATTAAAATAAGGATAAGCTCCGTGATACATTAATCGTCTAATAAATAATTAATCTCTATACTTTAAAATACCTGTATAATTTAATATTCCGCGTAAGTATATATATACATACAAATAATTACAATATCAAATATTTACTTAAGCCTGTGTAACATAATTTATCAATTTTCTTTATTGTCATTTAATACGGCAATGTTTCAGTTTCGACATTTCGCGCAAATATTTAACTCTTCATGTATTTGATTATATTCTCGATAATATAAACCATAAGATAATGTATAAAAGAATTTATAAAACACTTTTAAACATTTTTCAAGCTTTAAAAAATTATTTAGAGACTTCTTTTCGCGCGACTATCATAAATCACACGATATAATCTGTGCGAAATAATATTTCTCTCTACGCAAAATTATATACATATATGTATATATATATATGTAAATATATGTAAATATATATATATATATATATATATATATATGTATATGTATATATCTATACGCTGACTCGCTTTTAGTCAGAGAAAAGGAATAGCGGAGAGAAATATTATAGAAACTTCTCTGGATTCGTCGTACGACCGTTCCAGGAATTAGCTTGACAAAAATATAAATTGACGCAATATAAATATGTTTTCCTTGCTCGAAGGATATGTGTGCGAAGCGTACTATTCGAGACAAAGCACGAGGAATGGGATTTCGTCGGACGATTCCCGGAATTAGTCAGGAGGAGAGGGGGACGCGAGCTCGCGCCATACAAAAACAATCGCATAGCTATAAGGTCAGTTGTCGATCAGACGCGCGCGCGATCGCGAGATATTCCGCTTTTCTACAGAAGACTAAATACATGTATTATCTTCGACGGAGGATTCCGATATTAAAACCGTGATCGAAATCGTGTCACGAATATTAGTAAAAAACTTGACAAGCAGTTGACAGATTTGCGAGCGATTCGCAGCACACGTATGTGTATTTAGACTTCTAAACATTTTCTCGCGGTTTCGTCTTTTTTTTGCAAAATGTTAAACGCTGCGAATATACAAGACGGGAATATGGAATAAAAATGTATTGCTAAAATAGAGTAGTTTCGATTACGTCGTAATTATAGGTAATTTAAATTTAATAGAATTAATATTTGATCGCGAACGATGGATGGACGCATGCGTGATCAATTAGACGCCTCGTCGAGATTTTGCGACAAAATCCGTGACGATTGACATGTAAACCCCTGAAGTGCGTCGCGTCTTCGCTAGTTGCCGAATGGTCGCCATGTCGCGTTCACGGATTCTGAGAATATCAAGAAAAATATCGGACGATTGTTGTGATCCCATCGAGAGAGATAAGTATCTCGCGAATAATATTGATCGATATTTAATCGCGGTACACGAATAACGGAGACTTCGTCGAAGAAAATTCACTCACACGGATAAATTACGAGAACGCACTCGGTTGCGATCGCGCGCGCAAATTCTCACACGATTTACTATTTAATTTAATATCCGAAGCGTATTTATTTTTCTGTACACAGATTCGTGTAGTCCCTTTCGACGCAAAAAGAACGCGGAAAATGCCGACGATTTTATTTTAGATCATTGTGAACAAAACGGCTAGTGATATATTACTTTCGATATATTTAATATTCGTTGACGCGACTAATTATACTTCGTCGATAAGTAATTACTTATTACTCTTACATTAAGGGGAGAGAAACGTTACGTGATATTTTGTTAAATACGATATGTCCAACATTTATTCACTTTCGATAGTTGAGAAAAGAACAAACATTTTATCCAGAACGTCTTATTCCCGAAATTAATCCTCGACGCTCGATACGCGATATAAAATTGAGGATACGCGATATAAAATCTTTATTCCAAAAGCAACGTATATCGCGAAGCAGTTCCTGAAAAACAAAAGCGCGGGACTCGTCGGAATATTCCAGGAATCAGCGGAGTGGGAGGTGGAAGGGGAGAGACGCGAGCTCGCGCGACCGTTGCAACCTAACCGTCGTCAGTAGTTGAATTTCAGAAATTGTCGAGCGTACAAAATATCGCACGATCGTCGAGTATTACGCTCAGATTACGCTTCTCGCGGGTGATAGTGATTTTTATTTAATCGATACGTGAATCGCGATACACACGCTGTGCCGAGATTCTGCGACGGACGCTTTATTAACGAGTGCGCACCTTTAACAATCGCGCGTCTTCGCCAGTCACCGAATGGCCGCCATGTCGCGTCCACTTCTTTCTGAGAATATTAAGAAAAATATCGGACGATTGTTGTGATCCCATCGAGAGAGATAAGTATCTCGCGAATAATATTGATCGATATTTAATCGCGGTACACGAATAACGGAGACTTCATCGAAGAAAATTCACTCACACGGATAAATTACGAGAACGCACTCGGTTGCGATCGCGCGCGCAAATTCTCACACGATTTACTATTTAATTTAATATCCGAAGCGTATTTATTTTTCTGTACACAGATTCGTGTAGTCCCTTTCGACGCAAAAAGAACGCGGAAAATGCCGACGATTTTATTTTAGATCATTGTGAACAAAACGGCTAGTGATATATTACTTTCGATATATTTAATATTCGTTGACGCGACTAATTATACTTCGTCGATAAGTAATTACTTATTACTCTTACATTAAGGGGAGAGAAACGTTACGTGATATTTTGTTAAATACGATATGTCCAACATTTATTCACTTTCGATAGTTGAGAAAAGAACAAACATTTTATCCAGAACGTCTTATTCCCGAAATTAATCCTCGACGCTCGATACGCGATATAAAATTGAGGATACGCGATATAAAATCTTTATTCCAAAAGCAACGTATATCGCGAAGCAGTTCCTGAAAAACAAAAGCGCGGGACTCGTCGGAATATTCCAGGAATCAGCGGAGTGGGAGGTGGAAGGGGAGAGACGCGAGCTCGCGCGACCGTTGCAACCTAACCGTCGTCAGTAGTTGAATTTCAGAAATTGTCGAGCGTACAAAATATCGCACGATCGTCGAGTATTACGCTCAGATTACGCTTCTCGCGGGTGATAGTGATTTTTATTTAATCGATACGTGAATCGCGATACACACGCTGGGCCGAGATTCTGCGACGGACGCTTTATTAACGAGTGCGCACCTTTAACAATCGCGCGTCTTCGCCAGTCACCGAATGGCCGCCATGTCGCGTCCACTTCTTTCTGAGAATATTAAGAAAAATATCGGACGATTGTTGTGATCCCATCGAGAGAGATAAGTATCTCGCGAATAATATTGATCGATATTTAATCGCGGTACACGAATAACGAAGACTTCGTCGAAGAAAATTCACTCACACGGATAAATCACGAGAACGCATTCGCTTGCGATCGCGCGCGCAAATTCACACGATTTAATATTACATATCCGAAGCGTATTTACTTCTGTGTACACAGATCGCGTAATTCCTTTCGACGCAGAAAGAACGCGGAAAATATGCCGACGAGTTTTTTATTGTGAACAAAACGACTAGTGATATTTTACTTTCGATATATTTAATATTCGTTGACGCGACTAATTATACTTCGTCGATAAGTAATTACTTATTACTCTTACATTAAGGGGAGAAAAACGTTACGTGATATTTTGTTCAATACGATATGTCTAACATTTATTCGCTTTCGATAGTTGAGAAAAGAACAAACATTTTATCCAGTACGTCTATTCCTGAAATTAATCCTCGACGCGGGGATACGCGATATAAAATCTTTATTCCAAAAGCAACGTGTATCGCGAAGCAGTTCTTGGAAAAACAAAAGCGCGGGGGAACGTCGGAATATTCCAGGAATTATCGGAGGGGGGTGGAAGGGGAGGGACGCGAGCTCGAGCACCCGTCACGACTGTCGTGAATAGTTGAATTTCGAGCGTGTCGAGCGAGGTATCGGACAATTTTCGTGATTGAAAGGTTAAGTCTTTCGCGAACAATATCTAACCGGTGCGTGGATGCGTGTTTAGTTTTGTCTGAGCGTCTCTCTTCGACGAACGTCTTGGCTATTGGCGCGTGAATCGCTCGCACAATTGCGTGTCCGATTAATCGTCGAATGTTTACCGTCGCGTACGATTATCTCTGAGTATCACGAATATGAGTCAGTGCCGTATTTATGCGTCGAATGGCGATCGTGTATATACGCGAAATTCGGGGGTGCCGAGAAAAAGTATCGGGCGAAAATACATCGCGATTGCATCGTGTTTTAATATAAGTGCCGCGAGTGATAAAAATGGATACTTAATCGATTGATTCAGTTACATGCGATGAATCGTATATTATCAAAGCTTCGGACAGGAACATGGATGGATCAGATGATAAGGAAATAGCAGGATGATTAGTGAGTCTATAATTATAGTATATACATATACATATATATAGAAAAATTTTTTCCATAATCTAATAAAATATAATAATTTTTATAATTTATAAAATATAATATTTTTAACACTTAAATCAGCATTTGATATATATATTTGATAATAATTTTATTTTTTATTCTATTTTTATTTTTATTTGTAATTTTTATTTAATAATTCTAAATGTTAGTTAATCCAATATTAATTATTATCATGTAAATAACGTAATGTTAAAATTGTGGAAAAATAGATATGGAAAATATATTTCATTTTTTATGCATATTTAAAAAATATTTTTTATCATATTCCTAATATTTGTAAAATAATTATTATAAAAATTTATAATAATAATTAAATTACTTATATATTTGTATAACAATTATAAAAATATTATATTTTATTTTTTTAACACTTAAATCAGCATTTGATATATATATTTGATAATAATTCTATTTTTTTTTATTCTATTTTTATTTTTATTTGTAATTTTTATTTAATAATCCCAAATGTTAGTTAATCCAATATTAATTATTATCATGTAAATAACGTAATGTTAAAATTGTGGAAAAATAGATTTCATTTTTTTATGCATATTTAAAAAATATTTTTTATCATATTCCTAATATTTATAAAATAATTATTATAAAAATTTATAATAATAATCAAATTACTTATATATTTGTATAACAATTATAAAAATATTATATTTTATTTTTTTAACACTTAAATCAGCATTTGATATATATTTGATAATAATTCTATTTTTTAATATTCTATTTTTACTTTTATTTCTAATTTTTATTTAATAATTTCAAATGTTAGTTAATCCAACATTAATTATTATCATGTAAATAACGTAATGTTAAAATTGTGGAAAAATAGATATGGAAAATATATTTCATTCTTTATGCATATTAAAAAAAAATTTTTATCATATTACTAATATTTGTAAAATAATTATTATAAAAATTTATAATAATAATCAAATTACTGATATTTGTATAACAAATATAAAAATATTAAATATATAATATTAAATATAATATTTTTATAATTGTTATACAAATATTAGTAATTTATGATTATTATTATAAATTTTTATAATTATTTTAGCTAGGAAATCTCTTAATTACAAATATTAATAATATGATAAAAAAATTTTTTTTGCATTAAATATATTTTCCATATTTATTTTTCCACAATTTTCACATTACGTTATTCACATGATAATACTTAATATTGGATTAACTAACATATGGAATTATTAAATAAAAATTACAAATAAAAATAAAAATAGAATATTAAAAAATAAAATTATTATCAAATATATACCAAATGATTTAAGTGTTGTCAATCTATAATCAAATCAATAATACGTAATATAATTAACGTAATAAACATTAATTGATGTTCCGAGAAACGCTGAGGGTATTATAGTGTATAAATTGTGTGTGAGGGTATTACTAGACATTGTTTTGATTTTAATGAACATTATTTTAAAGCATTGCTTTAACAATTACTTAAAAAAAGTAATCATTATTTTTAAAAAGTTGCTTTTCTTTTGGAATAATTTGTGCGAGATATAAAAAACGCAAACATTTCTTTCGCTTTTCTTGGACATTAATAGTGAATATTATGTCAAAAATGATATAACAAGTGGACATTGCAAAATAGTATAATAATTGAGCATTGGCACAATTATTTGCACAATTTTGTATCAACGATTTACCCCTCAGTCATCTAAAGTGCCTTTCTGTCAGCGTGGGTGTCTAATTTATCCGTGGAGGGATCTTAATCCCTTGCTTAAGGCATTCTTCCGGAACAACTCCGGAACGTTGTTTGATGTAGATAGTTACCGTGGTAACTAAATTAAGAGATTTCCTAGCTAAAGTGCCTTCGTTGGATACGTGATCCATGCTTCGTGAGAGTTTTCTACTTTACTTTAATCACTTAACTGAAAACATTGTACGAAGGTCGTTGACATTATTCACACACAACTTGACAAATATAATTTCTTTTTACATGTTAACTTATTTGCAACATACAGAATTATATTATCAAATTTTACGTCCCTGCATTCACAAACAATGACACTAATTATCAATTTCACGAAAGCGTTAGCAAGACATCTTACAGATATATTATCCATTAAAAGAACTTTTAATCTCGATATTAATGCGAGACAGCTGTCTCGGCACCTCGGTCCGCATAAAATTGACAAACGTTACGATACCACACGCTTGTAAAACTGCCAAGCGCCACTCTCGAGCGATCAAGATAGACACTGTCTCGGCAATCTCTCATTCGTTTTATTACACGACACGTATGATTTACAAACATAACACGCCTATTCGAACAATCGGCTATTATGCAGCGCGGGACTCTGCTCTCCAGAGTATACGATATATAATCTTCGAAATCCGGTCGACGCGGCGCGCTGCCGTTTCCCCGTTCGTTCGAAATTCCGGAAATTTTTCACGAAACGGAGAAAGAGGGAGAGAGATAGAGAAGGCGAAGCTCGCCGGTTAATAGCCCCCGATATATGCATGTACGAGCAACATTGGAAAGCGGCTTAACCCTTGAGGACCCTCGACTTGGAGCGATCGACCGCCAACTCGACGCATGTACACGCACGGCGACGCGTAGATATGAAAGTGGGTAGGCGAGGGGGTTCTGATAGTGCCACTCGTACATGTCTCTGGAAAGCCGCTGGAATTCGCATGCCAGACGGCCAACGCATTATTATATATCTCGCGCGCACTTTGGATGCCACCCCCTCCCGAAAATTCGAACTTCGGGCCAGCCGGCTTTTCTGGCGTCGCGCCAGAATGACACGATCCTCAGGATCCTCGGCGGTTACGTTACGCAGTTGTGTAATCGCGCGTGCGACAGTCCCTCGATATACGTACATGTTCTTCGCCGTTTTTCGTTTCGCTCGCGTTCTTGCTCCTGGCGGGGGTCCCCGCGTATCTTTATTCACTCGACACGCAATGTTCTTACTCCTGCCGGTCGTTTTCAGAGTTGGCGACGAGTTTCTCGCGACTGACTTATCGCCTTATTGTAGAACTTCTCCGTGTAGCTATTCTTAGCTGGATGTATAAAAACGCGCGCGGCGCTTCCTATGTCAACTGATAGTCCGATTAAGCCATCGCTCACTCTCTCGTCACGCATTTCTATACTCATCATATCAGACGTTTTACAGTTTTACAATTACGTAAATACATGATGCTTTCCTATTAATCAAGAAAACATGTAGAAGAAATTAATAAATTTTAACAACAATTTACGAAATAATTTAAAGGTTTTTTTATCGTGGATTTTTTTATCAGAATGCTATATTGCGGTCCAGATGATTCAAAAATTTCAAGGAGATAAAATGTAATAAAGTAATAAAAATGTGTTGAATATTGATAAATAAAATATAAATATAAAGATAAATATGTCAAACAGCTCAATCAATCATAGGCTATATTTTTTTGAAATTAAAATATTTTTAATTAGAATATAAAGTATCCTAATTTAAGGTAATAGAAAATAAAATATTAAATCGTGATATATTTTCTCTTCGACAAAACATATACAGATTTAGTCTTTTTATCGATATTCGAGGATTAAGAAATATATCTGCCACAATTAACATATAATAAAATATGACGTGCATACAACTATCAAAACCGCAATTCCTCCTCTGCCTCGTAATTTTCTCGTTATACCCCGCGAAAATCCCGAGAAATGCTTCGCAAGTTTCGTCCCCAAGCGCGGCAAGTTTTCGATATGAATTTTTTAGGGTTCTCGCTAATTGACGTCTCGGGAGTCACCGTCGTTTGTTCGCCCTTCTTTTTCCGCAACAACGGGTCGCGTCGACGGGAACGTCCGTTAATTCCCCGCGGATCGCAGGAACGCCGGCGCCGGTCTACAACGACGACGGCTCCTCGTTCGTGGCAATCTCGCGCGAGGGAAAAAGGAGGAGTATCGAAATTCTCGCTGTCCTGAAAATTAATTACGGTATTACGGCGAAGGTGGAAAGGGAGAAACCGGGGGGAGGGAGGGCGGGGATATTTCCCAGGTAATTCGTCACGCGGCCGTTTAGCGAGGGGGATTTGAGGCTCGGTCGACGCGAGTCGGGCTACTCCAGTTGCTAGCCAACTCCGTCGACGTCATTCGCCAGCAATTTCAGCAACACTCGAGACACATTGTGGACCCTCGTGTAGCGCGCGATGCTCCGACGAGACGCCGTATAAGTGGAAGTGCCTCTCGAGTGGCGCAACCACGAGTTTCTCTCCCTCTCTCCTCTCTCTCTCTCTCTTCATCGTTCAGTCGATTTGTACTCGCGTCCGTTTTCTATCGTCCTCTTCACCGCTTCGCTTTCCACGCTCTGATTGGCCTCCGCTCGTTACATCTAAATATAACAGAATTTCGCCCGTTCGATTCGCCAATTGTGTACTCGCGTGCGCGCCAACAACGCGCGCGGAAACGGAAACGGAAACGATGACAAAGACGAAGAGTTTCGGAAAACGAGCGGAGAGCTACAGCTACAGAGGGATTACTGCCTAGCGAGGGTGGTCACGAAAGAAGCGCGGATAAAGAGTATCTTGGAAATAAGTACCACTCTGAGACAAAGTACCCGTGATAAACTCCCCTATTTTTAGCGACTAATCCGCTAATCTGTAGAGTGGTTCATTTAAAGCGTAACGGACTCTTTTGAATAAAAAAAAAAAAGAAATCATATTTTTATTTTCTTATCATAAATTTAACATACATAAAAGGATGCTAATCTTGCATGAAAAATGAAAAGTAATCCAAAATTGCTTTTTTAACGTTAATTTTCATGAAAAAATCTAACTAGACGTATATTTAAGTACAACTAAAAATTTAGTTTTTAATAAAAATATGATTTTAGTTTTTAAAAAATATATTATTTTTAATTGTAAAATTCTTAATTGTAAATCTCTCATGAGGTAATTTCAAGTAGCATACCGCGCTATTTGACCGCCTGTTTTGATTATGCTACGCGTCATAAAAGTCTTCTCCGCGATATTGTGTAGGTTGAAATTCGTTTTTTTTTTTTTTTTTTCCGGGAAGGATCCGGGTGGAAATGAAAATATCTATTTTACTGTCGGCTACTGTGCTGGCCGTCGAGTATTGTGTCGCAGATTCGTAATGGGCGGCCTTAATACACGCGCGTATTCCACGGAAGCGACACGAAAGGACAGTCGAGATATATTTAAACGCAACTACGGGAGCTGCTGATTCACCACGGGATTTCACAAGCTCCGTTTGCTTCGTACGAATCGGCACACAGAGCCGAGAATGCCCGAAAAGTAAGCCAGATAATGGAATTCTCAATTCTTTGGTTAATAAGTTTCATACAACACATGACAGTAATAAAAAATACGATTTATTATAATTGCATTTCAAAAGAAGCTTAACTTCTGTCAATAGAGAAAGTATGTACCATGATGTCATAATAAAGGAAAATTTGGAAGATTAATAATAATGCATTTTATCAGAATAGAATATAATTCATGCGTTATTTTTCACTCGAGTCAACATAACTACGTGGACATTAACCGAGCTCAAAGAGAGGCTCAACGTTGACGGGAACCAAAATTATCCGACATTTGCATATCTCCATCTCGCGAGCGACGATTGACTAACAATGCAGCATAGCTGACGGGCCGGAAGAGCACAACCCATCGCCACCTTTATTGTCCAGGTTATCTTCGCGGTTGTCGTAACGCAGGCATTGCTTACGAGCGAAAACAAATACCGTTCTCCTTGTAAATTAGGGCGGATCGAGGTGTGCAAATGTGGCAATGTATATACGTATAACTACCGTTTGTTTTCTCTGCAGTTGCGTAGAATGCGGACCATTATTCCACACGTGCGTTAAAGCGCATTCCTTGAGGCGATGCAACGGCTTGCATTGCGTTGCGTTTCGCTGCTTGCAGAAATAACAACTGCTTTGTTATACGTTGATTCTTGAAGTATAAAAAGATAGGACCGATTAAATCTTGATCGAAGAGAATGTTGCGCCACGCGCGCATAATGTGCAATTCACTAGTTTCGAAGAAACTTCGAAGAAACGCTGTTAAATATTTATATTTTATAAAAATATATTTTATTAAATATTTATATTTTATAAAATACAGAGAAAAAAATAACGCCATACGTCAAGTATTAACTGCTACGAATTTAAATTTTCTTAGAATTTATCTTTTAATGATCCACTTAATTTCTTAATTAATAAATATAATATTCGTATAGATTATATTATCTTATTATATGAATTGTAAAATTCAGTGACTTAAAGAAACATACAATACTATTATCTTTCACATGTTCTGTGCCTTTTAAAATAATTTAAAATATTCATATGCATTAACTGTGTTATAAGTGATATTACTTATAAATCAATATATTATCATCACACTATTTTGATAAATCACGCGGAAATATGCCATTTTCCTACGCGCTACTTACGTACTGTCGCGAATGTCATATGCTGCCCCATAAAATTGTAATCGCAATTATACGCGCTATATTTTTTTTTTTTTCAACATTTATAACGCTCTCGCGACCGGCGAATAGTCACGTTCGCACTCACCGCGCCGGATTTATACCGGCCATGTATTTCCGAATCCAACGCGCACGATACGTCAGTTTTATTGCGTGCTTGATTAAATCGGTTTACGTATGGATGCTGCATTTAGCGACGATCCACGATCGCGTGATATTTCGAAACGATAGTCGTTCCGCCGATCATCGTTTTATACGTGTCGTATCGTGCGTCAGGTGGAGGGTCACAATTGGATCGATGATAATTATTAATGTTGTAACGAATCGCGCGGCTCGCTCACGATATCGCGCGTCATAGATCACTCGCACTGTATATATTCTAAATTCGCCTCTTGTCTCTACCCTTTTTCGCTAATTCGCCCTCGCATTTCGCGTTTTCCAACCCCCGGCTCTCGATGATTATTTATCAGCCTCTCATCTCTTTGTCATCGCCGGTTTCTGACACGGCAATCCGATGCAAAATCCTTTCTCGTTTTAAAGTAATAATTGAATATTTCAAATCAAAAGAAATCTCTCTAGAGGCGCAAAAAATATAAAAAATAATACAAAATATTCTAGTTTTAAAACATTCAATAGAATCTGTAGAATTCAATAGAAAACTCATTAAAAACTTTAAATGATATATTCTAGAGAGATGCAGGCTTTAATTATGTATGTATTTTGCTTATTTCTAAAGTATACATATAACGCCAGATATTGGTTTATTGGAATTTATTATAGAAATGGAATATTATTTTCAACTTTTTCTATTTTTCATTTTGTTTAAAGTTTAATGAGCAAATTCTTTTTAATTTATGGTGTTCGATGATTAACATTGTAACGTATTGCCTAACGAGATCAAATATCGCGCAAACCTCTGCATATTTTAAATTAATCTTCTCTTTTCTCTTTCCTTTGTTTTCGCGCGTTTCCCATTCTCCATAACTATTTATCAGCCTCTCATCTGTCGTTGCCCGCCGCTTTCTGACTCGACAGTCGGACGCATAATTCCTCTTCGTTCTGAAATGGTTTTCGGCGCAAACGACATTGCCCTTCGTTCCTATCGGCGTTATTTCTGAATTATCGGCGTTACATTGCGCTCCGACAAAACTATCCGGCGGCGCCGCGTAAATCACAAGACGCGTGTTCTCTTTCACAAAAAGAATTACTTGTGAGATATTCTTTTCACAAATAATAATCGCAATCAATGAATAACGCAGTTGTCATCGATATCGCTTTTTTGTGTTTGTGTAATTTTATGATATACAATTTTATTTATTATTTTTACATAAGTCGTAAACATATTAAGTAAAATAAATGTATTTTGACAAACAGAATATATATATATATATATATATATATATATATATATATCATCAAATCAATCCGGAAAATATACTTGTGATATTATTTCTTTTGCGTGTATTATACATCTTGCGGATAAATTTATCTCTAATTCGCTTCATTGCAACTGTGTAGTTTCATTACGAGATATTTTCGCGGACAAATTAAAATGTGCGAGCTTCTCGCGCATTCACTTTTCTTGTTGACCGATCGCTCGTCCCTCGAGGTTGTCGCCAACTTTCGTGATTCATTAAGCGTGTAATGTCGCGCGCGTTCCTAGGAAGGGTCGACTCTCTGCAATACGCGTCGAGTCTAATTCTAACCCTGTGTTAAATCAAGACGGTGTAATAAAGCCACTGCGATCCAATTATGATGAGCGACGTTGCCGTTTCGTGTTTAACTTAAATGAGCGACGCTAAAAGGCCGCGTGATACCGGCGCATTAACGTCACTTTCTCTCTTTGCATGGCGTTGATTTAAAATAGAGGAAGCTCTCTTCGTACAAACTTATTGCATGAGAATCCCTCAAGCGAATCATTCGTACAATGGTCTTCATTCGTACAATGGTCTTCATCACTTTATTTCTATGCTTGCGTTTATTAAAAAAAATTATATATGATAAAAAGTTTAATGAATATACATTATATATTCGAAATATTAATATTATCGAATCAGTTTATAATTTTGATCATATTTTCGATAAATTTTGGGACAATAACTATATCATTAATTATATATAATTTATGATATAAAAATTGGTCGTTATTTATATTATATTGAGAAAAACTCAAATTAAATATCCATCTCTGAGAAAAAATGACAGAAGTATAATGCAAAGGGCTCACGTATTATATCAACATTTAATTATAAACGGACTTGCCAATTGAAATAAATATGCATTTGCTCTTTCATATCGCGTTACGGTTGACAAAGAGCGCACAGCAATAACGTTAGCACGCACGTGCCCAACAAGGGTGTCATCCCTCAGGGCAATTAGATGTACTCTCTGGGAAAGAAAAAGATAAACGGCGGGTCAGCCCGCGCAATCTAATTCCGACCCTATGCAAATCGAGGCGCCCTTAACTGGCTGACGTTTCAACCCTTGACACTCACCCCTAGTAGACGCCATAGGTTCGTACACGTAATGCCGCAGTACTACTTCCTTCGATTCTGTACAACGTGACTTAAATTAACTCCAGCTGCTCCTCGTGCGTTTGTCTCCCCTCTATCAGAGCTCTCTGTCTTACTGCGTCCCGCGTTTAAGAACCAATTTTAACGAAAGGTTTTTTGTCGTAAAACTTACAGGCCGAGAAATTAGTCTGTATAATAATATCATAATTTAAAACATTGTACAAAATCTTACTCTCTATTTTTCTCACACCAGTCAATAATTGCTTGATAAAATATACATATGTTTACTTATTTTTAATAATTTAATTCAGTAATAATTTAATGATATGACCAATATAATCTCCTATAATCGCTGTATTATTGACTGTGTGTGATTTATTGTCATAAATAATTATTTTATAAATTTCTATATTTACTGGTGTGTGATGTATACATTTCTGTCTCTACTGTCTAGTGAGAGAGTAACAGTATACTTGGTTCAAACATAACTTCTCTAGACTTTTAGGAAACGTTATATTTCTCTACGAAAATAATACGCTTGCGACACAAAGAATATTCTTCCGGAAACGAATATCTTTCTACTTCGTCGCGACATATTCCTCGGTGCAACTGCTAACACAAAGTCGTCTTTTTATCTGGCTATCTCCTCGTATCTCCGCGCATCGCTGTTCTCGACTCATATAAATCATGATGAATGAGAAAACAAGCAGCGCGCGCGTCGTACTTGAAAACATCCCCTGCGCGATATTCCTATCTCTTCCTTTCTTTCCCCATCCACCCTCTCTCTCCCTCTCTCGACTCCCGGTACTAATTCCAACAAAAGGACCTCTTCCGCACATGACTGGTCCTACGCGGCGTGGAAAATGGAAAACACACCGCGCAAACACGATCCGCTCCGACCGTCCGAAACACGTTGCCGGGTAGATTTTACCGATAAAGGGTGGTGGTCGTCGGTGGGGTGAGACACCGAAACGGTTCGCCCCATTCTGCCTGCGAGCTTTTCTACCTAAGTTGCGTCGACAAGGGTGGATGATAGTGTGGCAATTCACGGATGAATGTCGCTCGAGTTATAATTGCAACGAGCCATAATTAGTTTTCGAAATTTAATTATTTCCGTGTTACGCGATAAATGCCCCCCGGCTACCGTCCGGCATCGTAAAAGCCTCTTGGCGAAGAATTATTCGACGATTTCACCGCCGTGTAACGTACACGTTAATTTCATTTCGGGTGACTTCTCGAACATCGGGATGGGAGATTCTGTAATTGCGAATCGTTAATCCACGTTTCGCCAAATGGACATTGCATTTTACTTACGTCGACTAAGCGGCGAAAGCAATTTCTCTGGGATTTAGCTAAATACAAGTTTATCGTTTACTACGCGCACGTATGTAAAGGTATATGTTTTGTTGATTATTTTCTCTCGGTATAATAAAATCGTCGTTTTTTCTAATACATATTTAAAAAAATATCACATTTAAAATATTTAAAAGTATAATTAAAATTAGATGAAAAATAATTAAATTGACTTTCGTAGATATGTATTTTTTTACTCTGTTATTTTTTTACACTGTTTCTATTAAGCATTCAGTGCGTAAGTTCTTCAGTCGCGTAAATATTCAAGTCGTGAAATCTATATAGCTGTCGCGGCATCATAAATCGCCGGGACAAATCCATTGATCAATCTTTAAAATCGCGATTCTGCAACCGCTCGAAGGCTGCTCTCTCCATTAGCGATATGAAATTTTTCGTTATGCACATGGTGCTCCCGCGTCGATGTGCAAAGTTAAAAGTAAAAGTTAATTGAACGCGCGGCATACAGCCCGACATGTTTACACTGCGATTTATCTCTCCATCAGCAGCGTTTTTGCCATTTCCGTTAGGATAATTGCAACTATAGAATAGAGACTTGAGTAAGCTGACAGATACGCGCGGTGGATCGCTCATTGCGATTATTCATATTTTTATGCGAAAAGAGCTCTAATTGCACATTTATTCCAAGGTGCGAGCATTCATGGTGCATAACGGAGTGAACGCAAGGAACTTTGTCGATTACGGTTTCTCATTGCGTCATGCCTTCGTCTATCTTTGAATACGCACTATTACGTCGTAATGTATGCACATTGCGAAATGGAAAATATAAAAAAAATATTACTATTAATTGATATTATTGCAAAGAATTATTGCTTCTATTTTCGCTTACAGTATATGCGTTTGCAGTTAGATAGCTGTGATTATTGAAATTAAATTCGGAAATCGGCGAATGGCGGAGTTACGTAATTAATGATAAGTACTTACATTTTTGCAGACGATTTTAAAATTTTATTCTGGGCAGCGCTGGAGTGGAATAAAAATATGTGCTCGCCTATATATGTGTACATACATACATACTTACATACGTATTTTATTATAACCAATTTCACATTGCGAATATTTTATGTTTTGTGAAATGTGCTGCTTGTGTAATTAAATTTTAAAGATTAAACGTTTTGATTGCTACGTAATGTAACGATCAATGATTACAATATCAATCTTGATATCTATATCGACATTAATATTGTAATGGTTGATCGTTACATTACTGTGTAGCAATCGAAATGTTTTATTTTTTCATTTTAATTGTTGATATGGTTACCGTTTGTTATAATTACAGCTTAAATTCTTTACGTGCCAATGACATAAATACTGTTGCATATTCATATCCACGCTTATTGAAAATAAAGTATTTATTTGCAAAGATAAGTTTGACAGGTTTTGAACGCATGTTGAGCAATTTGTTGTCGCCCTACCATTATGCGTGTTTGTTAATTGCATTTTTAGAAATTAATGCCGTCGCTCTTGCCGGCAGCTTGCATCCTGTGTTCATTGTTTCGCATTCTAAGGACAAACATGTATACATACATATACATACATGCGACGTTGTTAAAAATTTATCAATACGCAAGCCACGCAAATATTGAAACGATATTTCATCTCTTTTGCCGTCGGATCTTTACATCGCTCCCATGATTTCATAATTCAGCACGTTTCTGCATTTTTATGGCGCATGACGTATATAACATAGCTTACATGTGTGATGATACACAATACGATAAAAATTAAGACTATTATAAAAATTTAGGAAAAGAGAATAAAAAATTTTTACTATAAAGCAAGATTTTTTATTAGTTCTTTATTAGTGTATTTTTTAAATGCTATTAAGATAAAAGTCAAAATGATGATTTTTACTACAGAGAATAACTGTGTATATTTAATTTTTATCTATTTCGATCTAATATTTATATGTTTTAAATGTATAATTTTGATTAGAAAATTTACACATACATTGCGTTCTTGTGATAATTATTGCTCTGCTACTTATGTTTCCGAGTTTCATAAATATAAATCGGATGGCACCCTTACGAAATGAAATGTTGTTTCAATATGCGGCAAAAATTATCACCCCGCGTAATTTTCGTCTTCATTAGAAAGACAGACGCACGAATTCTAAGGATGAATGCGGGCGACATTCTTAAAAATTTATAGACACCACCAGTCGCACCCTCTTGGCGACCGTTCAAACGGATCCTTACAAAAGCTGTCTCCCTCCGAAATATCGTTCAGCTCTTTGCTTGCGTGTCGCACCCTCGAAACACCCTCTCCCGTACTACGGTTTATGAATCTTTTAAGAATGCATCGAGGTATAGAAAACCGACGGCGCGATCTTTGTTGAGCGAGCTCGTTTACCCGTTACGAGATGTCTTGAATCTGTTAACAGTTTGTATAAATGATTAAAGATCGAAATGGATAGTTTGTTACGGACGTTGAAACAGTGTTAAATATTATCATTGGATACATACACAGATAAAATATTTTCAAATGCAAAATTTTTTTTAATTTTAAAGAAATTGTCAGTATCATTAAATTTACATTTTTTTTTATTTAATATTTAATATTTATATTTATCGGTTTATAATAATTGAAATTGATTAAAAATATAAAAAGACGAAGACAAACGCTCTTGAAGTATGTATATAATATATATGTATATTATGTATGTATTATATAATATATAATGGTTCTGAAAAAGTTCTTTGGCATAGCATAATATCTTTATCGGAGAGAAATAAAACTTTTAAGCTACTTCAAGCATTCGCAAAATCATCTCTAACGAAGCTTGTTTTATTATGTTTCAGCGATCATGGCGCATTTCTTTTTCCTGGCTGCTTTCTTCTGGCTGAACACGATGTGCTTCAACATCTGGTGGACATTTAGGTGAGTCGTGATACTTCCCATCATTACATCAGTTTTAAAATATAAATATGCTTTCAAACATGAATGGAATTGCATAGATATGTGCAATACAGTTTGTGCGATCCATTATTTGATCGTGATCTTTATGAAACATAATTTTGAATAATTTTTAGGCAGGCTATCGGCAAAGTCTCTATAATATTTTATATTTCGAATATCTGAGAATTTGAATATCCTTTGGTACTTTAGATGTTCGTAATCTTACGTTATTGTCCTCGGAAAGTTTCTGGAATTTGCGGAATGTCATTATACCTCGCGACGTTATCTATAAAAATATTAAAGAAAGAAAAAAAAATATTTCTCGAGAAAGAAAGGGGAGACTCCATCGATTCTGCTGCATAATAAAATACCGGTGCAGGAATCGTTGTCGCGAAAGTAGATATATTTATCGTTAAGTAGCAATAAAATGTAGCAGTTAAACGTTGCACAACGTGGACAGTATTCTATTTTCGCATAGGTCCGAAGGAATCCCGAAATATCCAAGCGAGATATTATCGAGTCGCAATCGGAAGTGTCAGAAGAGAGAGAAAGAGATAAACATTTACCTCGTAAACGGATAGCGTGCGAATTTATCGATTCGAACCGGTTTAGCTTTAGAGCACGTTGCTTTTATTCCTAGAATAATAAAATACCTAATTATCCCGACGAATATCGATGGCGCGAGATAATGGCGGAATAAACCCTAATTAACGCGTCGCCTCATTATGCGGTCCGAAATAATTATACAATGCGGATAAATCGTCCGTACACAAGCAAACGATCATAATAATTGAACTAAATTTCAGGCGAGCTTTATTCGTTTCTTGCCTGCGGCATTTTAGTATTTATTTAGTAGCTAATTAAAGTCTATTCATCCATGTATAATTATAAAAAGTACTAGAATTGCGCGAGAAAACATATAAATAACAAATGCAATTGCATTCTCGTTCACGGCCACGTCTCGTTCACGTAAACGTTCCGATTAAAGTACCATGCAGATTACAAACTTGTTTTCAGAATTCATATAAGATTTTTTTTATCAACGTTGTACACACACACACACACACTTCCGCAGTAATTATATTTCCAGACGAAAAGCATCAAGCATCAAATTTTATGGCAGATGAAGCACTTTTTGCAAATTGCCTTTTCGAATATTAATTTTTCTTACTTTGTAAATAGATTATAAATTATACAATAAATTATACAATAAATCTTTACTTCTAATAGTTATATCTTAACGTAAAAATATCGGCAATCGAGAGATTTGATAGAGAAATAAAAAATCGATTCTTTATATTTTCGCGCATGAAGAAATCTTGCTGTATACAGCGAGAAAAATTTTATATCTTTAATACTTAGTAATATTTTATCCCGAGTTTTAAATTTTTAAATAAGTCTTAAAAATGAGCTTTAAATGGGCATTAAATAAGTTGAATAAAATACAATTAAAAATACAATTATACGATATGATTCGTAACCAAAAGTCGTGTAAGAATTGTGATCATTAGTGGATTGTCGTTACACGATAGAAGCTTTACTCGTTGAGGGAGAATCAAGATAAGAGATTGGATCAGGATCACTCGGTCGGCTGGTTAATGCGATGTAACGCGGTCACTATAACGGGTCTCTTCTTCGTCTTGCTCTTGGCGTATACGCGGTTCCATTCTCTTTTCCGCTTTCTTTCTCTCGACCAATCGTCTCGTTTCTCGCACTGTGTGTTTCTTCGCGCGTTAGTTTTCCCGCTTGATCGAGGATCTATCCGCCGTCTGCATCTCGTTATGCGTAATTACCCTTACTCAGCAGCTGAGTCAGCGCGATTTATGACACCCGGAATATAAATCGATATAACAATTTCAGTTACACAAAATCAGATACTGTATTCTCGCATTTCATTACGCTCTGTCTCTTTCGCATATTGTATCACAGACCAGTTATATTAGTTTAAAATTTTGCGGCTTCAACGCGATAAAAAGTGCGCACATTAACATAACATACTTTACTAAAAAATTGTATCTGTAATATTACATTTCTAGAATATTCGTTAACCCGTGTTTTCTCAGAACGTATCTCACTTTCTTGTAACCGTTTTAATTCGCGTAACACGGATATACATATACGTGCAACAATGAAACCTAATAGCGCTAATAAACCGCAGTAACCAACGGAATCCCCGACTTCTCGCGAACCGGCGTGAGTGATGACTAAAAATATTTAAACGCGTGCGGTAAGCCACGGTAAAGCATTTGCATCAACCGCCCTGACTTTTCACGACCAGCGCGGTTCGATGAACTTGCACACGCAAACGCCGTCCGCACTTTTATCCCCGTTTTTTTGCTCTCTCTTTCTCTCTCTTCTTTTTTCTCTTACACACACAACATACGCACCAAAACTGTCGGCGACACGTGCACCGGCGTGTTGTATCCACTTGTTGAAGTGTCAGCGGCACGTTGCGCGTTCACGGTGGGTGGCTGCACGGTGTGCTCCGTGATTTTCGAGCTGGAAAATTATCCTGATGTCATTTGCGGCTATGCGCACGTTTACGCACGGTCGTTGCACTGACCACCACTGCTCGAGTATACCGATAATCTCTTTTTTTTTTTTTTTTTTTTTTTTTCCTTACGGCCTGTCGGATTTGCTACTGTCGACGATGTCCGTCTATCGCTTCGCTCACCGGATTGCGTTATGTCATATAAAACATTATCGTCCAACAAGCCAAAAATCGCTAATTCGAATTCACAGATTTAGATGGAAAGGTTTTTGAAGTATGAGCGAATCGAAGCAGAAATAAAATGATACGCTTTGTTCGTGCCGTCATTTTTTAAAATCTAATCTCAATTAGTATCTCCATCTTTAAGAGAGAATAAAATGACGCAAAATGATATTTTCGAAATATATCTTAAAAATAAAGTCTTCACAAAAAAGTTTTTTTTTTAATCTTGTAGGATATATAGGCTATATAATAAACTTAAATAATAATCTTACGTTATCATAGATATCACACTATTCAATTTACTGAAAGTTTAATTTTCTAATCCACTGAAATGATATATTCAATAACAAATAATATTAAATATCTGAGTAATTTAACAATCGCAATAACTGAACATTTTAGCACAAATTTGTTTCTAATGAACATATTCTATTGTTCTGATCATAAGCAACAAGTACGTTGTTTTACACAATGTCGACTGCTATATATTGAATCGAGAGAGCCAGCTAATTTCGCGACTCGTGTAATTTTCTTGTGCTTCCGCGACAGAAGCAACCAAGCATTCGACGCTACCTCCCGTCGCACCAATTACCACTACTTACGACATTATGCCATCAATGAGAACCCGATGCCATTACCGTTACGTTTAATTGCACGTGAAGGTCGCGCCGTACGTTTTTTCGCGCGAAAAGGATCGTCTTACGTGCTTTCCGCCTTCCTCTCTCTCTCTCTCTCTCTCACTTTCTCTTTCTCTCTTTCTCTTTTTCTCTGATACTCTTGCGCCTATATTTCCTGAGAAATTGTTCAATTATCTAACATCCAAGCAACTTCCCACGGTCAACTACAAGTTGTATAACGCGACGTCGTGACCTCGGCGTGCATTTAGCGTTTCTTCTCTAATTGAATTTGCGTTCTGGTAGTCGCCAGTATCTTTCTGCCGACACGACGCACAAATTTTTTACAAAATTATCCGTACTCGGCAGGCCTCTGTCATTTGTTCCCCGATAAAAATATTTTACAAACACGTTTACGTAAACGTGCGAGTAAATGCAATATACATTTTTTGCGATAATATCAATCTTGAGATTGTACAATTAAAGTTAAGAATTCTCGCACTCCCCGAGATTCGAGCGAAGAAAGATTTATGAACGGCAATTTTACGAGAAGGAACGAAAAATCGTTTCTAACGACACTAGAATCCAGAACCAATTATTCGAGTAAAATTGTCGTCTCTTGGAACTTTTAACAGTAGTCGGTTCAAGAAAACGATGCACACGAATTCGCCTTTAACTCGAGTAACACAATCAGTCATTGTCAACAACGAAGAAACTAATCTCAATGGGAGACAATGGCCGATCCAGTCGGCGAAAAGCAAAACACAAAGCCAGCGTGTACGGTCCTGCGAAGAGTGGTCAAGTGTTTTGCCGTTCGTGTATACATATATGTACAGTTCGTTATGGTCTCTTCTGTTCCGCCGAAGGACTAGCTCATTAACTTCGTTTATCTCGCTCTCGATAGCCAGTCTCCTCGATTTCTTTGGCCGCGCGCGACTAAGCGACTGTGCGTGACGCGAGTGGTTAAGAGTCTTGAACTACGAATATTTGCCACTGGCGAATATTTCTCGATAAAAATTTTCACGAGAATAAAAAGATTTTAACGCGTGCGCGCGTATAATTTGCACTTTAGAAATCTGAAGCGTGCAACTTGATTTATTTAATCATTTTTTCTTGCAAGAAAGTACATCTTATTTCCTAAATGATAGAGTATAATTTGCTAATATACCTCGTTTATCATCTCTTACTAACTGCAAAATGCTAGAATTAAGAAGGTGCTTAATCGACTAAGAAAAGGCTATGATGAGACCGTGATTAACTATACTGGGCTTAATCTTATCGCGTGGCGACCGCGTCGTAATGATAGTCGATTAAGCTCCCTTCTGTGCTCTTACGAGAGCAACTCATTATCTTTCTTCCCTCGTTCTCCGGAGTCACCAGATTTTTTTTCGCCGGCTCTTCCACTAATCTGCTTCCGGATCCCGCATCGATGGGCCTCCTAACTCGATAAATTTCCGCTTCGCCGAATATTGTCGGAATTGTCGCAAAGATTATACCTCGCGATTTATATCCCTCTCGCCGCCCTTTATTTTTTCGATCTCTTTCTTCTTAAAAGAACGTATTGATTTCAACGTCGGTTAATTGTAAATACGATTCTCGTCCATTGACGGGTTTGTTCGAACGTTGAAGTCGATGTTAAGAAGAACGTGACCCAAATATCCGAAACTAGGCCTCCGTGAGTGAGAGAGCGCTTGTCGAATTTCGCAAGGCACAATGGCCTTCTTGTAACTGCAATATGTACATATATCCAACTGATCCATCGGGGAAGGACCGGAACGTGACCTCTCCTCCTCCACGGTTAGTCACGTTCGCGCGAGATTATATCTCGTGTAATTCGATCCTGTTGCGGATCATTCATCTCGTTGCACGAATAATTTCCGACAAAAATTATTTACCAAGAAAAATGCGGAGAACTCTGCGTATATGTATCGGGTCAGTTGTTTTTTTATATTTATTTTTTTTATATATATACATAAACAAAATATGTATATAGAATTATGATAAATTAAATGAAACAATTTTTGTGAAATATAAAGAGCATGCAAAGATGATGAACTGTTTCTCCATTAAACACATATACATATATAAACTTTATAAAATATTAATAGAAATAAATGTGTTGCTATTTGTCACAAGCATCGTTTACTTTATTCACTAAACGCAGTTTATTAACTACATTCTAAATGTCGAAATATTAATACATATATCGATGCATTTTTCTCGAGCGATCGCCACCTTCGACCGTTACATAAACTCGTGTATATTTGAGATCCTTCGGGTTCGAAAATCAACAAACCTAGAGCAAACTCGTTCGTAATATACGGAACACACTCTCAGTCCGAGTGCGGCGAGATACTCGTGCGAGGGCCGTTGCAGGCAAACGCGAAAAGCACGGCAAACCGACAGCCACGACCGCAAACGCGACGGTCAGCGTAGATATCTTGTCGCGACGGCGGCGGCCGCCGCAGTTTCGAGCACCCGAAGAAGTTACTGCCAGGCCGAGTTTCGAAGTCGGGCGGTTAAGCTAATTTAGGGTCACGGACGAGAGAAACTCCGGCCGCGACCCGTCTCGAGCGCTATCGAACTTGGGGGCGAGATCGAGCAGTAAAGCGAAATCGTGCGTATATACAGGTATTCGATTTCGAATGACTGGAAATCATTCTATCGAGGTTCGATAACGAGGTTCAGACGTCTACAACGAGCTTCATCTTTGCGATACTAACTGCGAATGCTTAAAGTGGAAAATTGATAAAAGTGGATAGAGGAAAAAATCGATCCATCATGTGTCGAAAAGTCTTGCAAAACATAGAATACATATATGGCTTGCGAGATCGAAAGATAAAAATTTAATTCTCTGATTTTAAATATTTCTAAATTGTACATTCAGGTAGGAAACGGGCTTTAATTTGAATTTAAATTTGTTCAAATTCAAATTAAATAAAGAAGAATTTAAAAACAAGTTTGTTGCGCCTTTCTGCGCTTAGCTCTTATTAGCCCGTTTCCTACTTGAATTTATATTTATATATCACAGAGCCTCTTTTTGTTTTATTATATTTCTAAATTGGTTGTTAAAATTTTGCTAAATTAATCATCACTGTACGTAATCTCATATAATCTCATACGGGAGGTGGTTTGCAAGGAAAGAAGCTAGCGCGTTCGTCTTTCTAGATCACATAGGGTTAACGACTTCGGCGTCCTTCCTCCTTCTCCTCTTCGCGACGTTGCTCGTTATGCGTTAGATAATGCATGCAAATTGCGTTAACGTAACGTGACTGTCGGCTCTAAAAGCCGGGGGACCTCGGCCGGTTTTGCTAGTCAACGACTCGCCCGTGTAAAGATAGACGAATAATCGTCGTTGCACTCACTCGGTGTGCGCAGCTTCCATTCCCGCAGTCTATTATGCGACTGTCGGCTATGGCGGTGTCATGAATGCGGTGTCCCTGCGGGAACCGCCAGCGGCAAACCGACCGAGTGAATCACGCGAGCTTTAGAATTCAGGACACGTGTTGCTGGTCGTATCCCGCTCTTCGGGATTTTATTTTCCGCGCGTTGTGATCTTCGGATTCAGATTCGATTTGTTCCGGAGCGTTTCCTATCCGCGAACCGTTTGATTCAGTTTTCGCGTAAACTGACCATATCCGGGATATCCGATATAGAAATATCGGAAAGTGCATATACATAGCGCTGTTCTTTTTTTCTTCTTTTTTTTTTTTACGAAATTTATGTTTACTTTTCCTTATCAAGAATGTGCCGAAAAAGACTGCTAGATATTTTTCGCAACTCTCCGAATTTCGATTGAATGTCGAATGTCGAATTCATTATTTATCCTCGTCTCTATAACTTAATTCGCGTGACAATATTATCATTTTCTAACGTACCAAAAACTTCACCATCTCTCATAAAGTTGCGACATGTAAACGTACACGAAATAATGTGTACGATGTAAATTTCTAAAGGCATAAATAATTAACCAATAGTTGAAATATTTATTGCCACCATTTCCATATTAAATCTCTACGCGTTGCTAACAATAAGTGTTGAGATCCCATGAACCGGCGCGCGGCTTCCAACTTGGCTCATTAGTTACCGTGGAGCACTTTCCCCCCCCCCCCTCTCTCTCTCTCTCTCTCTTTTCTAGTATATATATATGTACATGTATGTGATGAGCACCGACTCGCGCGCGGCCAGAACAGCTTGAGTGAATCACGCGAAACCTTTAGAATTCACGCGCTGACGAGGTTCTCCAACACGAACATGATACTTCATCGTATCTTCGCTACGTATTTTGGTTCCCCTTTGGTACGTGCCGCGTGGAAGATATATTTTCCGCGAAATAAAGCAGGGTTTATTACCATGATCGACGTTCCCCGCCCGACTTGCGCGCGTGATGAAATTCTCTGTACCGCGGTAATCGCGAACGTGTAGGGAGAACAGATGAAAACGAATCACGGCACAGTAGTCCGCGTCAGGATACAGCAGCCGATTTCCTTCGAACTGGATCGGGGGCGTCTCAGGAGCCCGTTGCTCCTCGTTCGGGTCGTGTCGCGACTACATAATGCGCCATTTGCATAACACAATTGCGCGATACAGTCACGCAGGACGACGCTGCCCCGCGCGTCCATTCGGCTCCGCGTGTTGTAATAACGCAAAATAACAATATATTATAGTAATCACGATAAATTGCTGTAACTTAGCTTGCCTTTCTGCTATTTCGAGACGGCAGCGCCGCGTGTTTCGCATGACGAGTTACGACGTGATATTCCTTTATTTTCTCATTTACTGCTAATTTACGTGGATTATTTTCTCGAAATCTTAATCAAAAATAATGCGATATTAATGACAATTTTTCAACAAACTACATCGTAATATTTTGTTAGAAAATTTAGAATAATCTGTGCATCTAAATATACATTTTATTTTATATTCTAATTATTATTAATATTGGTCACAATCTATCTAGTCGCGTGTTAATTTGCGATCGCAGGCATCTCAGGAATGCATTTAATTTCATAGATGATTGACGTTCGTCGCGGACAAACTGCGAGGAACGTCTTCATGGACATTCGCAAGAACAAAAGTTGCCTTGGCGCGAATGTACTCTCTGACGCCACTATATCAAGAACGTTTCTCGTGTACCATGAACAGACCGAGTAAATCATGAATGGTCGTTAGAATTCAGAGCCTGGTTCTCTTGAGATTGGAGCAGAGAAAAGAGTATTTCTTGGTGAGCGGTGCCAAAGATTCATGTTATAGTTCGTGTACTTCTTGTCGATACTTTCACATTCTTTTTTTTCTACCTCTGACTTCTTCATCCCCGTTTGTATCTTTTTTTTATCCCGATCTCATCTTGTGACAAAATTTTTTTTTTTATGTATATTTTTACTAACATAATCAGGAAATGATAAACGCATTCAATGATAAAATTTTCTACATTAATTAATTTCTTATATTCTTTTCTCTATTTCTTATCTCAATGAATTATGCTTTATGATTTTTTTTTTCATTTCAACAAGTTTTCAATATTTCATCTCATAACTGACTATCGATCAAATAATTAATTACAATAGGTGTACAATTTTCGTTGCGCATTTTAAAGAACTTTCTCATATACAATATATTCTCTTTTCTCAGATTATTATCCATTTTCTTATTTTTAAGAGTTCCTCGTTATACCATCGCGTATTATCTCACGTTCCATCGTACTTTTCCGCGTGCTTTCGTAATCACGTTAAAATTCCTCTGTAATCTTAGCTCTCCGGATCCTCGTTTGCTTCGTTAGCATACGTTAATTTGTTGTTAATTAATACAGTGGCAATTACTTGACATTTCTTCGCTTTGTGTATAATCCAGAGGATCAACAAAGCTAAATTTCTCGTCATTATCTGCCGCACATCTTCCTCGTTATATGCCACGTTGTATATCCAGAGAATGTGTTCGCCACGCATGTGCGAACATGCGTTGGGAAGCTGGTGCCAAGTTACATGACAATCTTTCGCCGCATCGTCATTTTTTATCTTACTGTTCTTCGCGGTATTTCTACGATAATATTATGCAATGGAAATGCATAAATTAAGCAAATTATAAAGTGCATAAACCATAAGTGCATACGTAACATGCATAAACCAGGCGAACGCATAGTTATTTAGGGTGCAACTCAATAATTAACTGCAAACACTTTTACGAGTAACATTCAAAAAAGAAAGAAAGAAAGAGAAAGAATGCATACGAAAAGTAATCTACAACTTTTAAGACGCGATTATGTTGATTAAAATCATCTGGGTCTCCTATTCAATTTCGTAGCAAAACTGCGAGAGTTAAATTCCAACTTTCGTGTATTTTCTTGTACTAAGCTGTAGAAGAACCATTTTCGAGAACATTAATTAAAAGTAACTAAGATTTAACTGATTTCTTTTTTCTTCAGAAAAACAAGAAAGTAGAACAGAGATTCAGTCAAACTTTGGTAAAATTTAACTGATGTTTTTACGGACTATAATAGCATACGTATTGTCAGAAAGAAAAGAAAATAAAGTCAACCTTACAGTTTTGCAACAAAGTCGAGCTTACACAGGATCTTCTTATTTACAAAGTTTTTATATCAAAATTTTTTGCATCGGTAATATAAATCATCTTTTATAGTTATACAAAATACAAAAGTTTCTATTATATGTGACGAAAGATAATAGATGAGATCGAAGAGGGAAAATACACGAATGATTGAGGTTTAAGAGGGATTGCAATACGACAGTTTGAAGTTGTTTTCACGACTGAAGTTGTTTATATGAAGGGACGAGTTTTCAAATCCACATATTTATGAAAAAGATCGTAGAAAGAAATAAAAAGGTATTGCACCGATGCACGAGAGGACGTAACGTACAACTCGCCCGGCGATTCTCTGACAGTTGAACCCTCAGAAGCGTGACATTGTCAGGGATCGTATTGCATGATACGCTCATCTTCCGTGATCGTGGTTCGCAGTGATTGCACGCTTTAGTCAGTCAGGGTTCGCTGAATTTAAACCGGTACGATGCAATGATAGATACAATCAGTAGACTACCTCAAACCATCGATTAAGCAATTTTTCAATTCGAAACGAAATGAAATCATTCTTCCAAGTATCTCGTGTCCAACGCTGTTTGCTGTAAAATACATATATAGGGATTCGTAATACATTTATATTATTTTAATTTTTAATTAACAAACGCGATTTTTATTAAGATGCTTGAATAATTAGTAAAATTAAATACTTTTTAGATCTCGCGTGTGTAAACAATATAGTTAATAAAATTTTTATCGATGAAATTGCGCGTGACAAAAAATACATAAAAATTGAATTGTTCGTTAGTATGTCATACATTTTCAGATAACACTAGAATACCGTATAAATGTTGCAAGAAATATTTAGAAAAATTGGAGATTGAAATCGTGACGTAAGGAGCGTACTCGCGCTCGCGTTTCAAACATCTAGTATAAATTTTACTTTGTCCTTTCGTAAAACGAGGTCGCTTTGCCAGCCACGCACGATACAACGAACTCGCAGAACCAGAGAAGGAAGCGAAAGGCAAGACCGAGACGGACGGCAGAGCGTCGGCAAGAGTCGACGACCTCTGTGGCCGCAGGTTGCACCTGCATCACCTGCCGGACGGACGGACCCTGCCTTCGCGCTTTCTCGGCGAATCGCTCGTACGGCGCGATCCTCGATCTCCGGTGAAAAAAGAAAAGCCGTCCGCCCATCTGCGGCAGAATCCGGTATGGAACACCGTACGAACGAATGCGCCGCGCGTTGCAGTGTGAAATTCTCGAATTTGCAAATCCCACGAACTCTTTTAGCCTCTTTGGAATAATACGCGAGAGAGGTGCAACCGTGCGAGGCGAGAAGCTCTTCGACTATGTTCCTCAGGTTGTTCGTTTCCCGGACGAATGCTCGATATAGGAGCACGCGGCTCGAATTTCGGTGTAGATAAGCACCGTAAAATTTCCGCACGATGTGCTTTTGCTGTTGCCTTCGTCAACGGAATTGTTAGAGTAATCCGATTTTTTATAGAGATAAAAAAACGTCTTTTCTCTAATATTACACATCTTTAGAAGAAAGTCTCTCCAACAAAATATGCACACAAGTCCACTTAAAAAAAAATTAATTAAAAATAAAAATTTTATCTAGTCTTGGGTTAGGTTGTGACTAAATGTCTATTATTTATTCGAGTTTATAAAACCTAAGACAATTGATGGCTTTTTTTATTTTTAGTATTTTAGAAGTTGAGAACTATTGTCTCGATTTTTTCTTCATTGAGAAAATCTAGATTAGATAAAGAATCTCTAGATAAAAGAAATGATGGAATTGATGTGACACTCTACAACGTTTCTTTTTAACTTTTTAATAGAATATAGTTCTGATTTTGTAACATGTGCGTTCTTGTACCCATGTGCGTGTTGCGAGGCAGAAATGCAAGCTGCGTAAATTTGTAGCGACTAGTTGGAGAGTTCTTCCCTGCTGTTCCGTATTCGAATGTGCGAAGAACCGAGCCGTTCGAAGTCGAGCATTTGTAACATAAAGCAAAACATTAAATTCTGAAGTGAATCCACGTCAAGCACATGTACACAGAGGGATATGTAGAAAATATCTATACTACGCGGGGAATCGTACTTGTATTGTGAAAGTTATGTTTGTCTATTTTTACAGAAACGCAAGTTCCTTGATTTTTATACGCATACACACATAAAGATAGTTCTATATATAAATTTAGATATTTTTATAAAAAGTTTTTCTACTAATAAAAAATCAAATATTTATAAATAATATATTATGAGACAAATATTTAACGAAAATTGTTTATAATTATATAAATGACTAGAAATTTAAAAAAGGTCACAATATTACAATATTACATTTAAATTATTTACAGTTTATTTTCCTTTCGAAACACATGACAAAAATGTAATTTAATTTTTAAAATGGGACTCTTTCTCTGTTTATATATTAATGTGTAAACGTTATGAAATAATCATATATTTGAATATTCCTCACAAATTCTGCGATTTGTGGAAATCATAACTACTTTCATTAGATGTATTTTAAAGTACGAAAGATAATATTTGCAGCGATAACGTCATGTTACTTATTACGGTTTCAAAAACACGAAGAGAGAATGCCGTATGAAATTTTCCGACGCACAATGTGCATTTCTCTTCTCTGAAATATATGAACATGTGAAAAGAGATTGCGTAGTAATATGAAAATCTCACATCTCTGACTCCGTGTTTCTTTTCTTCGAAAGTGTGAAAATACAAATCGCGAATTGTGAAGATCGATTTACCTTCCGTAAGAACGCTCAAGATGTCAACGTTTTGTCGTACTTTCCATCACTTGAATGATATTTTTGTACTTGAATTGTTTCGTAATACTCTTTTATAAGGGCACGGCTAAATGTAGTTCAAGAATTATGTCAGTTTCTTATTGCCGTTGGCTCCATGCCAACAAATTCAAATGGCTCCTGCGTTTCTATCTCTGCTGCGCTTATTAAAATATATCGTCGAAAATACTTATAGAGAAACTCATCAGCGCGTGTTTATTCGTGTTTTTACGTCGGCTTATGTCGCCTACATAATCAGTATAATAAAGCCGGCGTCAAGAATATCAAGAAAATAATTTTGACACTCGAGCTCGGCGATATATTCGGACGTTATACAACGCTGTGTGTGTAGAGAGATAATAATACTTGCTCGACGTTCAAATTCGTTTTATTCGCCCACGGTTTCAAGTCTCTCGTGTCTTGTTGCGCGTTTAATTGGCGTCTTTAATTCACCAACGATACGACCAGTGTGTTGAAGCAAAGCTTGCGCTGCTTATCGCTATTGTGTTATGAAATAATTACTCGTTCTCTATGAAGCGTAACGGTAACGCGATACACAATTCTCATTCTCAATCTCATTCTACGGAGCACTAACGCGACACCGACCACGATAGATTCTATCGCTAACTGAGAAACTAGTACAGATATGCGCGGGTGATCGTAGCGGTTTTCATTGTGCTCTCGGATAAATGCTCGTTGTCGGATCAGTTGGCGCCGAGGGAGTCTGTGCATACAGGCTTCACGGATAATAACGGTGTGCTCGACTTTTCTGTCGACCTCGAACGATATATGTATATGGTGTCGTGTCCTGATATACTTTTAGCCCGTTGGTATTTCGGATCACATTATCGAAGACATGTTTCTGGTTTTTAACTCTCGTTCATTTTTAAACTTCCTACATTTTAATCGCATTGAAATTATGAAGATTATAATATTTTTTATTCTCAGAAACACAAGAAAGAGAGAGAGAGAGAGAGAGAGAGAGAGAGAGAGAGAGAGAGAGAGAGACGGAAAATTATTAAATTTGTTTGATTACATGTATTCTGTTTTCACGAAAATTATCTGAAAATCTATTGATATAAAACCGACCGACATTAGATACGTGCACATATCCTCCGAAAAGATCAAAAGACACAGCAGTGAAAATTGCTCGTCTTATCACCAAAGTGGCAATTCCCGCAAAACGTGGCTAGCTACACGAGAAATTATACGCTTCGAACAACGCACCGTCTAATTGTCCATCCAATAAAGCGAGGTCATCGCGATCTCACGTTAGTCGCTCTCCCATTTCCGCGAGGAAATGAGAAAGGGCGCCGAGCGTTTTCCAGGAAGCCTTAAACAGGCAGCGCGACCAGCCAGCCGATCGGAAGATCGGCGGCGAGTGTGAGGTTCACTAACGTTAATTAACCCCTATAATTGGCTACGTGCCAGTCGAGGCCCAGACGAGCTATCTCTCTCTTACGGAACTTTTTAACCTCCCTTTAATTTAGATCGCGACATATATATATCTCATAAAGTCGGAACTAATTGTGCATCGATTTACTGTAAACGTTCAACAAACGACGTCAATTTTTATGATTCAGATTTTCAGTGTCCTCGAAGAAGCCTGATTAGAATTATTATTCGCGAGTTTTACAGTTAAAATGCACAGATGGGCATAAAGTACAATTGAAATAGAGATACATATAAACCGCTTCTATTTTTGTAAATTGTTTTATATTTTTAACACTCTTATAAGTGTTTGATTATCATATGGTCAAACCCGAGTACCTCGTACGATTCTTCTTCCCGCGTAGAATCCTGCCGTGTTGAATATTCTCGACGTAATAACGAAGGTATGCTCGGTCTCCTTCCGTTGCGTCGCGGAAAATTGTTGAAGGTCTCGTTCGAAGGGCCTCAAAGCAACGGAATTTTCACGAAGCGCATTCACGAGGACATACATTCCGTACACGTAGATGCACTTCGTATGCAAGTTTCGTCGTCGGTTGGACCGTCGCGTCTCGTCGCGCCAACCTCTTTATTTCGAAAATTTCGCGTTCCTTGCCTCGGAATAATGGCTCAGTCGTACCGACGATTCATCCACGGATGAATCCTCCACCCTCACATTGCGGTGGACTCGAGAAAAGTGCGTCCCTCGCATCGCGCCAGTGAGAACGTCGGGAATATTACATTCCTCATTAACGCAAACGAAACAGACTTTTAATTAAAAAAGGCACGACTAAACGCGCGCTGCAAAACTTTTTCCTTTAAAAGTTCTTTTTTTTTTTGTTTACACTTTAAAACTTTTTATCCATTAAAATCTTTTCTGATGCAATTCGTATGCGGATTCGTAATTGATCAGTTTTTATCGCGCTTGCCTTGATTCCTGAAATTCATTAATGTAATTAAAATCAGCCCGCAAAATATTTTGATAACGGCACATTAAACAGTTCATAAACAATTTGATATATTTTATCTCGTGTGTATATGATTGATGTGGATTTTTTTTTTAAATATAATTATAACAGAATTATTTACACTGGTTATGAGTCTATGTAGCGTACGGGACGCGTTATAGCTATTGATATCGATTAAGTGAGATCTCATCGTATAAAGAGGTTCTTGGAGAACTCTACGCGAGAATCGATCGAAGAATGAGATTGAACGTTAATTGGCCGTTTCAGACGTCGTTGAAGCACATCGTCGTCGTCGTCGTGGTCGTCGTGGTCGTCGTCGACGTCGACGATTGGTATAATCGTTGACCCATTGTCGTTCTTTATTAGATTAAAGGGTGTCAGTGCGCGATACTAATCAGTGGTGCTCAAAGGAGGAGGCAACGGTACCGCGACAGCCGATATTCTCGGAAAATCTCGCCTCGCGAGTTGCCACAATGGAAACGCAAGAGCTATTGTTTCGCAGAAAGCGGTATCAACGTATTTACCGCTAAGCGACGTTTGCGGCCGCACCCGGTTCCGAAATAATTGAATAATTCAGACAGCCTCGGGTCGCGCCAGTTCACTGTGCGTCAAGTGGGTACATTTTAGAGATTCTCTTTAATGAGTATACACGAGGCAAAGATTACGAGATGCAAAGATTAATTATTAATCTTAATCTGCACAAATAAATTTCAAGAGTTTATAATATTAACTTTATAATACTAATTAAGAGAATTTTTTCATTTTATAATACATGATCGTAGTTTTAATAGCTTATTTTTTGTTCAGATAATATTTTAATAATTATAATAACCGGATTGGAATTTGATTTTACCGTCGTCAATTACGTTGCAGGCATTTCAGATTCGCGTTTCTGTGATCACGAAGGTAATAGGTCTTTTAAGTAAGCTGACCGCACGAATATTTCATCCCTTAGTGATCTGTCAGCGATCCCTGTGATGCTCTCAAAAGCACGCTTTCACCTTTCGTGCGGGGAGTGGCAGTTCTCATCCAGCCCGACCACTCAAATCAAATTCTCGCCGCTTAATGCGCCGTCAGATCCCGCCTCGCCGGCGCGTCGCGCGCTTCGGGAATCACGTCGACGTCCGTCAGGTCGGTTTATTGCATTTCCCGGCAAGATTTCGTCTCGTTTTCACGGTTTGTTTCGTCTTTCCTTTGTGTGCGTATCCACGGGGCACGTGGTCCGCGATTTTCACGGCGCGTCGACGACGTTTCTTCTTCGCTCGCGTCTCGTCGTCTGCACGAGACGAGATATTCTCGCAACTTCTGACACTTCTCTCGCTCAAGCACGACTCTCTCACAATATCCCCCTGTCCTCTGCCCATTTTTCCTTCCTTCTTTCCTTCCTTCCTTCCTTCGTTGCTTCCTTCCGTCGTGTCGACTCCGCTACAAAGAGTGTCTCGTCACGATTTCTCTCGTCGTTGAGCCGACCTTTTCCGCTGCACTCTCCTTTCTTCTTCTCCGGCCCGTTGCGTTAAATGGAATCAATTTACTCTGCACGCTTCAAGAAAATTCCCAGTCATAACTCCGTCATGAGAACTCGACCGTGGTTAATTCCTTTTACTTATGATTTATAGGATTAAATATTAAAAATAACACAGCACATGACAACATATACGCTACTATTATACTTGTCTATTATATATAAAGTAGAACTATTATTTATCTTTTAATTGATAATGAAATCTTTTTAGTAAAATATTTGTTTACTGTACAAAATATCCAATTTTTACTGCAACAGATATATTTATAAAATGACATTGATTTATAAAATAACATGACGTTTTTTTAGTGAAAATACGAAATATCGAAAAATTATGGCAAATTGTGATCTCTAAGAAAACATTCACAAATATTATCAGGAAATTTGTCATTAACAATGTATGCGATAGAAAAACGAGATATCCGGTATACAGTTTATAGAAATCTAATAAAACATGAAATCTTAGAGCGCGTAGTTTTCAATGGCGTCAAATTAGATTGGCAATATACTTTTTTGCTTCTTCTTCTTCTTTTTCTTTTTTTCCGCTATGTCGAGTCCGACGTGGCATCATCCCTCGTGAACTTGAGCAGTCGCCCTTCCTCGTTTCCCACCTCGAATCGAATCAACCCGCGCTGACATTCGACGCCTCGATTTGAGTCTCCCCCCCTCATACGGGAATCTTTCAAGCCACGAAGGCGAGATGTTCGCGACGTCTCACTGAAATGTGACCGGATCTTCTTACGTCAGTATAAATGCGTCGTATATATTCGGAAGAGAGATTACTTTTTATACCAGTCAACATTGAAACACTGTATATAATGCCGTCTAAGCCTTAAAATATTCAAAAACCTGTAAAAATTAATGATATAATACGAAAAAGATGCAAAAATCTTTCAAAATGTCTTGGCAAGCTTATCCGCCTGGTTTCTCGTCTGAGATTCGCCCGAGAATCGCCTTCGAAACTTCGGAGTTCATTCAATAAGTCCGTCGCGCTTTAAGAGTGAACTGGTTCACTGGCTTTGAGATGACTCTGTCGGACCGATGCGACAGGATCGTCTCTCGTTTATTTGAAATTAGGGACTGTCCTTACGATAGATCTTCCGCAAGGAAACTCAAAGGCGTTGTTCGAGCCCTTCGTACACTAGGGTCCATGCCCTTACGGACTTGATGAGCAAACATGCGGGATTATTAAACCGTCTACGCGCCATGGAGACGTTTCATCTTTGATTGGTTTGACGCGACGAGAATTCCCCCTTCGATTTTGGTCGCAATGTTCCACCTCTGTGCGAATGTACGTCGGACCGTCTCGCTTTTTATACATGCGCGTCATATTATCGTATGTTGTGCCCGCGTAATAATTATTACATTACATTAAGTTTCATTGGCGCAGTTCACGTTCGATCTCATAAATAACAGATACAAAACAAATGATGTAGAAAATGATTATCGAAGAATTTTCCATTTAAATTTTCCATTATAGATTTTATTTTCTATTCTTGCTATTTTTATTTACTTTTTGAATCAGAAAACAATTACAAAGAATATAATAAATGATTATTTATTCTAGATCAAGATAACATTTTTGTGTTAAATTATATGTATATGTATGTATATATACATTTTTAAATAGATCATGGAAAAATAAAAATTAACAAAACTTAAATAAAGACAAAAATTGCATTAGACATCTAACTAAAGATATAAATGAGGAAAATATTTAAATAATTTACTTTAAAAAGCTATATATCTTGTGAAAGATATACATATATTAAGAAAGATATTCTCAAAGGAAGCAGTGCCTCGCAATTTCTTGCGCATTATGTGCGATTTTCAGCTCCCGTGATTCTCACGAGATTATTCGGCAACCGATATCCCCATTTCGTTTCATCGTTTCATCTTACATCGATGTCGCCGGCGCGCGTTGCTCGTTTTGGAGCTTCCTGCTGGCGCGACGCTACCAAAGTCGAGGATAATCTTCTCGTCGTAAAGAGAGGGAGAGAGAAAGAGCTACGACGAGTCAGGAAGAATGTTATTCGCCGCGGGAGTCGCGCGACCGTTTTGCCGGGGTAGATTTATGTAGCAAATATTTGCAAGACGAGTCGCGCGCCATGCCGGTTCCGCCCTTAATGGATTAGACGAGTCGCCGTGCGTCGTTGACTTCGTTTCTCATTTTTTCGCCGGCGCCATGTATCGCCACGCGAACAGTCGTTTTAATTCTCCTGAAAGCCTCCGATTTTATCTCCTCGGACGGATCATGTCTCCGCCGATATGTGCGTGGCTCGAACGATGATGATTTAAGACTCTTCAGCGATATCGCGAAATGGAGTTCGCTCGATGAAAAAGAGAATCGAAACGCGCGTCGTGGCGTCGACTCTTGTCGGGTAAAAATTGTTCCATGATTTTAAAAGTACTAGAAAATATCCCGGCACAATTTTCTAGATACGAGATAATTGACAATCAGCTGATCGTTTCACCATCAGACAGAGTTCGCGCATTTACGAGCAAAAAATTAATTCGAGCGTCGTGCCGGAGCGAAAAAGAGCGAGAAGAAATCGGTCAGACGACGATGTGCGTAATTACTTTCTCGAAACAAATTCTCTTCGCGAAAATCGCTCGTCTCCGGCGCTTGCACCGGCAATTACGCGCCGTTTTGTACTTGTTACGGACGTCGAATCGGCGCGGGCGCGGCTCGACGCGACTCCGGTATAACGCACAACAGCGAGAGACTTGTTAACCGGAAATTGAAGGTCGAGTCAGAGATAGCGTTTGTGCCTGGCGGTGCGTCGAAAAAGAAGGGTCGGGATAAACGAATTAAGCCAGGGCAAGGGGCCAACCTCTGCCAGGCGCCGTGTCTGTCCAGATTGAGCGTCGAAGAAACGAAAGAAGGAAACGCGAATCACGCTACGATAACGCATTTGACGCGCCGACTCCGATTTAATTGCGCGTTGACTTGCCCGACACTTGTGTTAAATCTCTCGTCGTTTAGCACAAAATTCTAAAATATTACATATTCGTTGCATTCAGCTTGTTTGGTGAAATTTTTTCTTTTTTTTTTTCTTTTTTTTGGGCGGAAATATTTAATATTCTAAATAAAGAAGTTATAACGAAATTGCTACGTTTTCGCGAAGTTTTAATATCATAAATGCATAACAAGATCATATTCAGTTAACTCGGAGGAAAATAAATTAAGAGAAAAAAATAACGATTTAATTAAAGTACTTTAATTAGCGTTAGCGTTCTCATTGATGAACAAATATTATTTTTCAATCTTTCATATTTTTTAATTTAATACGCTATCTGTTCTCTCGTAAAGAACATTTTCGAAGCACTCGCGAAGATACATTCACGTTCCTACTAAGCTGAGAATAATAAACGCGCATTACCGCTCTTTTCTTGTCGCTGCTAATCCAATTTCAAGCGTAAAAGCTCTTTACCGGGACATGTTGCGCGAAAAGAACACGAAACTAAAAACGCTTCTCGAGCATTCGCCTTCTCGACGATATAATAAGCGACGCATATCGCAAGAAATAAATTCGCTTAAAACGTGTTATGTCGTAAAACGACAAGATGAACGATATTAGCCCGGTCTTCTCTACTCGGATAAACTGGCATCTGTTCTTGCTATCTCGTAACATGATTTTTGCAAACTCAAACGTCTGTCTTTCTTGTTTGCTTCTCGTCCTATCCAACAATCGTCGGTAATATTATTCGCGGAATGGAATCGTTTTTATGCGCGCCCACGCGGTTGCTTAATCCCCTTTGCTCTTCCTTTCTCCTTTTCCAAAAAAGAGAACTGTATAGTAATACGATGTACATGTAGTATCGCGGGAAACTAATATGCACACGGTGAATATTCCATTAAGCGCGACTCGAGAAGCTGGCGTTTTTGCGCGCTCTTCTCTCTCTCTCTCTCTCTTCGACGACGACGACGACGATGACGATGTTGCGGTTTCCGCTTCTTAATCTGATTTCGGGCGAGGAAAAAAATCGTCTTCCATACATAACCACTTAGGGACGACGCGCGCGTGGCATTTCCCTGAGCTTCTCTCCCCTAGCAGATACCTTGCGTGCCTTCCAATACGCATTCTTCATCGCCCGCCGCCACGCATTCCGCTTAGTCGACCGATTAATTACGTGCCCGCTGTGTCCCCCTCGTAGATTGCACGATTCGCTGACGCGGCGCGTAAATGCGAAAACTTTGGCCCGTCTCTTCGCCCGATTCACTCGGTGTTTTAAACATTAGAGTTTGTCGCGATAGGTTCGCGATACAGTAAATCTAAATCTAAATCGATAATGAATATGCTACGACGCAGCTGCTTTGATTAGAAGATCGACGAACTAATCGAAATTATTTTATTTATTACTCATACAAATTATATACACATATATCGTATAATTGATATTAAATATGTATTTGAAACAAGTACTTTAGATAGCGTTATAACTTGCAAGCACTACGGCAATGCAATTTATCCGAGCAGATTTTCTCTCGATATATTCAAATAGTTAGAATATGTATTAGAGTAATCGCATTTTAACCACTGCCGGTTGAAAAAGTGAACGAGCAGCAATAACGGCGAGGCTCGCGTAACGCTTCGATTCACCGCGGAATCTTGGGCAGGTGTTCCCTGCGATCGCGCAATATTGCTTATGAAAGCACAAAAAAGGGTAGATGACAAGTAGTGTGTGTAAAAAAAAATAACATACGCTTTGTGCTCGAAGCGCTGACAAAATCGATTTAATTCTTCGTATATATGCAAAACGCACAAGAACTTCACACATTGATATTGCTGTACCGATTTATATGCGATACGAGAAAAAAAATGGATAAATTATAAAGAAAAATTATTAGTCGTGAATATATTTTTCTACCTAAATCACAGATTAGGCTGTCACATGAACAATTAATCAGGGGAGGTCGATGTACTTTTCCATCGTCTGATGACATCTTCAAGACACATTGATGAAGTGCGCAACTAAAAGATAATCCTCAGTGTTTCTCAACTAATCTACATTACATTTGTTTTTTCGGATTTTATAAATTAGATATATTAAATTATTATGATATAATTAATACAGACAATATTATTTTCTGACTGTAAAATCGTAATCAATTGAGAAAAAAATATGGCTCGTAATTTTATTCTCCGCGTCTGCATACAATTCGCGTCACAGCGGAAGTGGTCGAAAAAATATGCGTAAAAAAGGCTGCTTCACTCCTCGCCGGGGATACTTCGCCAATATATCAAAACGATGGACTCCGTCATAAAACAAACAGATTGGCAACCAGCGACACCGGCGAGTATCTCTGAACGCGTCGCTCGTCCTATCTCGTATTGGCGTTGTATTATATGGTATCCCGAGTAGGAAGAGCATGCGATGAATCGTAAGAAAACACGGCGTGTTTGCACTCCTATCTCCTGCGTGGAAGCAGATAGATATCGGGATCATTGTTTACGAGGCGTCTGTTCGTCCGAGAACGCAGATCGTAATACGCGGACGATTTTCCACGGGATCGGAGTAAACCGCAGCCGCGGCGGATTAATTACGTATCTTCCGTTATTAGATTAATGCCTCTGTACACACACACACACACACACGTACATACACGCATAGGCACCGAGAGTGAGTTCGCTGTTTACGTTCAATATTAGCATCGTTGTGCAATCGATCGATTCGCAATATAGCGATTGCGAGTTATTGCGCGCCCAAGATTACATCAATATTTACGCAGAACGTGAGACATCGTCGCGAAGCTTTTCCGACATGCTGCTCCAATATCTCGTTTTATATCGCTCTCAACTAGCTTTCGCGTTGCACGTGTATTGCATCTCCTGAACAACGTCGAAGCGTTCACGAAAACATTTAATTCAGAGATTCAGGGATTGATTGTGTATTTGGAAGGGTGACGGCAAAAGGGAGAGGGAAGACGAAGGCCGAGATTTATCCGCAACATTGTGCCAGAATGCTATATGAATATTTACCCTGTCATGAAACTTCCCCGTTTTATTTTCAGCCGTTTTTCCTCGTCCTCAATGTCGAAAAGATAATAATATGCGTAAGAAAGATTTTTTTTTGTTTGCATATTATGGTGATGTTTCATAAAATATACAGAAAAGATGTACTCATGTAAATATGATGATCATTTAATTCACGAAATGACCGAAAATCTGTTTGCTCAATACCACTATTTTTCATAACATGCGAATAACGATCGTTTTGAATAATATCAAAATGTACTGAATTGTTATTTTGTCGCTGTATTAAACTATTAAAAAAATAATTAAATATTTTAAAAACTGTCGTCGTAAAACTTCACATTTTTATTCAAAACAATCAGTTTCAAACTATTTCACGCAATCCGTAAACAAAGAAAAGTTTGAAGAGCTTCCGGATATTCTGTATATACATATACATTTGTACGCTTCCATAGAATCGCTAGACTATCGCACACGCGATATCCTTCTCTCCTGGAGCGCGTTTAATTCGAGAGATTCTAATCTCTATCATGCAGCCGCGTGGATCGTGCCATTTCGCGAGGATTACGTCAATATTTACACGGCAAGCGAGATTCTACCGAATTTTCCGACCGCTCCGACTCTATGTAGACCTTTTCCCGCGACGGATTCTATCGCAACGGAAAGCTGTTAACTCCGAAAGAGATCGATCGAGTAGCGCGTAGCGACGCTTTTACTACGAAATCGCATACCCGATATACTCGTGAAAGAGGGAGAAGAGTATTCCCTTTTCGCGACAGATCGTTGATATTCTCGGGATGAAACATCAGACTATGAAAAGGCGCGTGAGATGAAACCTACACGGAAAAAAATATAGCTAAATTTTAGGTCTCTATATTACACCTGAAATTTAGTTATCATGCCTAATAAATTTTAGCTATGGTAATTAATATTTTTAAGCTATAGTTTAATGGGGAATTCGTCGTTAAATTATAGTTAAAAATATTAGTTACTATAGCTAAAATTTAGACATGGTAATTAAATTTCAGCTGTAATATAGGCACACCTAAAATTTAGCTATGGTAGTTAATATTTTTTTTTTTCCCCTATAAATGCTGACAAAATACGTCAGTTTTAAGACGTAAATGATTTCTTCGTTCTCGAAATTAGCTTAAACTCCACACTGTGTCTACACTTTATATATTCTTACCTACTGTGTGTGTGTATATATTTGTTCTTGTCAGAGTAATTTTCATTTAAATTTTTTCTAACTTTTATGCAAAATGTAATCAAACGCGTCGTGTCTTTCACTTGTCAGGTGTGACTCTGCTTCCACTGAGATTTTTTTTTCCTATCAGATATAAATTTTATTATAATCTGAAAGATATTAATCTCTTCAATTAATTTCACAGAAAATTTTTTCTTCGTCTTTATGGTTATTCAGTTCGACGAACGTTTATCAAAAAAAGAAGAATCTCTCTTCCAAAAATGTAATTAATGATGAATTTTTTCGTCATGTGAAGAACAAACCCTCATGCGAATTTCACATCCAAAGCAATTTCTTATACTTTCTATACCTCCTTGCGATAAGATAATGCAATTGTTGGAAGCGTAGCCCTTGGCACTTAATGATCAGAGCAATTTCTAATGGTGATATTTCGGATAGCCGCATGATATTCGTTGAAAGGGAGGCTGACACTAGTTTATAGAGTCGCGTATGCTTATAGCTATGGTTACTGATTCGTCGGCCGAAGGCAGTGATTAACCGACGATCCTTTTGATGTGGGATAAACAAACACTGGCTGGTTTGATCGTCACGACATATTGGCCCGGCTGTAGCCGGTTGCTAATAAACATACGCTCTGCGCGCGACGACTCCTTCCTTCCTTCCTTCCTTCCTTTTAAGCCACGGCTAGGATGCCTACGTATAACGTTAATTAAACATCACACGAGAGAGGGAGAGAGAGCGAGATAGAGAGATCACGTGGTAATCGCTCGAGCGAGAACCGATCGATACCGCTGCGGCATTAATCGAATTCCGACGTCTACCGTGCGTGACGTACGTGAGCTTCTGGTGTACAACGACATTGGCGCAAACTTGGGTGGGCTTTTTCTATCTTGTCTTATAATAATTTGCTATTGACAGATCGCGCGTTGACATTCAACGTTTATTTTCGAGACGCTATTTTAATCATGATTACGTTATTGAAAACATGTTTCTATATCTTTTACGAAGATCGGAGCATAAAAATATGGAGCTGCTTTTTCACATTGAAGTTGGAAGTGTAAAGGACGGTTGATCGGTGAATAAAGGATATCGTTATTTACATCTTGAATCTCTTAACACATATATATGTATACGCATACAGAGATTCAACGATCGACGAAACTTTTGACGAAACGTTTTTTAATTATAGCATAATTTAAAAATTTTTTCGAACGTTTAAATGAAGGATAAGATAATACGTCGGTGGGGACAAAATTAAGCTGATGATTTATGACGCCTTTTTTCCCGATCGGCGCGCACCTACGAATTAACGATCGTCCGTCAGCGAACGGCGTCCCGACCGTACCTCTTTTATCCAATTATTCGACGGCTATTCATCGGACGTTGACGCTTTATCGAGTGAGAAAAATTTACAGCGCGTCGCGCGTATTTTCACGGTACATTGGGGCACGGGGTTGAAAGCCCGAGTAGTAAAACAGTTCTAGAGAGGCGGAGGTGTGGAGAGAGAAAGGAGGATAATTACCCGGCCTCGAAGACGGCGTAGCAACGGGAAATTGCTCGGTCGCCGGGAAGAACGCCGCGCCGTCCGCGAACGACTTTAACTCATTTCATGAATGAACAAAAGCAGATCCCGGGATTGGTCCCAGTAACTAGTGTGCCGCGTGTTACATCGCGCAACGCGCCGCGGGGCCTCTTCCCGACCCGACATTTAATTAATTCACCATATTTCCTCCATCGATCCGTACGCGACGGGAGTTAATTGCAATCTGGAATAGTTTATAATTAATGAGGGGATTAACTGCGAAACGGGAGAGGAAGAGAGGGAGAGAGAGAAGGAGGCGCTTGACAGCCAGCGAGTACTCCGGTGATTCTTTTGCGCTTAACATTTCGTCGTGTACTTGATTAATTATCGGCGATCAAGATGCGCCAAAAGGAGGAAACCTTGTTTTTGACGGTAGACACGATATTCGCTCGACATCGCTTCGCGCTGTTAATTAATTATCGGAACAGTATATTAATTATCTACAAAGTATTTCTCTCGTTTCTGGCGATGTATTCTATTCTATACATATTTACTGACGATACATAGTAATGTGAAATTTGTACTTCAACACCTTTGATTGTGATTCTATATATTTCTGAAAGAAATGGCGGGGTCTCTCATCGTATTGAGAGACATTGAGAATTTATTCATCTTTTTATCATAGATTAAAAGATATGATTTATGTCATTTTAATTTTAAAAATAATTTATATAGATATTATATAAAGAGTTATATAATATATATTTAACCTATTATATATTATACACAAAAAATTAACATACGATATAAATTAAAAGACATATCGCCATCGATAAGAAACGACTTTGTCGCAATGTTTAAAAGCTCTATTACTTGTCAGGCGATTACTCGCTTTAATTAGCGGCAAAAGCAGGGCGTGTAACAGCGCGTCTTTCTCGTGAATATTCGTCTGAGGCCGACTGCTTCTGCAATTTGACGCCAGCTGTCAACCGGAAACGGTCTCGGAGACCGAGTTCTATAGTAACCAGTTATATGGGATCCGTTAACAGGAAACACGCCTGTCTATCGCAAAATTTTGAAACAAAGTTCTGCGTTGTCGCTTCTCGATTGTCACACTGACGCACGGAAATCTGAATCGATAAAAGAGAATCAAATGATCAATCACCAGACGTTATTTTAGTAAATATTTAAAATTTAAATGTAAATTGTACAAAACTATACGGAATAATTCAGGATTAACTCTCGCCGATTCTTCTAATTAGTTATATACATATAAATGGAAGAAGCAGAATATTAATAGCATTATGGTTAAAAATCAAACTGACAATATTTCTTTTTATAATGAAAATCTATCAGGAAAAAGAGGAATAAAATAAGTGAAATAAATAGATTGAAAATAGAAAAGAAATGGAAGAAAAAATCTATATTACATATAAAAGGCAAGATTAAAGTTAAAAATAAAATATAAATTTTTCCAGAGAGCAATAATAGAGTATCTTTTTATATTTTTTATCTTCTTTACATATACGAAAATCTTCTATTTGTAAATAGAATTTTATCCTTCATTTAAAAAGATAATTTTGTCAGTTAAACATTACTTATATATCCGTTGTCATAAGTAAGAGGTAAATTAAGGCATTTGCGCGTATTTCCCGTTCTGCAACAAAATAAATTCGAGAGGACAAATTTGCCGTGTGGCGCGCGCATTTCCGGGTGTCGCAGAGAAATGGAAACCGCGGCCAATTGCTTAATTGCGCCCGTGACGTCCCGTGTAATCAGGATGCCGTCGTTTGGACGCATTTACGATGCACCTACGCTAATTCGCTCGGCGATTCGTCACCACTTTCATCGCAACAGCCCCTCTTCACTTCAGTCTTTTGCTTTGCGTGAACACAAATAAAAGATCATTCCAAACGTTTCTACGAATGGCCAATTTAAAAAGAGCATCAACGATGCGACAAAGGACCCGCACTGTCAGTAATTTACAAGAGAACGTCTTTACAAAAGAATCTGAAAGAAAATTAATTCATCTCTCTTTAGTTCAGTAATTTGTACAAAATGTACATGATATAGTTCTATGTCGAGAAAAATTTATATCGTCGTTTCATTTGAATATATGTACATTCAATTTTATTTTTATTGCCGATAAGTTTGCCACGCGCGATTACATCCGACGAGAATATATTTCGATATATATTCTGATTTATTAACATTGATAAGAATGATGAATCACGCAAACATTTTAATCAACGTTTACCGATAAAATTGCGATTATTACCAAATTTTAAAACACACATCTCTCTCGGTGACAGTACTACTAGAAGTTATCCAAATATCCGAATGATATAACGAACCACTGAGACGAAAATATTGCGCATTGTCGATTTAAACATCGTCAATAGCAGTAAATAATGTCTGCTGACAGATTTCAACGTGTAACACAACGGCCACGAGTTAAAAGTCAAATACACACCGGATCTAGTGTGTCTCTCCCGCGAAAATATAACACTACGACTGGCGGACGTATTTCATCCGTGGTATTTGCCAGCGGGCCGATTTTACGAATGGCTGAGGACTAGAATAGTTCTCCTTAGAAATTCCTGGCGGCCACGCGCGGGCAAATGTATCGCGTGTAGTGACGACAATGTAAAGAATTTTTCGAACGGCGCGACAAGAAGACGTAAGGACAAGGACAATTTTCTCAAAGTGCGAATTTATTTCGGGAGGTATAACGTATCTCGAGAATTGCGTTCCATATGTATTTTTGGTTCGTCCCTAAACGGGACGTGCTTTTAAAATGGATAAAGGTGTGAGACTTCGATACACATTTAATTACGAATTGATTTGATGGGCGCTACATTCGATCAATGTGTACGCTTTATACCTTGTTTAATTCTTGTTTTTGCATTGACAGTGTTTAAATATCCGATTTTTCTTTTATTTGTCTCACACATTTTTTTTATATATTGTCATAAATTATACTTCCTAAGCTATAAAAGTTTGCCTGTTACGTGATTACTCGTGAAATTAAGGTTTACTTCATCGTAAAAATCAAAAGTGACACAAAATAAAAAGTGACACGCAACGACTCATGTTAATTTATTTCACGCGAACACTAAAATTAAATACTTTCAACACGTAAAAGTTGACAACTGCATAGAAAGAAAGTTACGGTTATATCTTGCATAATTTATCTTGCGCAATTTTTGTTTCAAAAGTTTTGTGTATAATTTTGGAGATAAATCGGTTAAATAAAGACTATTTAAAAGCGATTATAAATATCAAAGATGAAAACTAGAAAAAATTATTTTTTATAGATTATGTAATCTCGTGTGAAAAAAAAAACAAAAATATTCGTTACATTCGCATAAAAATTTTTATAAATTATAACTGATAGCTTTTTTTCAACGCGAAGAGATAAATTTTTATGCTAGATATTTAAATATTTATCTTTGATATTAATAAATATTTTGCATACCATGTTATATTTCTTTTTATATTCATAAAAATTTCGTCAACTGCACTTCGCACTAAATGTGCTTTTCTTCGCAAATCCCGATATTTCCACCGTTTTCACGACTGGTTTTTGTGTTACGCGTACAAAGGAGTGAGTCGCGCGGAAAAATATCTTTGAGACAGAGAGATAAGGCTTAAATAAGAACAAAGGGATTCCATTACCGGGCGCACCGAGGTATCTCATGACGCCGGCGCGGCCGTCTCTGTACTTCGATTAATAAATCTCGAGGGACTAATCGATCGTCTGTGTCGCAATTTCCTGCAGGACTCCGGCCAGCGTCAGCTCCAATTTGCCAAAATCGGGGCGACATGTCGCGCAATCGGCAGGCCAATCGCTCGTTCGTTAATGGATTTATGATTTCAGTCATTGGCAAAAATGTGTTCGACCGTTTCGCGCGCACACGTACACGCGACTATCTCTTGCATATCTACGCTTGTAATGCGGTAAATATGTCGGAAAATTTATTTCCGGAACGAAATGTAAATACGTATCGTCGCGCTAATGTATATTCCACGCCCGGCAACGAGATCCGTATCGCTACGTTTAAATAATTCATCCAATTATAACAGAACTGAAAGCTTTGACATTGAAATTATTTAATACTTTTTGAATCCGTGATGCCAATATCGCAGAATTACAACTATTATATCTTATATATCTTATATATGCTGACTTGTGTATCCGGAATATTATCGAAAATACTTTTGCGTCTCGCACATGTGGATTTTGCACATTCGATTCGTATTGTATTTATCATTTTATTATTTCGTTTTCCTCAAAACTACTAATCGCGCCAAATACTTGGGATAAATTAAAAAATAACGCAAGATGCAGCTGCGGTTTTCTTAAAACGCTTTGTGTTCGAGATAAAGAATTCTCCCGAGCGGTTCTCCATCCGCAGGTTAACAAGAGATGCCGGAAATGATAGGTAACATGGTTTTGTTGGCACTAACCGTAACTTCCTGTTGAGGCCAGGCTCGAGAAAACGAGGCAACATCTTGCGCCGACAGTTTGGACAGAATCGTGGTTGGACCAATTGCCTCGACGTCGGAAGTCAAAGATTTTCTTTGCGCGAATCGCGCTTCAAAAGTCGCGGAAACATGTTGCGATAACATGAAAGAACTAGCAATGGTCAATACATAATCCGCCGTCGAGAAATACGTTCGATTAACATTTAATCATGAAAGCATAAAAGAGAGAGACATTCGACTTCTAAAAAAAAAAAAAAAATCGAAATATAATTCTCTTCTATCTCTTCATTATATAATGAAGAGTTCTGCAGATTTGGAAGAATTTGCGTGTCAAGAATCTCGAAAATCTCGCTCGTCGAAAAGCACGGAAAACGGCGATACTTTTGTTTACGCTTTGTTTCTAGTGAACTTTACGCGACCTTACGGCACACAGGGGGATGCGGAAAAGTTATGCAAACGACACCGAAACGTGGTACAGCATACATGCACATTTCCATCACCCACGCGTGCACGTATAATTCGCGTCGCTCGGCCGATTCACGCGGAATTATGCAATTTGCACACGAGACATATGGAAATACACGTTTCCCGTGCGCGGGCACGAAATTGCAAATCCACGTATTTCATTCTTCATCGTTCTTCGATGATTCAGCTGTCACGATCGGTCGGACGTCGTCCCGAATTGAATATATCTGTCTACGATAAAATGTAAATACGAAATCCAATCTCGCGCGAACAATATGCAAAACCATAAGACATGATTCCATATTCGCGTCTGTCTTTTGAGATGGATACATCGATTATTAACGCATACTTGTATAATAATTAACAATTTTTTGCGGTGTGATTATTTTGTGCTCGGATCGTGTGGCTTTATAATCTTTGACCTCAGCCTCGTTTCGATCGTTGATAATTAAGTCTTCAAGAGCGCGATACACTTATCCCGCTTGAATAAAGCGGACTCGAGCAACTTCCCGCAAACCGGTCGTGTGACGTAAATCGATGAGATAAATAGATCGTACGATTGTGCAAGGGCTAGCGAGCGGGCAAAAACTCTCCATTCGATTATCTATTGCTTGCTACGTGTAGCTGCTTAAGAACAGCCGGAGAGTCCCCCCACAGGGTCGATTATGGCTTTTCTAATGGCCACCTCGCGATGCCGTGGACCGTAACACGATACCTTTACGAAACCCCGAGCTGTAACGTCCGGTCTGTCTGTAGGTACCGTGCGTAACGTAAACGAATGCATCTCTCGTATACATATCCAGAACGACATCGCCAGCGTGCCCCGTAATTCCTGTTCCGCGGTTTTCCATGAAACGGTAATTATATGACCGCTGAAAGGCGTATCGATTTCGTCTCGCGGGAAGCCACGCAAAGTGCCACGGAATCTCGCGTGGGATATCTTAGCTCCGTTTTCAACGGAAATGACAGCGCGGCTAAATTATAACGCCGTTCGTTATCGAGATGCAAAGGGGCGCGATGATGTACAAACCGCGAATTACATTTAGCTCGAAAACGAGACGCGATAGGGCTCAATTATCCAACATCCATTAATTCGACGTCCAATTATCCGAGCGTTCTATTAGCTACGCTGAAAAATAGATATATTAATTCGCACTCAATTTTACTCGGGATAAGAAATAGCTCAGCATGTCTCACTTATTTAAGAATACTTTAGAAAATAATAAGCTTTTGAACGTGACGAATCTTTCTCTCTCGATTTATCAATTAATTGACCAAATTAAAGGTAATATTTAAATTAAAGGTATATAATATTTTAAAAGGGTGGGAGATATTTAAATGTGTTTTTATAATATTTTACTAAATATTATTATTTAATTAAATACTCTACGTACTACGTGATATTTAAATGTGTTTTTAATCACTTCTGTTAAAATTTTAGCGTTTCATTTGTATTAAAATCTAGTACATTTTATTAATTTTATATATATTATTTAATTAAATAATCTACAAACTAATTAGTTATTTTATAATCTTTTACGATTAAAATGAAAAATAAAATAAAATTATTCGGCATATATTTCGCGGGAAATGATTTCGACGGTAATGCGTTTCTCACGACCGCGAGTCTTAGTCTCCCGACAAAACCAAAAAAGATCGACGATGATGTCAGCTGCAGCAACGGCAGCAGGAATGCGCGATTGCCATTGCAGATACCTGTCTACCTACCTGAAGACCGCAGTACGGAAGATATGGGGAGTCCTTATGATAAAGGCACCTTGTATCTAGACGAAGCCGGTAGTTGATGGGGAATGCGAATTTTTATCATACTCGGATCGACCTTTACGGGGCAATGTAATTTACAGCGTGCTGTTGTACAGTAACGCCGATGGTACTCTGCACTGCAATAAGAAGTCGCCTGGGTTATTAATGTACGCAATTATGCTTGAAAACGAGCGTGTCATAGATTACAAACGCATATCGTGCGCATATGCATGAGTGTGTGTTCTTCTCATTCCTTTCATAATACGTGAAATATAATAAGAAGCGTCGTTGTGTATGTGTCGTGTTAATAAAACCGTGCATAATGTCGTAACGGCGCGGGCGGCAAGGAATAAACGTATAACTTGTTCGACTAATTGATTCAATACGGCCTTCGACCGGTATTCGGCGTTCGTCATCGTCGTCGTCGGTAGAATAACTCGCCGCAAGTCTAATCGACTTCTATAAACTCACGAATGATTTTTCGTTGTTATTTCGTTTTGCGTCAACATCCGATTGTGACAGATGCGGACATTTTTTAATGTTAACATTCATCTTGTAATTCAAGTAAAACTTTTCTAACGCACTTACACATGCGATTTATAATTACTAAATCTAATTAATCGCGTGCAATTTTTTAGATAAAATTAGCAATAACATTCAATCGAGGCTAGACATCCGCCCGCGCAGACAGGGTCAGCTTCGTTTCCTTCTCTCAATATCCGTTCTCGCAAAATATTCCAATTTCGATGAATAACTCGGTTCGTTCAATCGGGTCCGACAGGCAGAGGGGGTTGGCAGAACCGTTCGGACGATTTGAACGGGGCAAAAGGGGGCTTTTCCGGCGCGACGCATTCATGGACGGGACACGGCCGACAATATTTCGATTTTCATTTAGACACGACGCGCAGCGACACTTTGGGCGAAACAGGAGTTTTAATTAAAGCCACGGTCCCCGCGGACCCCCTTCCGATATTCAAATCAGTAACCCGCATCTCCGCAGCATCCGACCGTCGCGGTGGCGGCAGATGGCCGGACTTCGTCATAGTCCGAGAAAAAGGTGTCTACGGTCTGCGCAACGCGACGTTCCAGATGCCAGCAAAATATATCCCAGTACGGGCCCAGTGCGGAAAGTTTCGCGGCGTTAATCACTTAAGGATTACCGGGACGGCCTGTAAGAACCAGAGACATCTTGTAGCGACGAAGGTTTCGAGGGTTCGATTTAACGTTATTCGTTTGATTTCATTTATCGTTATAATCCATCTACTCTCTCCGAGAAATAGATAAGATTCTGCTGCAATATTAAGTGAAATAATATTTTCCATAATAATATGTTTAAACTTTGCTAGTAAGATTAATCGCAAACATTTCGAAAAGGAGAAATAGTTTACATAATTAAATATTTAAACAGTTTAATTGCTTTAAATGTTCTTCTCGTTTAATTAAACTTGTATTGATATTTATTAAAATGTTTACTGAAAGTTTAAAATTCTATATGCAATTCTCCTTATTTTGCTAGAAACTTTGTTGTATCTGAGGAAATAATAAGACGTCGCACATTGGAGCAAGAATTGATGAATATTAGATAAGTCGATAAAGTAATATTATTATTTTTATATGTAGGACAAGACTAATTAGTTAAATCATATTTTTGGAAAGTATGTATTTGATGGCTATATCATTGTAATTAAATTGTTCGGATCCCTCGGCGGAAGAGATAGCTCATAAATCATCCGGTAACGCGTCTGCGATCGACGGCATTTGTGTCGGACAGATAAAGCTCGAACTTATGACAGTAGAAAACGGATTGTGAAGGATTATGAATGATAGGATACATTGTATTTTATTTTTATTCAATTATCTTTTATAATTTATAATGTGATTAATGACAAATAATGCCAGTGCTTGTAAAGATACAGTTGAGCGAATATAAAAAAAAAATATGTTAGCATTAAAAAACAATCAATTATATCGCTTTTAAAATTAATAACATTTGAATTTTAATAAGCATAACATTGATTTTTTTATAATTGTTACATTGCTTGCAATATATTTTATTCTCATAATATTTCATAATATTATTGTTTAATATATAATATGCAAGAGGATTGAAACAGCTAAACAAAATATTTATCAATAAGAATTACACTTGCACATCGCATTGTTAAAGAACACGTTAAACTGCAAACTGCAAACATCTTAAAAGTTAGAGCTGAGAAGGAGATACTTGGAAACAATCACGTTTCCAATCGTGCAAACCGAGCTAACTTCTGCGCGCGAACTTTATTCCACGAGATGTAACTTCATCTGTACCACCTTGTTGGAGTAAATGAACGAGAGAAGCGAGAAGGACAGGAGAGAGGACCGAGAGAGAAATCGTAGAAACGCGCCGGAAAAGACCAATCGGTCGCGGGTGAGTTTGCGAGACGAATCCCGAACGATCGGATAAAAATTTATCGGTAAAAGTTAATCGCACACGGGACACGACCAGGGCGGACTTCTCGATGAACTTAGAAGACATCGTTTCTACCACTTCCCTTATTGATACTAACCGTTGGGGGAGAGAGAAAGATAGAAAGAAGAAGAGAGAGAGAGAGAGTTAATCACACACTCTTCTTTGCTTGCCGCTCACATGTCGCCCACATGTTCAACTTCTTCCTGTTCGGTCCTCCTTCCTGCTGAGCGGCACGAACTTAATTTCGCTCGGGCGATCCTTCGGTGATCCTTATCGAGCCGGGCGATTTAGCTGACATTTCCGTCGAAGGCGGCTATCGTCTTGTGCCGATATCCTCTTAAAACGTCTGCTCTACGGCAATCCAGTTATCTTTTTCGCTATTAAAGAAACGAACTCCATTAGAGTTCACGAGAAGAAGATTTATTGCAGTCGTTAAAAGAGCAAATTATATGAAAAATGCTAATAACGAGATAAAATTATCAAAATAAGTAATTGAAAGAAAGTATGTGTGCCTGAATCTATGGCTTAAAAAAATCGACATTTCTCTACTAAAATCTAATAACCAATCTATACAATCTTTAAATTGTTACCGTATTTATTTGACGAACCGAATATTATAATTGACATTTGATTTTCATTATTTCGATTTAAGGGGAAATAAATACGATAAATGATCATGGCGGCCAATCATTTACGGCGTATTCAGCCGTTTTGTGCGCAATGGCATCGAGCGACGATGTCACTTTCCATAATTAAATGACACGTCCGTTCGATTACCGGTTAATTCCATTACTTGCGCGACTAATTCGTTATTGCCTTTCGATTTCCGCTCACGCATCGCCCACGTGCTCGATTTCTCATACCTTCTCCTCTTCTCTTTTGCCCCCCCCCCTTCTCCCCTTCCCTTTTTCTCCCTCCTGAGTACGTTGCTCGAGCTTCGTCGTGCTTCTCTGACAACGATAGATTGCCTGCTAGAAATGTTCGTTCTCAATAAATTTAATAATCTCGGCTTTCATCAGCGATTTTTACTCGAGCCGAAGAATCGATCTATTTTGTCCTCTTACAAAAGAGCAGTTTTTGACGAATGGCAGCCGTAATGTACTGCTGACATTCTTAATTGTCCGTATAACTTTAACAAAAGAGAACGATTAGATGTTACAAACTAATACATCTCTCTTGTTATTTTGTGCGCAATTCGTTTCTCTCGAAACGAAGATTGCGATTTCTTTTGCTCTGCACTGCATCTAAAGAGAATAGTATTCTTACTATTTTTTTCCTTTCTCTTTCTCTCTCCCTCTCTCTCTCCCTGTTTGAAGAGAGGTATGCCATTTGAAGTTTAAAAGTATTCCGCTTTTTTTGCGCACTTTTATTTCGTCTAGCGAAATAAAGAGAATAAAAACAATGTCTCGAAATAGCAAGCCGAACGAGACGAAACGGGACCAAATAAGTCGCAGAAACATCGCGAGTGCGAGTATCGCGATCTTTTCGTCGCATCGTCGATCAATCGATCGATCACGTTTATCGATGTTTCGATGCTTTTTGGCGCGAGTTATTTTTATATATATTCTCCGTGAATGTAAGTTTACTCTTTAAATAAAACTACGACTTTGGCCTATCTGGCGAGAGAAGAGAGAAGGGACAGTCACACCGGGTTTCCGCCTCGGCCAGATAACGGACATCAGGGATTCTCGGAAAAACATTACTCGGAATCATCATTTGAGATGGACGGTTCAAATACGTCGTGAACATCGGCAAGAAAATCTCTTTGCTCGCTGGAACTAATTGACTGGCGAAACGCGTAACGGGGTCGTCCTAGCAAGCTCGCCACTGCTATTCATCGGTTCTTCATGGTCTTTCCTTTCCGCAAAGGCTTTTTCTCGAGAGCATCTCGAAAAAAAGTCGACATTTTTCTTATTTTGCGAGAAGCGTTATTCTCGGAAGGCGATAATAAAATCTGTTTACAGCCGAATTTCTTGTAGTTACGACATATATAAATACACACACGTGTGTATTTTTTCTCATGCAGTTCTTTAAAATACTTGTTTTTTGTACCGCTCTATTTTTGTTACAACGATTATAGAGAAACTAAGAAAAGAATTTATTTCATTTTGAGAATTCGCTGCGTCATCAAATCTTAATCATGAACATTATACATGCATAAAAATAAAAAGCATATGTATTTTGTATTCACAATTGCGAATAATGAGCTATTATTGAAAATGCAAATTGACAATAATAAGAATATTACCGAATAAAATAACGCCGAATTATAACGTGATGATTTAATCAATCGTACTGTGTCTCGCGTAAATGTTTAGACGCGTATACGAAAGAATATAAAGACATTTTATTCAAAGAGTAAACTTACATTCATAGAGAATATAGATATGTAAAGGTTTTCAAGAGTTTCGCTCGAGATGGTATCCTACTAGAGAACTTCGGCAAATCCGATGTCAGATTAGAACGAGAAGGTCATGAATGCGTAACAAGGAGCTTGGCGATGTGGGAGAGAGAGTCCCGCGGCTTTATATGGAATATAATTCCTCCGATAAATAATTCCTACGGTCGCGCGATGCCTCAAAATCCCCCGTCTTCAACGCGGTAGACGACCAATAACAACCTCTTCCCTCTTCCTCCTTCCATCGGAGCCCAATGGTACCCCAGCTCGGAGAAGTCGCTTCCTAAGCCGGATTCAGGCCTAATGGTTCGCGCAATTATTCCACTCCGAAGGGAGGCCGCCGATCAGACACGACCGTCCCGATGCGGCACGGCGCCGGTTTCTCATCCGGCCCGACGTTTCGCTAATGGCGAGCAAACTGCACCGCCAAAGTTGCGCATCCGCTAAATGCGGGGGCGGAGGAGCCGCGACCGTAATCTCTTTTCGTGACAGACGCGCCGCTCGTAAAGACGAACCGCGAAAACGGATCTGGATCGGTGTTCTCCTTTCTTCGTTCGTTTTATTTGCAGGACCACCGTGATAGCAGACAAAGATGCATCTGCATTTCTAAACGGTCCATGGACCAGTTGTTACGTGGATTTATCCACTGCTATTGAATTATACAATGACGTATCAAGCTTTATCGTGTACTCTGTACTGAATGTAAATTAGTTTTTATTCGAATTTTTTGGGAAACAAAATTTGTTCGAATTTCATATATTTTACATCTAATAATATTCTGTACATATGTATATATGTTGCAAGCCTTTTGTAAAATCGGTCTTTTTACAAAAAGACTCAGCTTTCTTATAAAGCCTTGAAATTTTGTAGGTCGGCGTTTTATAAAAAACTTGAGCTCTTTGTAAAATAGCTGAACTTATATAAAGAACCTGCTATATATATTTTTATAAATTTAAATTAATTGATGTTTATGAAGATCTGTTTTGTGTTGGATTTCTGATGCACTTTTCCAAGCATTTTATACATAAAATAATATTGATTTTGTAATTTGCAATCAAGTTATCTGTGATTTCTTTTAATATTTGCATTTTAAATTCTTTATCGATTTTGAAACTCATAGTGAACGTATGATGTGTTGGAGAAACGTATCTCGATCGAGATACAAAATGAAAAAATCGGCATGCACAGATCATCACAGTATCGGTTATTGAAAGTCACTCGAACTAATGCGTTTCTTCAACTTATTTCTTACAAAGCCATCTTTGAATGCGCTTCGAATTGTACATGCTAATGGGTACTTACAGTCTGCAGCATGTTGTGCAATTGAATTACTGTACTTACGCATTCTTAAATAGTATTTTTCTAATCTCAAAGAAAAATTACTAAATACTTTCGAAAAAAATTGTCCCATCTCCGTATTTCGCCTCGGTTTTGTATGACCAATCAATTTTTTTAATGATATACATTCACTAAAATTATTTATTCGAATCAAAAATATCTCTTTAATCGCGTCTTCACAATCGATGTCTAGACATTTTTCAAATAAAGATGCCGTATTATTCGACACTCAAGCGAATCTCCCCGCAATTTTTACGTTGCATTTTTATAACCAAAAAAGATATATGCGCAGGCACATTATCATTTCGATTTTCGCCTCTGCATCATCGTTTCGCGGTAGATGATTTGCAGCTGCGACACGACGATGCGCTCAGCAAAAAGCGAGGAAAGCAGCGGGAAGCCACCGACGGTCGATTGGTTTTATCCGTCCTTGGTTTTATCGCTCGTAAAGCTCGGTCCGCGCGGAGACTGCAACGGCCACGGATCGTATATAAACCCTGTACCGACACCCTTCTCGTTTACGCTCGTAACTCTTCCCGATCTTCCTTAGCCGCCCACGTGCACTACCATCGGCGATGGAGCGCGGAAGCTCAGCGGAGCGGAAGTCGAAATGGTGCAAGTGCTCGTTAATATGCGACTCCGATAAAGCGGCACCCTTACCTTAAGTATCTTTACATTAAGTAAGTGAACAGTAGTTCTGAAGGCTGATCTAAAAGGGAAGCTGCAACTCGCTGTAGAGACGCACTATTTACGGAATTAATTATAAAGAGAAATTAATATCTCTAGACTTTTATACTGTTTAATTGTCGCGAGATGAAAGTGAGAAATAGGTAATTTATATCGAGAAACTAATTATTTACAATCGTGAGAAGGGATATTTTTACTGAAATAACTCGAATATCTTTTATTACGAGCACAAAGAATTAATCTGGTCGTCAACAATAAACGTATCTTCTATATATTTATTAAAAGAGAAATCTGCTGTGCAATTAATCAAAGATGCCGTAAATGAATATATACGTAAGACACTGTAGATACTTCATCAAACCGCTTCATCAAATCTATCAATCGCTTTTACTAGTTATCAGTCTAATTTAGGAGAAACGGTGGTCCTGCATGAGACGCTGACCACAGAGGAGCGACGTGGCTCGGATCGACTAGATGTCGAAGGGGGGCCCTTTGATGGGGGGACCATTCAACTCGGAATACTCACCCTTCGATCTCCCATCTACATTGGCGGATAGTGTAAATGGCCATTAAACTGCCATGCTAACCCGCAAAACCGATGTATGTGTAGGCGCGCGCGCAGCTGATTGGCCGGAAGCCGATTTTCCTTAACAATCATCACTGACAAGATCGTCACCGTTCAGACTGATCGTGTCGACGATAAATCTTGGATTAAACGCTAATCGATCAAGTCTGTCATACTCCGTCGTGACAGGCATTCTGTCGCGCGTTTTTCTGAAACGGTAGATAAAAAGCTATTCTCATCCGCTGCGCGCTATTGCAGAAATTTGTTAGGATTTACACGAGTGTCTTCACAGGAATAACGTCAGATTTATTGGGCCATTGTTCACTGGTATTTGCGCGATTCTCCGATCTCACTGCGCACTTCCGAAAACTTTCTCTGGTCAAAACAGTCTCTCTGAATTATTTATTTCCTTTTCATTTCAAACGAAGGAATATTTTGAAACTGCGAAAGATTTACAGTCTTTAATACGAAATATTGTATAAAGAACTGAAAGAATAATATAGGAAAGTAAATTATGTTAATTCCGAAACATATGCGCTTAATTGCAATAACGAATTTAGCGCAAATTAAAATTTTAGCTGTAGAATTTTCCAATTTTTTTTCTTTTTTTTCACACACTTTTAAATATTTCTTCGCTCCTTATATTTAATCGCTCTCGGCGCTTCATATCATAAAAGTAAACTTAATAAAGGAGTTTTCACGTACCGGAAATCGATAGTCGAATCACTTTGAAAGTGGTTCCCATCAATGAAATCCATACCACATTTCGTGATATCTGTAACAGAATCCAAACAAGACTGAAATAATTATCCCTCTGGTCGGAAACGGGGAATCGAGGCGAAACTATCATACAGTTAGAAACTCTGGACATTATATTCTCGCCGTGTAAGAGGAAGCGAGCTAAAATGGGATAAACTCGCGAGAAAACAAGCGACCTTCCCGTAACATTGGATTCTTATCTGGGAAATTCGCATCGCCTTCGAGAGGAAACAGACGCTAGACAGGCAATTCCGCGGAAAGAAAGCCGTTTCAGGACAATAATTCCGCGGCCGATCGAATTATACAACGAACAAACTACGGCCGTTCCTGTTCTGCCACCCTTTTCGCCCTGGTCGTGCAGGCGATCCTCTCTCTCTCTCTCCCTCCCTCTCTTTCTTTCTCTCCCTCGACCCTCTCTGCCATCCGCCATAAACTTTGACGACGCGCCCGCAACTCCTCCTGCATTCTCTACTGTTCCGCATTTGCGGCCCTTCATTTGCAGATAACCACTCGTAGAACCACAGAACAATCAGCCGTGCCCCAGAGTCATCCTTCCATCCATTTCCTTCCTTCCTTCCTTCCTTCCTTCCTTCCTTCCTTCCTTCCTTGCTTCTGCCTTTTCTCATGCTTCCTTCCGCCCTTTCGCTCTACTTCTAGATAAAGATTAAAGAGAAATTGATAGATAATAGACAAAATAGTCAATATTACTGATTCGTGGACATAGAGAATTTGAAAGAGTCTGCAAAACGCTCAAAACGTAATGCTTTTATCATATAAGATCACATAAAAAAATATAATATATATAAGGAGAAAATTACAAGTTTAGGAAGAAAAAAACAGACATAATACAGAACACATGGCCAAGGTTCAGGATTAAACAGGAACTGTCTGTGTTGCGTGTCGTTACCAGACATGCAGGAATAACGAGGGGTATTACGATAGGACTTAGGGGATCTGTTTCGTGTCTGCACTTTTTACATAACATAAATAATTATACAGAATTTTGTTAGCTCTCTCTGAAAATGTGCATATATGTAATTAATGTTTATATAATTATTTTGAAGAAAATTAAATTGAATGTTTTGCATTTTTAAAGCATGTGAGCTGCGTAAAAGTATTATCTGAAATGTTACTTCTTCAAAGTGAAGTTAACAGAAATAGATTAGAATTGGATAGCGAAAAATTAATTTGTAACTAATATATGTCACACACACATACGCACATGCTATATATTCTTTCGAATTAACTTCTGAGATTACGCATTATCGGCTTCTGATTGTAACATGAAAACTAAAAAATATCGATCATTTCAGAATCTTTATATTTCGCGCATTAGTATTAATAAATCTCACAAAATGCGCTGAACATTATCTATCGCAAAAAAGACACGATATCGAAGCGACTGATGCGTTCGACGGCCGTGAATCTCAGATCGTAAAAGCGCGGTCATAAATTCGCGATTCCGCGCTCCGCCATTACACGTATAGATCTATGCCAGTTGCCCGAACGATTTTACATCTCTGATAAGAGGATGGGAAGCCGTTGTTCTCGAAGATCGATGTTCCGGCGCGCGCCCCGAGAGATGAGAGAATGACACCGCATAAATTCTCACCCTCGTCCCGGATAACGCGGGATGACGTTTCGAGTTCCCTCCTCCGAAAACCAGCTGTACTCGATGAATCGAGATCTCGATGAGCTATGTCTTTCATTTCCTTTCTCCCGGACCTAGAGTTTGCAAAGGCTTCTCTCTATTCACTACTAAATAGACAAGAGAGAATCGATAGCGTTGCGAGGGGTTTATCCCCTCAATAACATACCTTAAATAGATCGATAATAAATCGACAATAATTAATGAAAATAAAATAGTTAACGAGATCTATTATATTTCTTAAAAGGAATTTGTTTGAAATGAAAATTAATAGTACACATTCCCATAACTGAGAATATATAATAGCTACATTAGTTAATCCGATTCATTTTAGAGCAATACAAAAATTAAAATTTGCTATGGAATTAAATTATCACAATGTTAATCTTTAATTATCACAGCTACATTTTTACCATATAATTCCTATGGTCGAACCAGTTTGATTTCAATATAAATACCGTTATTTACATTGTTAAAGGTATTCGGAAGCGATTTTATTTTAAACATTAAAATTTTATAAAATAATTTAGGTAAAGCAATTTTATATAAAATCCAAACACATTTGTTGTATGTTTACGAAGAAAAAAGTCATAAATTTTATGATCAAAACTGATTAACTTTTCTCTTAACTGATTTACATCACAACGATTTATATCGCAAAAGAGCGAATTCGATTATAATTCTTCCTGACATTCCTGTAATAATATTATCGAAGTCCACTACAATATTGACAATCCATCTTATTCGGAAGTGACTTCGGCGTATCGCGCGTGACAGTACAAAAGATGCTTCGATCCCCCTGTTTTTTGGACGTCAACACTCTAGTAGCGGGACAAACGCTGGTCGAAGGAGGAGAGAGCTTGTCGCTCCGGTAACTCTCGGTGTTTGTTTTCCTTCTGGTCCCTCCTGTTTTTCCTCCATTAGCGACTTTACCATCTCGGGCTGTATGCCCTCCTAACGGCTCTTGCACCCTTCCTCGCCTACCGTCTTTGTCGTCGTTTTCCTCGGTTACCCCACGTCAACAAACACCTGACAACTTCCCGTGACTATCATCGGAACGACTTCTCAAGTTGCCTCGTAGACATCCTGGCACCCCCTGCGGCTTTCCTCGTCGATTTGTTCGCGATATAAAATCCGCATATCGACTGCGGAATTGCCTTCTACCCCTTTCATAATATCGCAGCATATCAAGTATTCTCTTTTTTCCGATTATTATCTATGCAAAGACGAGAAAATAGCATGTGTTCTGTAATGGCTGCCGACAGCCTAAGCACGATGCCATATACACTCTCTCTTCAAAAGGCTATCTCTTTTTTTATACAGATAAAATAACCTTTTTTTTTTCATTAATACGCTCTGTAATATAAAATTCATTATTTCCATCTTATCTTCATTTTTCAATCCAAATATCGATTTTTTGAGAGATTTCAGAGTCACTTATAAGATCTTTAGATATCTTTATTTATCTCACTGAATTATAAATGAATAAAATTATTTTTACGATACATCGCATACATATTTTAAAGAATAAAAAAGATTGTTTTTTTTTTATACAATCTTTATTTAAATCGACATTTAAAATACGCAGAGGAAACCTCTATTATTGTAAACCAGCATTCTCGGAATTTTTAAATCTACGTCGCTTTTGCGTGGACGATAAAAATATACGGTTTCAGTTTGTCATTTGATCGAGGGGATATCTACGTTTTACAAATTCCACGAACTTTTATTTTTAAGATATCCCACGCATTATCTCGTGCGGCTATATATACGTCTGCCAAGGCCGCGAGTATCATCACTATCGTCACTATCTTTGCTTGTGATACATTGAAGTTAGAGAACATGTCGAAGAGACCAGACTTCCTATGTCTTCGCCTTATGCAGTCTCTGATTATGCAATAGCATTCCTCGGACCAGTTATACCAAGGACGCGTACCACTCGGGTACGTTGGTACCTGCGCTACAGGTATCCCTCGAGATCGTTAGATCGTATCTAAAAGAATCGAATACCAATCCTTGTAAGTGAAAGGGGCGACGATCCTGAAATTCCAATTAAGTTTAGACAACCATAAGCGCCTTAAATTAATTCTATCATTACAGACTAAACAGGATTATATTGTCAGATATATCAATGAACCATGTGTCTCTCGATATTAAACTATTTATGTATATATTTATACGCTCTGTTTTATGAAACGATCAAACGTGTGTTTCTTTAAATATTTTTAGCATTTTACAATTTCTCTTTCTCAAGAAATCAAAGAATAAGAAAATGCTATTTAATATTCGCTTATACTATCTGTATTTACGGTATTGTTTTCACTTCAGGTGTTTATTTAAATAATTTGATGCGGGAGTCGAGCGGTTGTTCTCTTACGAAAATAATTGACGAATAGAATTTGCTCGTCGCAAAAGCATGTTTATCTTGTTCAGAGTGTAAAGGCGGAATGTAAAGAATAATTCAAGCAACAGGCAATTTGAAATTTCGATTATACGCTTGTTCGAGTTTTGTTTCCGATATTTTTCGAATTTTCACCTACCGCGTAGCAAGGTTGCGGGCAATCGCGATTCTTCGTGTTCCTCACGGAAGTCAAAGCTGTTGCCATGATCACGAAATAAGCCTCGGTGCGCCTTCTTCTTGCATCCTCGACTGTCGTTGAGAACCCATCGATTGATTCGAGGCGTAATGAGAGAGAAGGAGAACGAAAAAGGCGCCTGAGGCCACTTATTGCCGAGCAAGAAAGTTCGCTGTTCGTGCCGCACGCGATAAGTAGTAACGACACGTGAAACCCTCCGATAATCACCGTCATTCCGTGATGCTGCGATAGAAGCGAACGCTGCAACTTCGATTCGATCACACTGCTTTTAACATTGTAGCGTGAACGCAAATTCAAAATTTCTTTTATATCCGTGTGTAGATATAAATACGATTTTTTAATAATTATATACATATATGTATATAGACAAGAGATTCCATCATTGAGATAGTTAATAGTACAATTAAGAATAACATTACAATAAATTGTCATTTTTAAGTTATTTCTGAACGACAATCAAATGAAAGACGTAAAATATTAAAACGCATATAATGAAAGACTTTTGTGTCTTATAGTTATATTAATTATTCTCACGGAAATGTATTATCTCTCTTCTGAGGAAATTATGTGATATATATTTTACGGTCTATCTATATCCCCGCACTTATATGAAGCATGTTTCTGCGTGGAATTTATATATTATCCACCGAACGTTATATATTTAAGAATATAAGGAATTTTCCACGCTAGAGCATTCCACAGCCCTTTTCTTCGACGCGAAAATTCTTAGTACCTTCTTCCTGCTTCTCGAATTACTATCGCGGTCTGGCCGCGGTAACAGAGCGGCATTCAAGAGCGATCGTGTGGATGAGGAGAAGCTGGAAAACAGAGGGGGGGGGGATAAGGATGAGGAGAGGGTCGGGTATTCCACGGCGACAATGATAAACCCCTCTATCATTATCTTCCTTCTCGTCGCCGTAATCGACGTCTAATTCCGGAAGTGCAATATCGATTATCCGGAAATCGAGCCGGCCGCGATACATATCAGGAGCAACAAGCGTTTGCAGCATCCCCGATACGAGATTGCGTTTTCGACCGCGAAATTTCGATCCGACGAAAGGGAACGCGATGCGTACGAAGAACGTAAATTGTCGCATTCGTTGATTATTGCTAATTGAGGTCGATTTCTTAGATCCTCATACCATTGTACGCCCGTCATAATCAACGTAATACTTTACCGTCTCGTAGTATTTCGTGCGTCTGGGGATCAGGAATGACGTTTAATCGACAAGGATGTTCTTAATTGCTCGCACGAACTAGATGAACTATAAATGCTCGCATGATATTTTCGACACGCGATTGGAATCTTAATCATGCAAATAATCAGACAGTTTAATGAAAAAATTCACGTTATATATGATAACATTTAATGACTATAAAATTTCTGAAATAAGACGTTTTTAATTACTTCTAGCACTAAAATATGCGTAAAATATATAAAATTTGCATAGCAAGCATGCTATATATAAAATCGGACGATTTAATAGAGAAATTGACGTTATATATGATAACATTTAATGACTATAAAATTTCTGAAATAAGACGTTTTTAATTACTTTTAGCACTAAAATATGCGTAAAATATATAAAATTTGCATAGCAAGCATGCTATATATAAAATCGGACGATTTAATAGAGAAATTGACATTATATGTGATAACATTTAATGACTATAAAATTTCTGAAAAAAGACGTTTTTAATTACTTATAGGACTAAATATGCGTAAAATATATAAAATTTGCATAGCAAGATATACTATCGTGATATAACTCATGATAGATCAAGATATTAGTTATACTTACTAAGAATTCGCATAGATTTGCATAAATTACTCATTAATAATCTCATAAAATTAGTCCTCGTAATTTATATTCTATTAGAATGTAATTTCTCGATTTATTACTAGAATAAAACGTGCCGCTGGCGACATCACGGGGACGTCAATAAATAGTTAGACGAATACATAGAAGGATATAGACCGATTGATGTTCAGATTAAGAGGACACGTAAAGGATAATGAGGGAACAAAGGATAGACGGATTCCTCGATCGACGGTGAATGAAGGGTGAAGGATCCGTTGAGTTGAACGTTTTCGCATCTTGACGCGAAGTTTCCGCGTGCTTAAAAGCTCTCGAAACTTTTCAATAAAGTGTAACTTACCTTCCATACTCGAATGACAAAGTTCGCTCCGCCACTATCATTTTTCGAAGGAATTTAGGGGGGGGGGGAGAGAGATTCTCGAGAGATCCTCTCTCGAGTGCTGTCGATAATAATTTTTGATGTCTTTTAAAGAAGTTCTCAGTATATTCGATGCTGCTTTTGTAATAGTATTTACGCGTGAATGTATAGAGATGTTCTCGTATAGATGTAAGAGCATTGAAAGAGAAATGAAAAATATTTTACATTAATTTTTTTAAGTATCGTGCAACAAGAAAATATCGTTTTATTAATCGAGCTAACTCGCACTCTAACAGGTATTTTCGCGCTTAGCACTTTATTGCGAAATTATTTTCCGCTTTAATGCACAAAATGTCAACGTAATAAATAATATATTTGTGTCCATCTACCACGTAACGAGCCTCTCTCTCTCCTCTTCCCTATCCCTCCTGTTATATTATACGTTCTCCACGAGACCAGCACCGAGAGTTTGGCGGATATCTCTAACGGCCGACACCGCCGCTAATTGCCGTCCGTATAATTACCATATCGGGGAGATAAATATGGAGCTCTTAGCTTCTACGACAAACGAGAGACACAGTACGCCGGCATTACGTCTGCGCTGTTTAAACGCCCGGCGTTCGGAAAGATAGCGGGGAGGAGAGGGAAGTAGCAGAGGGGGATAAAATATGAGCTTCGAACAACACGAGTCGCGAAGATCCTAACAAACCAATTTACTTGTCGGCGATCTGCCTTACGTTTATGTATTAATAAATGTTTCAATCCATCGTGCGCTTTTTCGTATCGTCCTTCAAGTGATTTGTCTATCTAAAAGTGGAGACTACTCGAGAAAAGAGTGAAAAAGATCAAAGCAACTTTCGAGTTATATAGCACAACTATCTATATAACGCGCAAGAAAGAAGAGAGGTGGAATTCGCGCGAATGTAGATTTACAATGTCATTCTAGATTTACATGGCTACGATATTAATTCTACGACTTCGAGTTCGCTTTATACCTATATTTATCTTAAATATTATGAAATACTGAATCATTGACAATTTTAAAATAAACCTTGAACATGTGGCCGCGTGTAGTAGGATATTTTCACTAATAATCTACATACATAGCGACGTTATTACGTCTTGGCTGTCGTCTGCTTCTGCATATTACGAGAAGGAAGTAATATCTCGGGGAAAAAAAAAGATCGTAATAAGACCCTCACATAAACTCTGCAGTAGCTGTTACGAAGGATCAAAAGATTAACAATGGCTACCTGACGTCTATTTAATAACCGACTTCGTTATCTCGGCTTTACAAACCTCCATGTGTGTGCCCCGGGACTCTTTCGCCGGTCAAGCACGAGATATAATTACACGATGCGCATACTCTGTGACAGTACACCGTTTCCCGTTTAAATGGGGCTTCACTTCAGGAGGATTCATTATATCGCAAAAATAACTCGCATCTCTCCGCCGCGCTCGGCGAGAGATCCGTGTATCGAGAGCAGAAGAGAAAGTTGCGCGGGTAAAATCCCCTTCTTCGGTCGCGGAACACACGCGAGTCCGCTTGTCGTTCGCATAATTGCCTCCTCGGAGACTCTATATCCTCGGTTAACTACTAACTTATGCGTATAAACGCATGGTCGCGTCAGTGATATAAACGCATCCACGCGTGCGAACAACTCCCGCATGTGGATCTAGCTGGTTCGCTAATTTTCTCGACCACGACAACGATATTTAACGTCGTTCTCCCTCGATCCCCCGCGTCGGGTTGGAATGCCTCCGGCTTCATCAGGAAGCGATGGTCAGGTTGAGAAATTATCGTGGCGCCGTCGTGACGACGTCGAAGCGAGACGTCGCGGTCTCCCACGCGCGCGTTTACCGCCTCTCTTCCTCCATGGCTTTCTTTTACGGAGAGCAGCGACCGAAGCAAAAAGACGAGAGAAAGAGAGAGAAAGAAGAGGACGGCGTATGCCGAGAGTGGCGACGCCTAATTAACGACGCCGGAAATGAAGTGTAGGCACTATGAAATTAGTATCTTGAGATATCCACCCACTCACCATTCCTCTCCTTCTCGGTGGAATGCATTCGCGTAGATTTCCCGTACGTCGGACATCTTCATCGTATCGGAACGTCGCGTCCTAGAACAGAACATCAACGCAAACTTCTGAAATAGTGTGCGCGATATATAAGTACACTTTCGGTAATTTAATCAAATAAGAACTAGAACTTTTTTTTCTTTCATCCGCGCTTGCCAAAGTGAATGTTTTCTGGAAATTTTTTTTCTTGAAAACTTGAATGAATATTATCTCCTTTTCCACTACTTACCTCTCAACATTTTAAACATCTCTTCGTAATTACATCTTAAATTAAGGTTCTAAAAATAATCTCTTATACCTTAAGATTATTGAGGATATTTTGCTTGAGAAAAAATTATATTTAAATTAATCAGCGAAAAAAATTATAAATTTATAAAAGTGAAGTAATCCGAGAAATGTAATATGTAGATTTTCAATCTAAGTGTATTTTATAGAGACATATATGTGTCACATAATAACACACTGTAATTATAAATTGTATATTCGGATTGTATATTGTCATTAATATTCATAACGGTATATGTGAGACTATCATGATATCTCTTTTCATGTAATTGCAAACTCTATTATTTATAATGTCGTATGCTAATAATTATACATTCCACAAACGTAAATAAATATGAGACATAATAATATGTAACGCGTTGATTGTTGTACACAAATACTTTATTATCTGCCGGCCGCAAAATTATCTGACATACGAAAACGCGACCGAATCTCTAAAAATTGTTCGAACTTTTACTTTCCAACGGTTTCAATGCGTATGTGTATGTGTCCAGATTAAACTCGGTAAAAATTTATATAATGGGTTGATTCAGACCGGATGTACAAAGAGAATATTTAAATGAGAATGTCTGTCTGCGCTAACTCGTGTCATCTAGTTACAAAGCTTTCACTGATGTAATTTCTGTATTTTTTTCTCTATGCGAATATCGCAATGCGAATCGCAAATTATATAAAATTACCTACGTTAAAAGAATTGCACTAACAAGAGAGTACATTATAAAATTTGTCCATTGTAGAAATACACTGCCGCTGTTTCTACAGGAAGAGCTAAAGACATATCGCAGGATATACACTTTATCTAAATCTTTCAAATATATATTTCCAAGATATAACATGTATGACATTCATTTGTTTCTCGATATATATTTTCGACAAATATCATTAATTATAATTTCAAGAGAAAATTGCGACGGGGATCAACTTAATTATTAGCGTGTATCTTTGTGTATCTACTTCGTACTGATTAATGCAATCGTCAAGTATTGCAGTATGATTTCGATTCTACTCATGAAAAATTTAATAAAAATGTATCTACATTTGAATTTAATATTCTATATTCGTAAGATTCGACAGAAATGACTTTGATTCGTATTTTAAACTTCTCCTTTTTCTCTTGCATTCACTTTTTCACGATACACTGGTTACGATAGTCGACATTTGTTGTGCCGCCGTTCACAGTAACGTTGCTACACCGATAGGGTGCGATTTACGGGTAACAACCCCTCACGTGCTAAACCCCAACGCGTTCATCTCCCTGCCGCGAGTGTCGTTATAGCGACGTTAAACTAGCCAGACAATGATAAAGCTTTACGATTTAGTCCGTTACGAGTGAAAACGCCGAATTCTCGCGCAATTAATCTTTCATTTTAATAACTATGACGATTGATTGATTACAGTGATAAATATGTAGCTTTATCTATATCTACTGTGTGTCCACTACTTTCTCGCAATAATAATAACCTTAGCTTATTATTATTGTTGTTGTTATATTGTTATTATTATTGTTCTGGACAGAGAAAGACACTCTCACACAGATGGATCTTAGTCATTCTTCTGTATAGCAAGAAAGGAAAGCGGAAAAGAGGAACGGATACGCGCGCAATCGCCTCGATATTTTATTTCACCGTGTATCTCACAACTCCCATATATTCTCGATCGCTGCACTCCTCGCTAACCTCGCCTTTCTTTGCTTTCAGGGATTTGCGACCGGTTAGCCTGGAGAAAGGTCAGGAGACTCTCAGGCTCAGGGTCTACGGCTGTTACGCCTGGGGTGGACCACTTCTGGTCGCCGGATTGGCAGCCCTTCTGGACCATCTTCCGTCTCAACCGCAATATACGTTCCTGAGGCCCCGCTTTGGCGAGAAGCAATGCTGGTTCTACGGTAAGTTCTTACATCGACCAGCCCCTCGTCATTTCTGCGTGAACTATTTCGCGGACACGTAAATTCGCCCCGTTCCGACGTTGCCCTTCAGTTCTCGTCAAACTATCACGCCAAACTATCACGATCCCATCAGATTTACATTCTGCGAGATATCGAAGGTCGTGACGTGTACGTGATGTTGTAAAAGAAAAAGAACATTGAGACGAAGGTGAAATGAAAATCAGATTGGTTTGGTTTGGTTTTAAAAATAATACATAGATTCCCAAAATTGAACCGTCATACTTTAAGCAATTTAGAATCGATCTTTCCTAGAGAAAATTTTGAAACAAGAAGCCTTTTAGTTACGTCAATATAAATTCATTTCTAAAAGCAAATTAATTTTCTTTACAATTTATTAAAGAGCTCACGATGTGATTTGTGTTTCAATTTAGTGACACACAGTCTAAAATAAGCGGTGTCAATATATCCGTATAAAACTAGTACACGCTTCAATTAAATAGAGCAACGCGTTTATTATGGTTAGCTCAATGATGCAATTGGCGCGAATTGCTTGCCGGACGATAGTTCGAGCTAGATCATTGCTTTAATTAAACTTGGCAACGGCGCGGCTATAATCTAGATACGGCTCGCTCTGGTCAATATTGTCTATGATAATGTATTATGATATCAAAACGCGCCATTCTTGCAATTCAAAACGATCGACCGGTCCAATGGGAATTATTTATAACTACGTCCGCGTAATTAATAACTGCAATACATTCGTTTCCCTTCAGACCGGAATGAGGAAGCCTTTACCATTCTCGTTATCAATAAATGATTCGACCACTTGCAAACTGAATAATCGATCATTCGTCTGATGATTAATATCAACGGCATAATGTAACTCTTTGTGAATTAATTTATTTTCTTGATATAATTAAAGTCGATAGTAATCTCACTCGCAAGAGGATACGTGAAATTACTACCGATTTATAAAGATCGTGACCTTTAATCGTGATTAATATTAATATTCATTTTATATTCCGTTTGTTTTAATAAATATAACATAGGCCGATCAAAAATTATTCTCGTTTGATAAATTTTTTTTATTGAGGAATACAAAACGAATCAGAAATCGACAAGGACAGTTTAGTCTTAACAATAATTTAGAAGTCTCTCTCTTTCAACTCTTTGCAATGTGATAAGTTTCAACTTAAATACCTCATCGTGATTATATCTCAGATTAAAGATAGTTATTCGACGGTAATAAGATATCGATTTGACAGACAATAATGGAGCCTATCATCGAAAGTAATACGTTGCGAACCGTTATCCGACAATCCCTTGTGATCCGATTATTCCGCCAATTAATAGAACTGGTCATCCGCGCTCTCGGAGTGCCGATTAAATTGGTTTTGTTAATCGATCAGTCGTGTCGAATTAATTGCTAATGAAGTACCGTCGTCCGGTATCGGCGCGACTAGCGTCAGAAAATAAAATAATATCGTGGTCCCTCGTTATTACGTAGCCATTATTACGCACATATATTCACGGATGATGGATTGCTTCTAAAAGATTTCACTCTTTTCATTAGAGTCTTAATTTTCGTCCCCTAATTATCCCGCGAAGAAAGCGCGCAAATGAGAATTGAATCGGACGAATGATCTTGATTCGATGAAGATATTTTATATTAAATGTAATAGAAAAAACTCTGATACCTGATAAAATTTTTGCTTTAAAAAAAACAATTCACAGTTAATAAAAAGTTATTTAGATACGTGAATAATATATATATATATATATATATATATATATATATGAATTTTTATTTCTATCAAAAATACGCGTATAAAGCTTCCACTGTACGGATACAAAATTGAAGGTATTTATTAATACATTGTTAGTACAGTCAAGTGACAGCCACTCACTCGCGCACAAGAGGATTACACGCTCACTGAAATATTACATATAAATCGTACAAGCTCTCGTACATGATTCTCATCTGACGGTATGTAATTATCCGGGCGTACAAATAATCGATTACAATAAAGAACAAAACAAGCGACCGCCGCATCGACTTCCACGCGATGCGGAATACTTCCGTAAGAGGATTACGCGTCGGCCGAAATATTGTATTTAAGTATGACGTAGGGTAGCTGAATATAAGAAGATCGATACCCCGAGGAGAGCCTTTAATACCTCGGATCCCCAATAATAACCGGCGCGGTCCGCCTGCGAATCTCCCTGCCTGCGGATCTCTCGCAAGCGCGCGTACGAACGGAGATAATAAGGTTCGACGTCATAACGGGCAACGGATCTTTATTCGTCGAGCCCCGGCTATGGTTACGGGCTATTTAACGACCCGTTTACCCGTAATCCACATCCCATAATCCGGCGCGTACACTCCGTGTCGTCCTAAAATCCCTCGCGTAGACGCAGGAGGACGCGCACGTACGCCGCCGATGCATTAATTCCGCCACGTCGATCCATTCCGCGCGCCGCTGATTAATACTTACCTTTTACATGCCGGATCCACCGCGGATCCACCCTTCTGTCGTGGTCAGAGAGACTGCAATTACAAACAAACCCGTCCACCCTCGCCGCGCGCGACACGGCGCCAATTTTTCCCCCATCTGACGAAAAAAAGACATCAAAGAGTTGACGGGGATAATAATTATAGGCGCCTCCTGATTGTGGATGCAGCGCGTTAATGATATTTTGCAACTCGCATAAAGCAATCGCGCACGTACAAAGCGTGCGGCCACGTTTAAAGTGTTAATGATAAAATAAAGTGATAGTCTCGTGGGCGACTAAAACGCGATCAAAAACAGCGAAATGATTATCTGAAAAAAATCTATCTTAACATTTACATCACATATATAGATAAATTAATACAGATAAACTATATAATAATATATACAGATAAATTAATATAATATAATATATTTGCTATTATTTTTCCATTTTTTACATTCCAATTCGCAAAGATTTTTTACAAGATACGAACAAAACTGCAGTCAGTCAATACTAACAATGCTTTCTGCTCTCGCCCTTTTCTCCGATACTCGACTTTGAAAAATTGTCATGGCACGGGAGGACAGGGTGGTATTTCACATCGTCAAGCTTCAATCTCTTTTCTACTTTCTATCGCCGTACAATTTCACCTTTCCTCTATGAAGAATACCTAGATGCGCACAAAGGCTACACCTGGCAGATAAAGCCGCCCGCTAAATCGGGATAATGATCCCTCGTGGAAAGCTGCGTCGGGACTATCGCGAGTTGTTTTTCGTGACACAATGCTGTTGCAGTAGACGAGGGGGTGCTTGCGCGACAAACAAGCAACAAACCCTCTCCCTTTATTCCAGCAACCACGTTATACCTTATAACGGCATAGGCCGAGACGATGGGGTGGAGAGATAAACCTTGGCGCCAGCTAGTCCAACCCCATCGTGCGAGAAACGGCCAAATCCCCCGTTTCATCTTACCGACTGTATGGCCCACATTAATAGATATGCGTATACACGTGTTTATAAATGGGCCCCAAGACTCCCCTGTTTCGCCGTTCCATTTATATTCCTTATTTTTGAAATTTATATTTAACGTCGATATGAATAGCGAAAATTTTTATGACAACTAATAATATTAACGAAAGAAATGCAAAGTCTTCCATCATTGCTCTTATCGAATTTCTTGGCATATTTTTTGAATCAATTTTTAATCAATAAAAATGTCCAGGAATAGTTTATGAGTAATTAATAATTAGCGATCGTGAAAATAAGAGGCTTCCTATAAATTAAATTGCAAGTACATAATTATTCTTTGGCGTATGTCGTACGAAACAATATAGTTGCGGATAAAGTAATTTTTGCTATCAATATTATCTATGTGAAATATTTTCAATAAATCAAGTTTGACGCTTTTCCTAACTAAAGATATCTGAATATTTAAGTTTCATGCTTCGGTCTTTATGGAGGGTAATTTAAATTTAATAAGTGGATTAGTCCCAGGCGCGAGCATGATAAAATATTATGAGGGGGTCGCATGCTGTTCAGGCGTTATACATCATTGATTTATGGCAATGAAATCACTCTCACGAAATTAGAATAAATAGCAGAATCTCTGTCAATATAATTACAACTATTTTTATTATTATCAGTTTGATGTATAACTGTGCTACGTGAGAATTTTCAGAGTTATTTTGATAACCCTGTCAGACTAAATTTACCATATGAGATTCATGGAGATTTCTCTTCGCTTTCTCTGCATATACATGAATATATGCAGAGAGGAAATCGTGTATCAACGATTTTAAAGGTGTTTTTGCGAAAGATGTAACTCTTATAACGTGCTTTTATATAATATAATAACATAATAAGTAATATTTTTTTTACAAAATAAATATTTTGCAGTAAACATCTCTCTTTAAAATACAGATACAATTTTTTAAGAAATTGGCCAATTGTAATGTGTATTACAATATCCAATCCTTATATAAATTACGTTATCTATATAATAAATTATACATAAAAAAATTACTCAAAATGTGTTATATCATACAAATACATTATCGCGCATTTATATTCATAACAAATCGATAGAACGCATGTCTCATTACACTTTTATATGCGATTATTGAAAGAGAGTTGAGGGAGGAATGAGAACGCGGAAGAGAGACGATCGTACATAGTGGCGATTAGAATAATCCAAATGGTAATGAAATGCAAAGAGAATTATCGAATGAGAAAGAGAGTCTCGGAAGCAACCCTCGCCTTCAAATCGCTCCGAATCCTTCCTTATTTATCACACAGTTTCATTTATTACTCGGTTCAAGCGGATGAAATGAATTGTAAATTCTCGAGTTCAAAGAATGTTCCTTATTGCGCTTTGTAAATTATTACACATACGTACGCCTTCTAAGGGGAACATTGCTGATGTAACTGCTGTCATTCATCTACTATATAGACATTATTAATGCTTTCCACTTTCGGATTAGACACACACACACACACACACATTTTGGTATCATTCGGATATTCATTCATTATAGTTGATGATTTAAAAATCTAAATTTCTATTTTTATTGATTAATTTAATATTGTGTAATATATTATTTTTTTCAACTTTATGTTTAATCTTTTACACTTATCAAATATTTAAAAATGTCGAACGATTAGACACAACTCTGAGTCATGACTCGCGAATATTTGGACGCGATGCAAAAATGTCGGAAGTGGAAGGCATTAATGACGCTTATATATACGTACGATAAATCAGAATCATGCGAAAAAAAAATAGAAAGCGCGGGACAGAAGAAGTGACCACGTGAGAAAGACGAAAGGCGACGTAAAGCTTATGCGACGCCAGAACTTCGCGACTAATCTCGCGCGAACGCTCTCGACTACGAGCTAATCGGATTTGACCGTGGCAAGAACCAGTAAAGTATCGAAAGGCGGCACGCGTGGACATAATTCATTTATGTTTGTTACGGATGTTTGTTGCCATGAGAGTGAAATATATAATTCGCGCGAAACAGCTATTGTTGGCGATCTGCCAAACCCAGCAAATATAGACGGCGATCTCCTTGCTCACAAAATTCGAAAGCCGGTTCCCGTCGCGGTTTATCCCTTTCCCCTCTCTTCTCCTTCTCCTTTTTTTGCTCGTAACGCCTTTATCTCTTCTTTTATGGTGCATCGTCGCGTATTCTTCTGCCGCGCGACAATCTTGAGCAAAATGCACAAGCTGGAAGTATACTGGTTTTCGGCGTCGAATCGAGACGAGCGAAGGTGATGTGGTTCGACAGTGGAATAAATCTTTTATTGGTTGTTAAAATTTTGAAGAAAAAAATAGATCAATATCACCTATGAACTCGAATTTATTAAAAATGGTCTTGTTATATTCTGTGTACTTGTTTGCATATTAGAAGATCGACATAATTGTTACAAATAATATTTGTTCTCCAAAATGTCATGAATTATCTCTTCGCCACTAATCTTTTCATAAATTTGCGCTCTATGTGTTTACTGTGTTCATCTTACAAAACGTCTAGTTTAACTTTTGTTTCAATTTCTATAGTATTTCTATAGTATTCTTTCACAGTATCATTGTAGTTTTGCGCGAGGTCCGACATGCCTGATGGAAAAACTTTGCCGGTGTCAGACAGCGCATAGTAAGATTCCGATCCCGTTGCAGGACTAGTTTGGAAAAAGTTAGGGGAGGTTTGGGCGAATAACGTACGACCATTGCATTTTGAGACGCTCTTGATGAAGACGCGCCGGATGAGAAAGAAGCCCGGGATACAAGAGTTCGCTTCTGTGCATTCGTTTAATATTCCGTGCCTTCCCAGCGGACATCGGGATGCAAGTTAGCTCGGTTATCTGAACAGGACCCGCTACACAATGTTTCGAAAGTTTCGTGACGAGCCGCCAAAGTTTGACGTTGAGCTCTCGCGAAAAGCGCCGGTTCTCCGTCTAACCGAGAGGTAAAAACCGCGATTATTCCAGTTGAAAGCAGACCTTTCGTTCCACTCGATGCGCAAAGCACGAGAATTGCATAGCAATTCGCGGAAACTTGATTATGCGTAACAACTGAAGCAAATTTTGAAGATTAGAGAACTTTAAATGTATTTAAAGGATGCAGTATATATTTAAAATATCTTTTACGACACCTTGAGCGCTAAAAAATTTCTTGAATTCTATTAGATTAACTTACGAAGCATCTTTAATAAATTATATATGTATTGTATATAATAAGAAAATCAAATATGCGTAGATATTTCAATCCTACAATAAAATTGATAGAAATAAAATAATAATTCTAGAATAAAATTGATAGTAATTAAATCGAAAATAAAGTGTACATTGCAAATATTGATGGAATGACGGAAAATTTTAGAGATATGGGATGAATGTGGGAGAGTTGCTCCGAGATATACACATATGTGCATTGGCTTTCGCAAGGATCAGTGATGATAAAAAGTTACGAAGCTCGAATAACGACTACTCCGAATAACGCAAAATTATATTTGGTCGTTCGATTTGTCTGCAGTTCACTTCGAGCCTGCACGCATGTAATTCTCGTGTTTGTTTTATTTCGTTACATCCAATATAAGCCATGCATTCTGTTTATATAGCCGTTGTTTGTGTTTATTAACTAGTCACATGACACTGTTCCTGTTTTTTTTAATTATATTTATCTCGACTAAAAATGCTTCGATAAATACGGTAAGAAAAATATTGGGTATTGTTATTGCGTATTTGTCATTTTATTAGATTGTTAAATACTAACGGGTTTGCAGATTCCGATTCACGTATGTATCTTGTATCGATACGCATTTAAAAAAAATGTATCAAATTATTTTATGTGTACATTCTATTCATCGCACTATATGTCATATACACGACTTTCGGAGAGATGTAAATTTTTGGCAGAATAACTTTTTCGATGATTTTATTTTCGCTATTGATGTAATAATAGATTGTCATAGATTTCTGCACGGTCAAATTGAAATCAATCGAAAGTTGTCAGAAGTACATTCTGTCCAAAAGAAAATTGAAAATTTGATTTAATCGCCCTGAAAATTATTAGTTTCAGTTATAACATCAAATCACTATTTTTCTTGACCCACAATCAATCTATAATAATGGACGGATTCAAATAAAAAATTGTACAGCGCGGCATAATTTTAAAGTAGTCTCTTAAATATCGAGCGCAAAATAACGAGAAACTTATGAGCTCTGCTTAAATCACGGATATTACGAAACCGATTTTAATCTCAAGCATGTCCAGAGACCCCGTGACGAATATTCGCGCTGAAATTTTTTAACGGTTTGTCTGAAAAATGTAGGATATTTCGAAAATATTGATGATCTTGTCTTTTTATACCGTAGATACTGTTTGCGACAGAAATTTCTCGGGTCGTTGCTCCGACATTTTATTTCTGTCGCGAATCTATCGCTTCGAAATATCCAATTCGAAAAGTCGAGTCTTTCAAGCGGTGATTTATCCGATCCGTCGATGCTTGCGTCCAATTTTTAGAATAATTTTTCCATCTCTCTCTCTCGAAAGAAGCTCTCGAAAAATCTCAACTAGGTCAGTCGCAATTTAATATCCGCGCGGAGGATAAAGCGATGCATTACTGCTAGTCGAAGCTTACGTCGTATTTTATTTATGGGTTTGTTTGCGCGGACGCGCTCCGTAGCCGATAAGTGGCTACGCAGTCCTCGTGGAAGCCTGTTTCTGGCAGATTGCATCCGTAGTTATGGGGTTGGAAGAGTCGGGACCGGTTGGTTGCGAGGGGGCGAATCGCCCTGATAAAAGCGACTCGACCGTGAAGTCTCGGCCAGGGTTTCTATCGTCAAATTACCGTGAAGCCGATCGAACTTTGCGTGTGAATCACTTTCACTGTTAATTAAAATATTTTCATGTAATTTTATAAATAATCCGAAATTTTTAATGGCCTTTCCATATTATAATTATACGTAATATATTTGTTTAACGGATCATAATAATTTTTTTACACTTTGCATTATTATATGTATGTATATATAAAACCCTATTCTATGTAATACAAATATAAACTTTATTGTAAGAGTATATGCGTGTGTAAATCCACATTCAATGTATATAATTGTGGTAATCAGTAGTACAGAGTAATCAAGTGTTCTCAGTTTAGAAATGATCTGTTTGCGATATTGCATGTACATATAAAAAATAGAGAATTGTTTTCTTCATTACATTTCTTTACATATATAATAAATATTTTATAAAGACTCATTTTCAAGCGGAATTAATATCACCGCGCTTGATATTGCGTTTATCTCTGTGTATTTTTGTGCACATTAAAATCGGTATAATCACGAGTAGAAGATATCGTAAACGATGTTGCTGAAGCAGATATGAATTCGCGATCGTACGTGCGTATCTATCGCAAATATCTGTGTTTAACGGGATGGGTTTCGGATGTCTGTCTTGAACTTGAAATCCGAGAATGCACGCGTACCAGCGCGTGCATATCCCAGGTATTCAGGGAATCGCGCAACCTTGTACCGGCCCTCGTCCGGTGTGTACAACCGATCCACAACGATTGGTTAAGTGCACGCTCCGCGTGATTTACCATAATTTCTGCTAAACACATACCGCCCTTTCCCGAGCGGCCGCAATTTCGACGGCGAAATCACGGCGGTCGCGTGATCGTCCCGGAATACCCTCGTTGTAACCCCATACAAAGTTTACCGCGCCCGATCGCTCGCGATCCTATGTGCCGGTTCATCTTTACCTTTATTTCGTACCTTCGATTTAGCCACGCTTCAAATCTTTATCACGTATTCCAGTTATTCAGTACTTATAAAATAAAACGCCAATCTTAACTGAGAATGTCAATAATTCTTGCGAGAAACACATTTTTTTCTCCAAAAATAGCGAAATTTGCAATTGAAAATTATAAAAGACAAAGGCGGTATAATAAGAAACAAAGATTACAGTAATTAGCATTGTTATCACACTTCCGAAACGCATTTTAAAGCACTATGTAAGTTATATATTTTTGACATATTTTTTAAAAAGTTTATGTGAATGTAAATAATATATATATATATATAATTCCGAAAATTATTCTAATATTATTATACAATAAAAACATATTATTATACACTATTTGTATACACAATAAAAAAGCAAAAATAATTTCGCAATTAAAGCATGTCAAAAAATTGCATGGTAAAATATTGCGTTTCGAATATTAAAATGCTTTTATTATACACATATTAAATATTTTTTGTCATTTTATTTATTTCAAAATAATCGTAAAGGGAATTAAACAATATTATGATATTTCGACATTTATTTCCAGATATTTTTTAATTAAAAACATGAAAGATTAATTTCGCGGCTAGTTTTGGGGGAAGAATAATTATATGTCTTTTGCAAACGTACTCTATAAACGAAGAGGCCGACAAAAACGTTCGAAATATATGTAGCAGGATGGTGCGTAAACAACGCTATCCACGAGAGAGAAGACAAATGTGCAATGGCGCTCAGCAAAGTTATCGGCTATCGAATATTATTGGATAACGAAAACAAAGTACGTTTCGCTTCAACAGTTATTATTGCTCGTGATCGCGATACACGCGTTTTTTTTTTTTCGTCAAAGTGTCATAAATAAATTAAGAATAAATGAGAGGAACGACATTTAAAAGCCAGTTTTCTGAGGGCCGCGACACGTTTCGCGGCTTCTATTTTCTTTTTGTCGTAACGCACCGCGCGTCAATATGTGAATGAGAAAATAAACCTTTCGTCGGCAGATCGGACAATTTATTTGTTCGTCATAAATCGTCCATCTATTTCTGTTCGCGTTGCATTACGAAAACCCATCGCGTTCCGAAATCTTTCCGTCGTCTTTTCTTTCGTAACTCGCTAATATATTTATCGAAAGATTATATCTCACTCTACAGCAACGATAAAAATTATTTAACCTTTAATTAATATATTGGACATGTGAAACTTTGGCAATGAAATGAAAATATGGGGTTACTTCCGGCGTCACTTCCAGCGTCACTTCCAGCGTCACTTCCGGTATGCAGAGATTGTAGGCGTTTGCGCGCATTTTCTGGTGCAAGCAACGGTGCGTTTTGCAGACGCTAACATTTTCACCGAGATACGACGCCGAATTAAGCATCGTAAAGATAAACCTGCTGGCCGATCGCGCCGTTTATTATTGAAACGCCGTTTAAACTCGAAACAGCCACGCCATCGCACCATCCGGATATTTGCGCCGCTTAAATCTCTGGAGTATCGACCCGGTTGAGGTCGTCTCGCGGACGAGAGGCACCATATGATTAACCCAGGTGCAAGGACCGTTTCGTGTCGATGGGTCGTTAGCGAGTTTGAAACAGAAAATCGCTCGTTCCTCGTAGAACACGCTTCCTAGAACATTAAATAAATCTCGATTGTATTAAACAGAATATTAGTAATAGAATGTTTAATTTCTTAAATTCAAAAATTGACGCGATACAAAATATGTTAAAAATATATATTGTTGCGATATATAAGTACACTTGTCAATAAGTAATTATAAGACATTATACATTATAAGACATTATGCAAAATAGAATCACTGTATTACACAACATAATAAAACAGACTAAGTTTGATCTTTTTATAGAATTCTTTTAAAATCATTTTCGTTTGTTTTGCAGGTGACATGGAAATCCTGGCGTACTTCTTTGGGCCGGTCGGAGTGCTCTTGGCTGTAAATCTTATGTTTTTCGCCGTAACTGCCCGTGAATTGACGTGCGGTCTCTGGAAAGGCGAATTCGTAAAAAGCACCACCGAGAGGTAAGCAAATACTTTCTTCACCGCGCATTAAAGAAAACGAACCGGCGGCGTAATATATCTTGCTCGATCATTTACAAGACTTTAACTAATTCCATGAAAATAATTTGTAACGTTTCAATTGTGTCAAACGAACTCTTATTTGTGTAATCCATTCATAAATATTTGACAGATTTCGTCAAATATTGTACGAAATAACAATGTTTTGCTCTTACAAATATCTAATACTACTACTCTTCACGTTACAAAGGGCTGTCTGCAGCGAAATATTCCTTTTTCTCGTACAATGTACGACGGTAATAATGCTTTCGTCATATATTACATTTTTTATTTACTCTATTAAAGAATGATATTAATCGAAGTAAAAAAAAATAAACGCGCGCGCATGCGAGATGTCGAAATCAAGAATGCAGGAGTTTAATTGTACTCCACGAGTAGTATATCTTCGACTACCAAGTACATGTACATGAGTATTCAGGCTCAGTCAATTCATTGGTGGATTAACAAAGGATCACCCTGCAGTTTGATTGGATTAGTCGAGGCAGCAGCTAAACGGGCCGACCAGCTGATAGCCTCCTAAATTCAGTAGTATAGCGCTGTCTCGAGGCGTTCGCCAACCTTGCAAACGGCGAATATGGTCTTTGCCAGCATTCGTCGGTAGAAAAAATAACATTTATTCCTCTCGAGCGGCTTTCCGACAGGTCAAAAGATTCATAAACACATGTCGTATACTCATCTCGCAGAACATCAGCCGTTCGGCTTTTGTTTCGCACAAATATTTATGCTCGATCGTAAAATTTAGGATACTCTCCTCGCATTTTTGCAGAAAACGTGAAAGAAGTTAAAAAACCGCGATCTTATTGCGCGAGATAAATTCCGTCGCAAACTAGAGGATCTGCTTATCTTTGTATCCGACTGAATCGCTCACTCCGAGTCCGATTCGAATCGAATACAATTGAATCGTTCAATTGTCTGATCTATTAAAAGATCGGAGAAGTGTGACAATATATATATATATATATATATTGTCACACTTCTCTCTCTCTCTCTCTCTATATATATATATATATATATATATATAATGATAATACTTTATGTGTATGACAAATACATGAAGCGAAATTTTATTACGTAAATCACCGGATGGTTGTTTGAAAATTCGGTATTTTATATCAAACGTGCAAAAATTTTACGATATTTCTTCGGTTAAATGCAGTGCGTTTGATGTAAAAAATATCACTTGCATACAGCACGTATGAAAAAGTACTTCTACATTATTAAAGTTTAAAAAAATGTGCACACAAAAAAAGGGAGAGTCCAAAAAGCATAACGCCGGAAGGTAGTTATATCAACGTTCACTTTACAACGCGAACGGGAAAAGATTATTTCATAATTTTCCGGGCGAACAGATCACACAAAAAACGCTCCGATTATTTGCCTTGCAGAAAGACGACAAAACGCGAATCGATATCCTCGCACAATATTTCTTCTAGGAATATTTCGGAATTGTGCCAACAACTGCGTTTAGAGACCCATTTCCGACTCGAAGTAACGATAATAAACGCGGTGTTGCACGACCGCCGAGAAACAGGAACGCCCGATCGTTTCATATGAGACGACACTTTCGGCCTATGAAAACGACCAAGTTTTATTGGCCCAAACAAAACGCCCGATCCGCATTTTTCGCGAGAACACGGAATTTTATTTTGGACAGCGAAGGACGACGCCTGGATTCGTTGAGTATAAAGGATAACTGGTGGTACGAGGATAATTGCGCGAAAGGATACGTAAAAAAATCAGGAAGGTCGAAGGGAAACTCTCGAGATATCAAAACATCTGTTGTAACGAATTTTGATATACTTTGAGATATATGTATACATATATATATATTAATTTATAATTATATAAACGGTAGCTTATAAATTCTGTCTTTTATCTAACTTTAAGTAAACTTTAATAAATTTTTTATTTTATTCAACTTATTTATCAAGATATTTAATTCTTGAAAAATTCCTACTGTGAATAAAAAGATATAAAAGATATTTTTTAACGTGAAATGATGAAATACAAAATATAAAAATATTTCCTGCTTTTTCGTGCTACGAGATAGATAGATATTTGACACTTCGTATTTTCCGGCGATCTATACGAGCGAACGGAGGATTCTTTTTATAGATCGCAGACTTCGCGCGCACATAGGAGAAGGTTTATTTTATTACCTTCCAGCCGACTGATATCAGGCAATCGTTATTTTCCATTCGCTCGACGTCCCTTCGATCCGCTTACATCCTCTCGCTCTATTCGAGATTGATATTGACGATCCCAATTCGCGATTTCGACGACGCTATTTGCCCGTCGTGATGTATGTACGTGAACACAATACAGCCATTGTTGGCAAAGGAAACGTAATAGCATATGCAGATTTCGCTTCATCCCGAGTTTGTTCTATATCTTCGGTGCGGATTTCGTTCATCACATACGTTTGCATAGTTTCCGAAACGTCTCGACGTGGATAAATTACCCTGCGAAAACTTCCGAATGTGTTGATAATGCTTTTTTTGTTATGAGAAAATAATATTATTTTTTTTTATTCAAAACAGAATAGCATGTATTATAGTTTGTACGTCATTGGAAAGATGAAATAAATATCTTCGTCCTTTCGGATATCTATTCACCAAAATACGGCAGAATTAAGTCATTATCAGATTTATTTCTTTTATTGTATTTTATTATATTCCAGTATTATATTCTAGTATTATATTGATATTATATTAAAAAATGTTTAATTCAGTGAAACTGATTGCAATTGAGCGAATACATACGTCAAAATTCAAGCACGTAAATATAATCAAGAAGTAAATTTACGAGTATGTGTTTCTTCAAGAAATTTTCTACCTTTATTGGACCAACGTAGTAAATACTATTAGAGATAAAATTATAACGAACATTTTTTTGAAGAAATAATAAATTAGTAAAAAATATTGAAGCAGCACTTCTCTTTAAATCGGAATATCGCATTACTTATCTGTGACGGAATTGCGGCGTATTTGCGCATTCGCGAAGAGAGACTCTCGCGAAAAATCCTCTTTTAAAATGTTCCGCGACCGGCCAAAGAATTATTCCACACGGCGCCAAATAACGTACGGTCACGTCCGATTTGTCCGAGGAAGAAGAATAGCCGGCTTGAATTATCCTCAGTCCTAGAAAAAGGCAGGCGCGAAAGTGGCATAAACACTCGCGGTGAAACACTCGCAATAACCGTCCGGGAGTGCGAGTATCATCCGACGTGAGGATCCAGTTCGCCAGCCCGATGCACTTTCGTGCGTCGCGCGCATTTCCCCTTTCAGCGGTCGCGTAAAGTGGAGATCTGTGTTTCCTCGGTTTCGTCTCGTTTCTGCCGAGATAGCGACGCGGATAGCGGATTCGCCGGCAAAAAATATTTCACACGTCCGGGAACGTGCGACAGTATTTTTGTACTACGCGACCGCGAGAATAATCTCTGCCTTTTCATAGAGAGAAAGAGAGAGAAAAGAGTCGTATAAATATACTTATACAACGTTCTGTGCGATATCTTCGTGGCACCTAAATTGCGGAAAGAAGGATTCTCACGTTATACCTGGTACCTTTATGTCTCCCCGTGATATGTGTTTCTTACAAGAAAGTACCGAGAATCTCGTTCAACTGCTTGCGAGCAAGATTTACAAGTGCGAATGCATCCGTTAGCAAGACTTTAGTACACTTTTATATCGCAATTGTAGCCGAGACTTTTTCCATAACTTGTTCGTATATATTTATATTTTGCCTGTATTTATCTCTCCTTGCTTTTATGTTGGTTTTAGTATTCCCGTATATTTCAAGTTTCTGCTTACATAACATCGCTACGGTTTTAAAAAGGATAGATGTTTCTGTAACTAATTTTTTTTATTTTTTTTTTTTTTAATTTTTTAATGATTGAATTCTGTTTATGGCGAATTACATGCATTAGTTGTAAAGTCGCGCGCCTATTGCATGTTTAAAAATAGCGCATAATACTGCACGCCTTATGAATGATTAACTGCGCGAACGTCAAGAAACTTTGAAAGCCGTCTGTGTGACGACGAGTAAACAAGCACTACCGCGATGTGTTTAAAATTTTACTCGAAGTCATCGACCCCCTTTCCTGGCCGTATTTGATATTTCCCAGTCATCATCGCGCAAATTTCTCTCCGCCGTCTACTCATGTCAATTAACTCCGTCGTCGAGTTCGCAGACCTTCTGCCATTCTTGCCACCCGCAAAGATTGACATTTATTTGCAACCACGAATAAACGCTCGCGTAAATGCTCACGGCTGTCTATTTCAGATCGTTTTTCATCCGTGTCGTCGTCGCTTTCATCTTCCAAATTTAGCTCGTTTCTCCGCACGACTCGTCCGATATCAATCACTCGCTCTGTCGATTAAACAAGATAATAATTGATGCGGAATTTGCTCGCATTTCTTGTTTTTTCTCATTGAAGATTTGAAGCCGTGCTACATGAAAACGTGAAATTTTAATAATTATATCTCATTGATTTTATTCATGAGTTTATTTTAGCATAGAATTTCACGATTATTTTCTTGGTTTATCGCGTATTCTGTGTTGCTATACATCTTGTAAAACTTGTATTACTTATAAAAGACTAATGTGCAAAAATTACTTAAGAGCAAATGTTTATAATCTTCTAAAGAATATAATTTGATCTTATTTGATTTAATTTATATAGAAAATATATTTTTATCATATATCGAGAGACGGAGAGAAATGTGCGTCCAATAACGACTTCATTTGATCTATTTGATCGACGACAGAAATTGCGCTATAAAACCAAAAAAGCGCACTCGATGATTGTTCGAGCCGCGCGTTTCCTTTTCCTGTTTTCTCGATCCTCGATAATGGACATCTTTCTTCGGGTCTTTTGTGCCGAGGCAGCTGCCCTTCCTGAAATTCTCGCGTTTCCCTTTCTCGCTCTCTCATTTGTTCTCCCGTTTCTTCACCTTATTGTCTCGCGTTACACACTCTCAACCGGCGCCGTAGAGTGTCGCAGCGAGATTCAATATTTACGGAGCTTGGTTCCATGTGTGGACCATTCGATCTCTCCTCGCCCGCGCATACCCTTCGTAGGAATTTTCTCTGGTTATTGTTGTTCGCCATGCACATAATATTGACCGTACTCGATACCGTGCTTTTATGCATCCGCATACATTCCAGTCGGTACATCCCACTTCCGGCCGTGCTTTGTTCCACGCACGACAGCTATCATGATCGATCGTATCGTACTCATTCAGTAACGTTTCGAAATCTCTTTCGCTTATTCTCCATCTGTTGACGATTTTGTAAAATTCTTGTTTGAATATATATGACGGAGGTAGTATCGTATAGCGTTTCTGCGAACGAAATCTCTGACACAAACGCAACGTTACGTCATTCATGGAACAAAATCTCTCGGCAGTTTCATATCGCGGAAGTAAAATATGTTTTTCAATTGCGTTACGATTGTAACTATTTCGCATTTATAAATTAATACGAAAATATCTTTAAGAAAAATTTCTCAAGCAACTATTTAAAGCTCTACTATAAAATGTATATACTATATACGCTTAAGAGCTACGCAATAACGGCAGAGAGATCTTTAAGAGACGATTAAAACTTTTCAGTTTCTATTTATGATATCGTTACTTTACGCTGCTTAGGTAGAAGTAATAAAACTGCGTAGCACACGTCGTATAATTGGGACGAAGACTTAAAATTTTTATCTGTTTGCCAACTCCGTCGTAATTCGAATCATCGATCTAACTTTCGCGGAATTAACACATGGAATTCGAATTTAACAAATGTTCGACGAATGAAATTGCCAAATCTCATTTTTCGATGTCATCGTCTCTCATCCTCCTCGTCGTTTCCTTCCTCCATCGTCGACGTTATTTTCAGCCCATCACGGCACTCGTGCATTTCCCCTTTGGAGTTCCTCCTCTGGGATTCGCGCGACCGTGCAACTGCACGAGAGCGGTGCGTTCATAATAATTAGCAACGCCGACGAAAATAGAATTCTCGGTGGTGTGCGGCCAGGATAACGGTGGCCGGTCGGACGGGCGGAGCGACATTATGACGCCATAATTCTGCGATATGTCCCTATATTCTCTGCCCCGCGCTGTTACGGGCTGCGAATATTCTGACGGGGCGCATTAATAATCCTTTGACTTCGAGGCCCCGCGACGGGACGCATATATTATATGCGATGCGGACCGCATGGCGAATCGATTCTACGCGAATGCGTTCGCTCGCGAGACTCGCAAGCGCGCACTCGCGTGTAACTCTCGCTTCGTGTAACGAATATATGATTTAAGCGAAAATTTCTAGCGCGCCTCTTTCGTGATATATCTTGTGAAGTATCTTTTACGCTATATAATTCTTCGATATGAATATCGTGGAATGAGTCGATCTCTATTTTGTGACTTGTGAAAGAAAGCGCGGGCCTCGAAAAGCTAATAACATTAATGACAAAAACGTAACATAATTAATTTTAGTATTTCGTAACGAGACGTGTCTCGTATATCGAATGCATAAATAATGTCAATTAATCGCGCACTGTTTACATTTGTTACACACGTCACGTGTAAAGCGTACGATTGTTTCATTAACCATCAGGGAGAGTCTCATTGCAAGCGCGTTGAATAATTTCTCGCAGGATCGTATTTAACGTCGTCGACACAAATGATAACGTAGTGTAAACAATAGCGAAATGCCAACCGAGTTACAATCAATTCCGCTCATGATCTTTCGCGCCTGCGGTCCCTCCTGCGGTTCACATGTGCCAGGTTAACCGATAGCTCGGTTGAAATTACACGCGAGGTGTACGCATCTCCATATGACATTCGATTATCATTGTTGTCGTATTATCTTTTAACGATAAGATTCTTCAAGGTATGCACGCTACCTCGAAACTGTGCTCTACGCATGAAACTGTTCTTCACACATTTCTTTGTCAGAAATATTTATACATATATTTAGAGAAAAATATTTTTATATATTTATACTTAAGGCGTCTATATTTGTACTCAAGTTTTGCGGCATCTCTCCCTCTTTGCTTTCAGGGCAACGCTGGGCCGCATATGCATGAAACTGGTGATCGTGATGGGTGTCACCTGGGTGGCGGACGTGGTCTCATGGGCGGTCGGCGGGCCTCAGTACATCTGGTATTTCACCGATCTGATAAACGCCTTCCAAGGGGTGCTGATTTTCGCGGCGGTCGGTTGCCAGCCGCAGGTCAGAGCGGCGCTCAAGAGACTCTTCAGCAGAAATCCGCAGACGAACGCCGGTAGACAGGGTAACGGACACAGCACGACCAGTCACGGGATGCCCAGCATGGGCGACAGCGTTACGCAGAATCCGAGTACCAAGACCGCGCCGTTGGAGACCATTTGTTAAAAAATTGGTTCTCTTTCGCGGAAAGTGAGTTTGTCCACCCTTTTCGAAAGTCGCACATATGCTCACACGTACATACAATTGAACAACACGAATTGTCACGTCAGTTTATTGATGCGATGTCGTGGATAATATGATTAACATCACGTTTATGAACACAAGCGTGAGATAGGTGAGAAGCGGGCTTTCTTTTTCGCGAGCGAGATATCACGCGAAACCACACCAGAAAAGTCTTTATTTCAATGCACGTCGTAATCGATCGGAGAATATTTCCGCAGGATCGATTTGGAAGAAAAGAGAAATCTCTTACGTCACAGGTCTGCTGTAAAGTTTGGACGATCCAGCTGAAAGTATCGACATTTCCCAGACAATAGCAAGCCCGAAGGAAGTCCGCGCGATCTCTAAGGGACATCTGAAAGTGTTTAGAACATCTGTTGAATGTGTTTCAGGTATGTTTGGGACTTTCCTGGCCATTTGAGTTTTCTTGCGAAACGCGATAGCGTATAATCTCGCGCAGCCAAATAATATAGTAAACGAGGGAGAGATTACGCGAACCTTCTGTCCCCTATCTAGTCGTAAAGTTTCGTTGCATAGACACGAAAACACAAATTTTTATTCGAGATCGTTATTTAATTTCATGAAAGCATTAATGACACAGCATTAAAAATTGCATGTACGAGATAAAACACTTCATCTTCCTGTCACACACGGACTATTCGATGAATACGCGGTCATTTTAACTTTCGCAACATAATTTGCCGGACGAAATACAATTGGAAAATTAGCAATGTACGATAATTATCTGAAATCTCGATAAGCTTCTAGATTTGTTTTATTTGATCGGGATTAATCATCCATAATCATCAGATTGTACAGAACGAGCGGCGATACAGTTCGCCTTAATCACTGAATTTGAGAAAACTGAATACACAGACAAGCGCTGACAAAGATAGATCGCGAAATTTCGCTGACGAAAGAACGAGAACGTTAATTGTCTATTCCTGTTTTGGTACTGACGGAACACGCGATCCATCTTTTCTGACATAAGCAATTACTCATTATACGCAATTAGAAGCGACTCTTTGGAACATGATATTGTTGATCTTGCAATAGATAGTGCAAATTTTCGAACAAATGAGATGTATAGCATTGAAAACTGATAAAATAGTACAGAAAGACTTCGGATATTTCAACTCTGAAAACTACACGTGGAATTTTGAATTATAATATTTTTATCTAAGCGCAACGAGCAAACGCAAACTTTTTTGCACACCGAAAGTATCTATTCGCAACAAGACATTATATAGATATTTATATATAATTAATGTATCACAAGTATGACGTGAGAGAAAATACAAAATGATTGAAACTCCGATATTAACGCACAGATGTCTAGAAGAAGACGTCTGGAAGATCAATTCTGCTCTTTTGGACATCTTTCACACACACAATTATCCGTTATATTATTTTGGTATATCTCCGTAAATATTCACAACGAAATATTATAGACGATACGTCACGTACTTTTTATCGCCGCTGATTACAATCTATGAGAGAGAACGTTATCTTTTTTATCTATCTAATAGGAAATGGGGGGAGGATGTTTCAAATTTGTATTTCTAATTCGTGAATGATTGCTTAGTGATTTAGGAAACGCCAAGCGTACAGTTCTACGCAACTTCGAAAATCAATTGTGATACAGATCATTCATAAATCAAAGTTTAGTAATAGCGTCAAGTAATAGCGATACGCAGCTAAACAGACAATGACGCGCACTCTTCGGACCTCGGTAACGGCCCGAAACAATGCGTTGATTTATGATCGAGGCGAGTTAATATTTTTTCCTCACCGGACAACGATATTCATTGATATTAATAATATCAGCCCACACGACGGGCGCAAGTATCTCCGCAAGATTAATCACTTTTAATAATAGACGAACAATAGAGCGTCATTGTCGCCGCTCGCTCGGAAATGAAAATTACACTACACTACGTATAGGCAATTTTGCGTTCTAAAATGATTTCGCAATTTTATGGCGGACGGTTTTTGTAAAAATCTATAAATCTTTTATACCAATTAGTCTTTTCATAATTATCACGTATATTCTACAATTTATTATAAATAGTTTTGAAAACACAATTTTTATCGTTATGTCATCTACTGGAATAAGAGAAATATTACGTCTCCCGTAACGTAGCGGCGTAAAATATTAACGTTTGATGAGATAGAGCATTTAGAACGCAGTTTCTTTTTTTACCTAACGATAATTGCTCTCTCGAGATGAAAATTCGAAATAAAACGGCGAACGATCTCGCCTTGCGTTCATTATCTCGTATTATCGAAGGACGATCGGGATTCATCATGAATTTCCTTCCGAGTCCTCCTGTCTCTATTATTCATCGGATGTTATCGAATCTAGAAGCAATCGTTTTTCCGTTTCCTTTAGCATAAATTTGCATCGGCGTCGTTAGCCGGTTCGACAATCACTAGTAGTCATTAACATGTAACACACACACACACATTCTAGCTTTCAAGCCACAATTTATCACTGATCAGCTGCGGACAGTTGGTACCGCATGTAAAAAAGCTCCATTGCATTGCCTACTGCGCGAACTGCATATAAAAAGGTTTCGCGGATTCGCATACACACAATTTATCGATGTGTGCGTTGCTTCACGCACGAATAATCCATTTATGCGATCGTTCGAAGGTAGATCGTCCTTTTACACAACATTTCTTCATCGAATAAAATTTTTATAAAAGGAATCAAGCGCGACAAATATTATATATTTTTTTTCTTTGTTTCTAAAGAAGAATTTTTAACTGTATTTCTAGTTTTGCGAAGTAGTTTGATTTCCTTTATGTAAATATTCTTCATTTAATTTTCGACGCGAAGAAAGCGGGATGAGAGGAAGGACTTCGCGGAAGGAAATTCTAGAGCAACTCTCGCGAAAAGTTATACTGCCAGACATACATCAAAAGTATGTATATGAGATCTAATCAGGATATACTTGCCGCAACTGCCACTCTCTTGGAAACTTTTTTCTCAGTGCGAAAGTATTACGATAGTACAACGAATAATCAACCGATTATCAATCTTTGCTATACGATTTTTAATAAGAGACCAAATGTGTCCTTCTCCTCGCGAGAGGCAATGATTATTCGTTAATTATAAACGCGTTTTAAAAAATTCTGATCGCTACATCCGTTTCGTGAGGAGGAAACGGGACGTCGATTTCACGTCAAACGGGGCTTCTAATCACAAATATTGTACGAAATCACGCGTAGGTAGGTCAAGGCATATAATCGATGTCAACTCGCGACAATACACACTAGGAATTCAATGCCTTCTGAAATGCCTTCCAAATACGGTGTGCGACACACCGGATTGTATACAAAGAGGAACCGGAAGACGACGAAGTTAATGTTCTCGTCGGTTCCTTGCGCGCCGTATTGGCGCGATTTCATCTTCACTTTCCCTCGCGCGAGTTTGACTCTTCAACTGTGACACGTGCATCTACTTTCTCAAAATTTCAAATGAAATGCAAATGTGCTACACAATTATACGATATCTCTTAATACGATTTATTATTTCCAAAGTTGATGAAATAAAATAATAATATCAAATTAATAGTGTGAAGAGTCTTGACTGATTACGAGTTTTACTTGCTCATATATATATATATATATATATATATATATATATATGACGTTTACAACTAAAGGATTAATAACTCTTTATGACAATTTTATCGCTGTTCTTTGCCCGCCTCAAATTAGCGTCTGCATTTGATAATGCTAACGAGCTATATACAAGCTATTTGTACGTGATGGATTTTATCATGTGATCGAGAAGGATCGAAAATACAATTTTCAACTATGTTTCGTTTATTTCCGGACAAATATATCGCAGCACAAAGATGTATTCAGGATTGTGTTACATACACATTATCAAGACAATGCATTTCACTTTGCAATATGATGCATATAACGAAGAACAATGACGCTTTTTAATCGCATTCAATTGTGATTGTCATCGTCAGAGAGAGAAACCAATATATATATATATATATATATATATATATATATATAGGATTAGTTATATATAATCGAAGGTAGAATTACCTGAAATCTCGTCCGAGTTTTTGAGCCTTTGTACGAGATTGACGTTTGGTTTTGATTAACGCGTTTAAGAATTAGAAATTAGGGAGTCATTGTTTTAAATACATCTAGGAAGAGACTGAAACGCGCACTCACATTATCCAATCGGGATGACTTGATCTCCGAATGAGAATCACTCGTCTTACTTTTGAGCAATTATTATTCATTACAAGAAAGACAAAGTACAATTGAATTGTCTTAGCTCCTAGTTTCCTCAACTGTACGAGACATCCACAAGTCGCAGAATACAAGGTGATTTGCAATTAATACATGAAACATTAAAGGTAAATTTTGTCTTTAAGCGAAAAGAGAATCCTTACGAAAGAATGATGGGATATCCACGCTTTTGAATTTATAAAAGCAATTAACAATGACAGCATTTTTTGGCATATTAAGCTACAGAATTGCGAAAAACAAAACTTTTCCCGTTTAATTTTCAGTTGCTTTTAATTTTAATAGAGTCCCATAATAATTTGACAGAATTCAAACTTTTGATGTGCAACATATTTAATCTTGAATATTAAAAGCTTTAATAAATAACAATCTTTTTCTCATCCTTTTTCATAAAAATCTTTTCATAAGGAAAATGATCTTAACGGATTTCAATTGCAAATCATACTGTATAAATCATACAATATATTATATTGTCTTGTCTTTTAAAAATATTGCAATAACACACAATAATGTGCTTTTGAAAATCACGATCGAGTTATTCGTGATCAGAATCAGGTCGTTCCGGAAACCTCGCTAGTTCCTTTTTTTTTTTTGTAGCATGTATGACTGTATGCGAAATGACGTCGCTATTCGGCTGACTCTTCTCTCACGTCTTCATCAACGAACCTGACTGATTAATCGCCGTTCTCGCGATAGTGAATTGGGAATTAATCCTCTGCAATTCCATTCGGGGAAAATCAAGCATGAGAAGAAGCTGGACTGTGGCGACGTTATTAGTTGTGTTAGCGCGTGTGTATACGAGATGTATGTGTATATGTGTCCATCGCGGGAGGCGATTAATTAATTGCGTGACAGTACGTGCGTATGCAAAATCTGCGTGTAATTAGCGTATTACCCATGCAACAACGATGTATTAGAAACAACGTTTAATTGCGCCGAATAATCCATAACGAAAGAATGACACGTTTCGTAACGCACAACGATTTGTCAGTTTAAATACTACTGCGGATAAAAAAAATACTGTTCTTTTGTTATGTTTTGTTATATCGTATTCAACGCAATAATTTAAAGAGCTGCTATTTATCGACGATTGGATGAATATGTATTTATAGTAAGACCATCACCCCCCCCCCCCTCCCCCCATACATAATGACATTCATAATTCGTCATCTGTATTGCACTCTTGTAGATAACATTCTTATTATTATCATCATCATCACTGTATTGTTATTATTGCTTTATTAATATATATTATTATTATTATTTTTTAATATTATAATTAGTATTATATATTACTATGTGTTATTGACATTGGTTTTAGACCAAAACTCTAAAATACTGTAGATGTCGAAACTCTAGCATAGAGCGCATAAGTTATTACTAATATTATACATTCGTCCTGAATGAGAAAAGCGTCCTAGTGAGAATTAACATAATTAAACGGAACAATCTAGCCAAATTATATCTCTATCGAATTTTTGTAGAAACAGTCATCTTCATCTATATCAGATGATAATTCTTGCATTCTCGTATATACGCGAGAATTAATCGAAACTCAATTTGTAAAATTTTTTTAATTTCTCAAAAATAAAATTGGAGAACTATTAAACATTTCATCAACATGAATAAAATGATCAAGTTTGATTTGACTGCATCAATTCTTTTCAGCACGAACAAGGCAACGGGAATTATTTTGATATTAGTTGTGTAATTGCACGATCGTTAATAATTTATATTTGTCATCTTGTTAAATGGCTTTTAAGTCTGATCGATTCGCGCGACGAATTTCACGTTTGTACATTAAACCCGTTCGTAAGGTATAACGATAGTTTCTCAAGTACTGAATTATGATAACGACGATGAGCTAAGAAAGTAGCCTTAAAGTAATTTATTCAAAGTAGATTGTTTAATAATGTAACACACGATATGAATTAGACGTAATGCATATAGTAACTCGCCAGTATAAGTAGTATTAAGTTTATACCTTGGACTATTCGCGCAAATCGCGACTTTATACGGAAGAGGCTGATGAAATAACGAATTTTCGCTAATTTGACACGAAGTATATGCGAGATAAGAGGGAATATCGAAAATTGTACGTACATACACATAAGGCGGTACAAATTTGTCTACGTAAAGTGAATCCCCGTTAAATTCGATACCGAAACATTAATCGCTTGCAGTTTGCAATAAAAGAACGAGGATTGCAAAGTTAAATAAATGTAACGAGTAACACGCGTGTATTGCTGACAATATACCGTTATATTATTCGCAGATGATTATTTACTATGCCGCGATGAAATTTCAACATCGAGAATATTAATAATCACGTTTTATATATGCGATACGTTAGACTTGTTTAATTTTTATAAATCGTACGTTGTTAAATTTAATGCAGACGTATTTGCATTTTACGGCTAACAAATTGAGCCGAAACAGATTTGTGTTTGGCACTTTGATACCTTTTTCTACATTTCGCAATGAGAGACCGGTTTCACTGCCAGAAAATAGTATCGCTCATGCTTCGCGAGTGTGAATAAGAATTTAATATTAAAGAATCTTTTGTTACGAAAAATTAAAATTGCACGAACGTGCAACCAATTTTTCGAGAAAACGGAGGCTATATACATAGACAATAGTATTAACCACTTATATACTTTAGCGATAGCTCTATTAATCGTATAAAGAATATAAGTATATAGTTATTGTAATAGCGAGCGAAGAAACATTTACACAAATGACTGTAAGTCATTGCCGATCGTTCACCATTCCTACATATATGATATATCGTAACGGTATTTGCTATTGCATTAATGGTAGTAAAAAAAACTGTTAGTACAAGATTTTGTATTTTCTCGTTAATTCTATCGACTCCTAATATCCCATCCTAATAATTACAAAAAACATAGGATAATATCATTATAATAATTATAGGATTTCTTTTAGAAAAAGAATTATATATTCACAAACATTTTTATTTAGTCGCGTTTTATTAAAGCACAAATTATTTCCATGTACATACATATCTGTCTACGAGTAAAGATTTATAGCAGCAGTAAAGAGTAATTTATAATCTTATATCTCTCATCACACATATATAACGCAATTTTCATACTAAATAATTCCACTTATTAAGAATATCACGTTGAATCAACTTTTAACACATGAAGCATTGAAATCCTTTCGATATAAAAACCTTTGAAAATGATTAATATTGATTATATATAGGTGAGAAAAAGGAAAAACGTTTCGCCGGTAAAACAACAATGCCAGTATAAGCTACATAAAGAGAATTTCCAGTATCTTCAAGTAAGGCGTCGCAGGATATCGTCAATATACGTAGAAGGATTTCTTATATCTTCTAACAAGCCTGGAATTAAATATTTACTTTTAATTTCGATCGGACATATATATTGAATCTGTTACAGATTTCTTCAATTTCTTTCTTACAAACTTACCAACAATATCGCAAAACTCCTCGAATGATGTGCACGGTAATAATTCATCACGATACGACGAAAGTACGCCTTCTGAGGCTTTTAACATAGCTTCGTCGTTATGCCTGATGTATTCAGCCAGAACCGAAGGCCACTGGTCATCGGATAAAACATTTACTTTCTGTAATTATTTAGACAAAATATATAATTGCTATTGAGGTAGCATACAATTGCTATTGATACGCATAATAGTTAAAAATGATTAATAATAAAGTTGTGCTTTAAACCTTGAAAAAGTTTCCGTAAATACAATCCACTAGACCGAAGAAGACTAAAGTGCTCTTGTAAACAGCGTAATCCTTGGCGGTTGGTTCCATGATGATCTTTGTGGAGGCCGAAGGGGACACATAACGTTGATGCGCGAGAACGAGTAATCGATTAAGATGCGTAAGTTTATGGGATTTCCAACGAGCGGGCGTGAGGAAGAGCAGCGAAAGGGTACACTGATACAATGGACCCTCTGCTTCATAACTACTATCGAGCCACGCTGAACCTGGTGGCACTTCCAGATAAGTCATTAAGGCTTTGTCCTCTCTAGACCCCGATCGTGTTCTGCAAATAAATATTAGTTATAATATCGACAGTATAACTATTAGAGAGAAACTATCTTTTTTTTCTTTCATTTCCAATAGAGTACATGATCAAAATCGTTATACTCACGTATTAACGACATATAGAGCCATGTGTATCAAATACGGTACTATATGCATATTGGATTGAGGACCTCCACCGCCAGTGTCCTCGTGGAAATTCTTCTCTTGAGCGAATCGTAAGAGAAGTAATTTCAAGTCGTGAACGGTCGACGAGTAGGATATATCGCGATGACTGGTACACTCTTGCAAATAAGTATTGTGCCTAGCTAGACAGCTGGCGAATGCAGACTCGGGAACCTGCGGACCCCACAATGGCAGCAGTCCGTTGCATTTCGTATTAGCATTCTGTAGTGCCGCGCTTTCCCATTCATCTCTGGCGCGCGCCAAACGCACCGCGGACATATGACAGTCCACGTGGACCACGTTGAAATGCGTGACAGTCGTGTAGCCTACGGTTTTTCGTTGCTTCGTCTCGAATTCTTCTACGTTGCAGCGCTTCGTGAATGTATAAACGCCTAATACCTGTAGCAAAGCAATAATAAGGAAGGAAAGATCAGTAAACGAGGTAGTAAGAAAAATGTGCAAAAGAAAATGATTAATCAATATTTTCGCTAATGAAAATCGATTCCAAATTTGCTAAAAGCTACGTGTTTGCTTTGCTCTGATTTTGAGATATTTTGTACAAGTAAAAAAAAAAGGATAGAAGATGATTACCATGTTTGGTTTAAATTTGTATCCTTCCCGACAGATAACGCAAACCAATCCAGTTTCATCGCCTAGGTCTTCCATTTGTTGAAGAATTGTTCCACTAGCTGTCACCTGTCCCTTATCGTTCGTTTGCATACCAAGCGCACCCAATTGCCTCTCTCGCATCGCCATAGCCAAGCGTTTCTTCTCGCTGCGTGTGTGTTGGCGAGCTTCATCAATGAGCTCGGCTACTTGCTTATTCGTACATAATGCTTCCAACAAATTCTCCGCTAGCGAGCCAACATGTTCATTCGAAGACACTTGTTCCAGTCTATGAATTATACTAATAGTAACTTGCGAGACTGTCAACTGCAACGGAATGAAAAAAAAAAACGATATATCGCGTTAGAGTTACACTTTATTAATAAAAGAATTATGAAGATAGAGTATATTATTATTGTCTGCATTACCTGAGTCGGTTCGTGATCCGTAGCTAATCCTGTGAGGAATCGTAGAATATATTTCAGAGCTGGTTTAGATATGAATTCCTTCAGCTCGTCGCTATCTGTGCGTAATAGCGTAGGTTTAACGCATGGCGCGTGTACCTATAGCAAAAGCAAAAAAAAAAAGGAAAAGAAAAAGGTTGATTTAAAACTCATACATTTTACATATTTATATCACGATTATGCTCTTTACTTACGGTGATGTATTCAAAAGCATCTTTCACTATACCCATGCTTATGATACAATCTTTCAGCGTATTACCAATCGCATTTCGTTCGATGCCTTGAGTGAGTATACAGAACAGTTCTAGCTTCTGTTCGTCTTCGGGCGTGTGCTCGAAATCGAATTTGTAAAAGTTCAACACAGGTTTGAAGTAATCGCACAAGAGCGCCATTTTCTCCTTATTGCCGTAAGTCAATGCTGCCAAGACTCTCGCGAGATGCGCGAGCACGCTGGCGCTTTGTCTGACTGCCGTAGACTGCGTGCACGATAATAGTGCCTTGATATGTTCCGGACCACCAAGAGTGCGCGAAAATGCCTCGAACGCACTGAACGATTGCGACGCCGCATTCGCCAATATCGTTTCCATAATCTGAAATTTATGTGAAACATTTACCTTACTGTATTATAGTACAGCGAACATGAACCTTCTCCTTCGCGACGATACTTACGTCCAATAATTGTTCGGTGATCTTCGCTTGAGAATTTTCCGACTCCGTGGCGAGACAACGCTGAAGAACGTCCAGAAATACGGTGACTGCTCCCAATTCGGGTTTGCTAAGAACCTCCTGATTTTTCTTGACCTTCACGCACAATCTGAATAATTTCAATAGCACTTGAAGAAGAGGTCTCGCGCGATTGACGTCGAGTATTGCCGCTAATCTGTCCAACATGACTTGAAGACCGCCGCAGTCTGCCAATACATTTGCCATTTTGTAAACTTCCTCGTTATTCACTTCCTGTTCGCTGTTGGCGTTCAAAGTTTCGACGAATTCTTCGGTCGCATCACCAAGAAGACCGCGCATACGATATACCACGCGCATGGCGTCACATTCGCCACCCTCCAACACCCAAATCTTCTTATAAATCTGGACAAAAGGAAATATTGTGTTGAATCATTTCACAGGAATAATACAATTTCTAAATTAATTATTCTATATAGATAGCAGCATCTATATAGTATCGAAGGTGGCTTTCATATTCTTAAAAATTATGGAATCGACTCTCACCTCCTTGACAGGAAGATCCAGACTGATGATTTTGTTGTTGACGAGAAGTTCCATTCCGTTATCATCTTCTAGAAGTGCAACTAACTCACAATCTTGACAAATCTTATTTTTAACATCTCTCATAAGTGGACCTAATCCAGGTTCCAAGCTGCTATAAGGATTTCCTAACATCCTTCCCTGCGCAAGTGTAAGAAAGATTAAGTGTATCACGCTTTTAAATATAATAAATATGAAAATCTTGTGGAAACGAATATGCGGACTCACCTGCAAGAAATCTTCCTGCTGTGGATCTTTCTCAAGAGTCAAGAAGAATTCGCCGATATCATTTTCTTCTGGATAAATAATCGAACACAATCTTTCAAATATGAACACAGGAGTGCGAACATCTTGAGAATTCTGCTTTTGTATTGTTTCAACGCAAATTGCCATAAATGCCTTTGTCTCCTCTTCGGTGCCTGATATGCATTAAATATATAAGTATATTATTAATAAGTATAGTTAGTAAATAGTAAATATTAAAAATTAGTAAATATTAATATATAATGTTTATTGAATATATCTAAGAAAATTTTGAAAATTATTACCAGTAGTCATTTCTTCTAGGAGTTCTAACAATTTCTCTTGCGTATCATCAATCAGTCTAGTACGTTGAACGACAAGTCTCCTAAGCGACAGATAACCATTGAGCACTGCACCAACCAGTCGACCCTTATATTGTTGCTTGATATTTTCCTGTTCCAAGAAAGTCGCCAGAAGTTCCGTAAGCATCTTCAACGAATATCCCTGAGCAAGATCACTAGTTAAAGTAGTTTCTTCCAGCCGATGTAATTCCTCTATTTCCCGGGTCAATAAATCCGCCAATAAAGTCATTACGCCGCGTACTGCCAGGAATTGTTTCCAAGGTGACTGTCTGATTAAACTCTGATACAAAGTGAGGAACTCGGTGCTACTTTCGCCGGCGGTACGTAGCTCTTCCAAGTAACATGTCAGCAAGACTAGAACCTCCTTCTTCCTCTCCGTACCTTGGCACAAACTCTCGATCATGTTACAAGCTACCTGCCGTGCCAATCGAGAACTGGGATTGAAGAGAACTTCCTTTAACCAGGCACCGTCAGACAGCTTCAATGGTTGAACGCCTTGATGTCTTATACAACGCTGATGCCACCTATGTCCGTACTTTTCCATAAGATACAACACTCGAGTTTCCTCCTGGAACAAAAAATCCGACAAATCATTAGGTAATTATATCCGATAAATCATTACGCGCATACATTACGTAATTTATAATTAATAATTATTATTATAAATTTATATTTATATTATAAATATACTATACATTATATTATAAATATATTACAAATTTATATTTATATTATTTATAATTACTAGTAATTTATTATAATAATTATAAATATTTTACTCGAGTGTTAATTTATATGTTTTACTTTATAACCAACCTTCTTAAGAGGTTTCGTCGTCGGCGGTTCCGTTTTCTTAGCCGGTATACGGCGAAGCCATTCGGAGTACGAATGCTTAGGATCGCCCGTAATCCATTTACTCACATCGATACTGATGCCTTCCGGTGGCTGCACTGTCGCCAGAGACTCAATAGTTTTATCCTAAATTAATAATTTCATGATTCACATTAAAATTACATATATATTACGTAAAATTACAAACATCAAGAATATATCACAAAAACAAGAACACTATGGTCGATTGAACGACACTTACTTTGTTTTTTTTAGAAACCGGTTGATCGGGTTTAATGAGACCTTGCAGAATTTTCAGACACGGCAGTATAATACTCTCCATTACAACGGGACTCTTCGACTCTTTACAAGCAGTTAGAAACAGCTGCATGACACATCGTAATTTTTGTTCCCAGCACGAGTCCTCCTTTTGCACGAGCGCCGCGAGAAGAGCCATCTCGTGTCGTACAGCGATCGAAAGATCCGAGGTAGCGACTCGTCCGCGAAGCGTCAGGGTGATTCGACTGGTTAGAAGCGAACATATCTCCTTGGTCGATTGTGCGTTATCCCTCGTAACGAGACACAACAGTTGCCGCACTTCTTCCTGCATCTGTACCGTACCCTTTCGCAAATTATGCTCCACGAGCTCTTGGATCAGCCCTTGTTTACATAGAACATCTCTGGCTACGCTGTTGGTAGCTAACGCGCGTAACAACGTCAAACAATGCTCCGTGGCGGCTGACGCGCAACCGTAACAGCGTCCGACCGGCAAAACTATCGTTTCGTCCTTCATGACATTGTCGTTCACGCTGGACGTACTGTGCGACGACGATTGCGAGCTACTCTGACCACCTCGTTGATTTCTGTCGTAGGCAACCAGCTCCCTGCGACAGGCTAGAACACGTTGAATAATCTTACTGAGCTCCTCGAAGGAGGTCTTGCATTCGCCGCAATATCTCTGCGCCAGTAACTGAATCGCTCTGTTCACTTGCGTACTACCGGACACCTGTATACCGTCCTCTAATCCTCGATCCAAACGATGCTCGGATATCTTAACGAGAAGCATTTCCAACGTTGGTTTGTTAGATATCAGAGTCTTGTACACTCTATCAGCCTTCTCCAATAGAGTATTGATAGTCGCCACAGTCTTTTTTCGATCATCGTCGTTCTCGATAGGATCGACGGCACAACACGGTCTACCGGTCAGAGTATAATCGAACTTGGCGTATTTGCAGAATCCGCAAGCGTGGCATAAGAACGGATCCTTCTCGTCGTAATTAATTGCTCGGCACTTGTGGCACTGAAACACGTTTTCGCCGCAGTTCGCGCAAATACCGGGATTCGCCGGCACGCTGGCGGAACATCGCGGGCACTGCAACGTCTCGGACGAAGCTTGAATGTTCTCGTAGAAATCGGCATACTCGATCATGAGATTGCAAGCTACTATCGGCAACGGGAATTCCATCTTAACCTCCGTCTGTCCCTGAGCAAGAGTGATCTTCTTCGCCTTGTGCCACATTGCCGGTTTATTCTTCAATTCTACGACAGCCTGCACAGATCGATTGTTGTAATAGACATTGATGGTACGAACCATCTTCGTTCTCTTTAGATCGCCTATACGTAGAGTGATGCGGCTGATGGTGTGACTGCCGACCAGCTTCACTATCTGCGTCGTCGTCGTGAATTTGGAATCCACCTTAATCGACGATAACTTGATCGTTGCCATTGGTACCTCTGGATTATTACATACGAGGCAAGGTTCACTCTCCAAGTAATAGCCGTCCAGTTCGACGAATTGCGCGAGATTTACGTAAAGATTCGCGTTAGGATGCCGCGCGAGTAACTGATTCTGCGCGTGTAAAACGGCAACTGCCTGCTCCATATACGTGTGCATTTTCTTTCCGGCATGAGGCGTTTTCAGACAGAAATAACCAAGTAAATCTACAAATTGCGCTGCTTTTCTGCCATAAGCTGGGAGCAGAGGCCATAAACGCCATAAAAGATCTAATAAGACTTCCTGGTCTGTCGGCCCACAGTTTCTGAAAAATATTAAACACATTTTACGCTTTATATTGTAACGTTGTACTTGATATTTTTTTTATTTATTATTATTTCTACTCTGTTTAAGAATTAGAATAAAAACTAATTTGATTAATAATAGATAAAATTAATAACTCACTTGTAAATTGCTAGTATAAGAGAATGCGCTTGCCAACGAACGTTTGTATTATTCGTTTCAAGAAGGAAAGTTTGTATAAACTTCATCAACAATGTGGGATGCACTTGCTTTTGAATTTGCTCGACTAGAGTTAAACATTGTGCTTCTTCGAATTTAGCCTCGGTATCAGAATCTTCCGATTTCTCGCGTTCACGTCTTTCTTTCGTACCAGTTGTCGATTTAGATTCCTGATTTAAATTTATACGAATATTAACATTCGTATATTGAAGAAAAACACAGAAAATATTCACTTTTTAGTAATACTTTTTAGTTTATATTTTTCGCTATATTTACCTTTAATTTAGTATCTTTAGTCTCTTTGGACTTGTTATTTGAACAAATAGCACATTGCAATAACTGAAGCACTGTAGGGCTCACGCCTTCGTCCAAAAGTGTCGATATGGCAAACAGATATGACAGAACGGTGTTTTGTTTCAAACAAAATCGTTGCCAGTTTCCTGTGCGACTTGTAGCGATTTCCACGCAGCACTTAAGATGCTCGATCAGTTCTACCAACGAATCGTAAGGCAGATTGATGGAATGCGGACGTGCGTTCGGCGGATCGTATCCACCAGTGGTGCAACACTGTTGTACGGACTATAACAGGATATAACAGGAAAATTTAATATATAATTCAGCAAATTTAATTTATAACGCTATTTTTGCTTTAAAAACAAAAAGTATCGTTATATTTTATGATATAATCACCTGCACATGAGATATGAGAGCGTGGAGATCTCGCAACTGTCTGTACTTTTCCTTGTTGCCGCAAATGAAGAGCAGCAATTTACGTACTTGTCGTCTAACGAACGGTGTTTGATACGACATCATATATTCGCAAAGATAGAAATACCATGGCTGCGCAAATCACAAGAGAGAGAGAATCATTTATCATTTATTCTTGCAAACAAAGGAAAAAGGACGTGTATAGAAAAAAGCTATTGACAATTACCTGTTCGAACGCAGGTTGTATCACGGTACTTTCCGCGTATTTGTGCACCTGATACGGCAATCGTAGTACCATCTCCGTCAATAATTGGGGATAAGGTTCGAATACATCGCCGGCGTGGCCCTTGACGTATTGACGCAGGAAGAACGGCGACATATCGGGAGGCGATGCGGTAAGATGTTCCTTCAATAATTGGCCTCCGATCATAGTACCAGACTCCTCTGTATTGGTACTGATGAACAAGATACATTGGTAAAATATTTAATTACATTTATATTGTCGATACACATTGGCATGCCGTAAACTTACGTCTTCCAATAGTCGAGTAAGGCTTGCAGTAACGTTAGACAGTAATCGATAATACCGGCTTTGCTCAGTATCGCAGCAGTAGTTTGAGACACAAAGTTCGGATTATCCGAGGAAGTCTTTGTAGCGTATTTCGAGCGGGACATAAGAACACCTAAGAAAATATATCGTGACATATAACATATATTGATATAAATCTGCAATAGAGATATAACTAAAATAGATAACTATTCACTTACTTAGTAAACGCATGATAACCAAATGGACTTCCCTCTTATTGCTACGCTCACATATGTTGCTCGTATCAGGTTTATCCATCTCGAGTTCTTTCACGAGCATTTGCAACAAACGTTCTACACAAGCTTTGTCTCTCTCGTCTTGACCATCAAGGTCAGCGGTTAACATTAACACAACCTGATGGAAAGTAATAATTTTATAAGACTATTTTTTTATGCCTATTAATATTTTCCTGGTATACGACTTGCGATATTGCAAAGAGATACCTGCATAAATGGAATGGCAAGTACTCCTCGAACGTTTATTAGATTGGGAACAAACTGTGTAAATCTATCCAATAATAAAAGCCTTATAGCATGTAGTTTTATGGTGATTTCGCCAGTTGTGTCATTTTCCTGCTCAACACCCTGTTCTTGCTCGGTGCCTTCTTCTTGCTCAATTGTCTAATATGGTGTGACAAACAATAATTCATGAATATAATTATATATTTGTATCGTACATTATTAATCGGTTTCGCGTTTCGAGGAACTCCTGAAATTCTATTCATCAGTTTTATAGAAGAGATTACGAGAAAGATAAAGTGATAGATATGCATTAACGATGCATATATTCTGAATGTACATGAAAATTTATAAAGATATTAATGCATGCGCAATACTCATAGTCTTTTGGACAAAATCATGAATGATATACTAATTCTATCAGAGTTCCAGGCAAAATTACTTAAACTTCAGAGCTTCAATGGGGAATGCAGTTATATTTAAATCAATTCTCGGCTTTTATTGCCTATCTTAAATAATTAGCTGTAATTTATTAGTTTCTATCGTATTCAATTAGACATGTTCCAGTTAACGAAGAAAAAAAATTTTCTGAAATTTTTCTAAAATATTTTGCAAAAAAAAAAAAACTAGTGTCAGAATACATATGTTACATATGTTACATTCTGTACCCCATTCAGACTCCAATGATTAATGGAATTCAACGAAGTCTTATAGCACGCTTAATAAAAATGTTTAATGAGATATTTGTATGTTCAATCCTTTGTTATTTGATTCTTCGTTTTTGTGGCAGTGTGGATTAAAGGCAACTTTTGAGAACGGAGGTCCAAGTCTTTAATGATTAACAATTTAATAAAGTAAGTTGAGATTAAGATAACTATCTACATTACAGATTTATTCCTAAATTGAGTACGATAAAAGAAAATTAGTAAAGTCTACTTTTAACAGGATATCCTGTCGAAGAATACTGGATATTATAAATCTTTTAAAAATTACATTTTTTTATAACAATATAATCGCGTTAATAAGAAAAAAATTCTATTCAATCTTTTATAAAAAATTCAAGATTATACGTAGCATATGTATATAATGTGTATATATAATATTGAATTTTGATATATTTTAGCTTTGATTTAACTATAAGATTAATAACCATAATATGTAATCACTCTCCACAAAAAATTGCCCCTTTCGATTATATGATTAATTTATGAAACATATAATAGAATGTGATGATAAATCATAACCTACAAATTAAAACTTATAAATTTAATGAAGCTTCTGGTAATATACATGTATATATATGGATGATCTTTAAATCAATACTACAGCTCTTCATAGGAAAAATCTAAAACTTTTATATACATTAAACATGCAAGAAGAATTTAATAAATTTCAACTACCAGATCAGAGTTAGAGATTTTATCTTTCACATAAAAAAATTAGTTTTCGGAATTTCATATCAACTACAATTCCACCAATAGCAAAACAGACTATAATCAGTTTCAAGACGATAACGATGAATGATATCGAATGAAATAAGGAAGAAGAAAAGTATTACATTGTCGAATGGAAGTAAATTTCTGTCGACGTAACAATATGTCGATACGTTGGAATCGCGAATATAGTCCTGTCGTTGCCGTCGCTTCTCCTGCTTTCAACAACATATGTAAGTCTGCTACGTAAACCTGTACTACAAAGGTACACGGAACTTACAGTGAAAGTTGTGGGAACATCTAGAGTATTAGTTTCAGAGCGTGGCGCTTGATTGACCCCAATTCCAATTGGAGGCATAGCATTGTCGGGAGCATTGTCTCCGTACGCGGAGCTCCTGCCGGAAACATTATGCTCCCCTGTCATGCTGTCAACGGCGCTGCCTCCGCTATCGCTTCCACCGCTCTCGCTACCCTTGCTACCACCACTACCACCCTAACATAAAATGTGTCCCAAGCGTTACTACGTATATGTGCAAGTACTAAGACTCTGTTGATCCACGTCCACATACTTTCGGTGAATAGTATAAGTGCCAAGACTAGAATACGTATGCCAAAGATGTTAACTCACTTGCTCGGCGGGAGACGTTCGAAGAGTACTACCATCAGTGGCGGCGGTTGATCCCTCATCGTCCGAACCACCCGCAGAAGCGGTCGTGTCGGAATAATGTCCCGCTTCTTGGCTCTAATTCGTGAAACGAATTTTCGAATATATTAATTACTAGTTATTAAAAATCGAATATCGAATAGTAAAGGCGATTACAGAAGAGCGTGTTACCTGAGCGGCATTCGGAACTTGGACCATTCCCTGCGCCGCTAAGTTTTGCAAGCTTTGCAACGCGGAGCCGCTTAGATTCTGAAGACTCTGTATACCCTGCAAATTGGGAAAGCTCTGCTGAAATCCTTGTCGCAGTGCTTGCAGATCGGCGTGACCTCCTTCATGGTCCTGTAAACTCAGGGCTATCGCGAGTTCCACCATCGCCTCGTCGTCGGCGTCCGGCGGTACATCGAGCAACTGCGGGAAGTTACCCGCACCGAGCAACGCTTCCAAGGGATGATGATTAACCACTCTCGCGGCGGCCGAGTTCTGATTGCCTTCAGCGGCGCCGAGCATATCCACTACTCTGTCTACCGCTTCTACAGCCTCGATGTCAAAGTGCTGTTCCACTTCGCGTTCCACCGCGTCCTGAGAAGCCTGCGATGGAACTGAAACGGATTTTTCTTCAGTTTCGGCAACTACACCTACAACAAAGAAAGAAAAAATCAACTATGATGTAAGTGAAAAACAATAATCGTATATCTGGTAATTTTTTTTTGCTTTGATAATTTTAAGATATGCTCCGTTCCTGTACCTGGAGTACTGCAGTTTGGCGGACTCGGTATGTATACTCTTCTACGTCTGTATCTGGGTCTAAGCACTCTGATTATTGCGTGCTTGGCGCTAAAACTGATAGTGGTGTCCGAGGACAGCAACAACTGTAGATACAGTTTAGCGGCAATCGGGGTATTATTTTCAACGTCGCATATCGCGAAAGCGTGAACGATCTCTACGATTGCGTGAACCGTTCCCTCAGCGTGCGTAAGTCCTGGCACGACTACCGGAGCGAGTGCCATATTCTTGGGATATGCCGTATGCAGGGACCACAATATTTCCATCAGTTGGATGACCAAATGTTGACTTCCATCCGCCTTGGTGCGCGAACGAGCTTCCAGGCGATCTTTCTCGAAAACGGGCACTAGAAATGAAAATGAATTTAATGTCATAGCACTTGTTTATCTTGTGAATCTTGAAAAAACATCAATAATCGTAAAGTACACGTACCGCTACTTTCGTCAATCGACTTATTCGCATACTGTTCGGCAAATTTCGCAAGATTATGCGGACGAGAAACGGCAATGGCACGAACGATAAGCACAAGTCTATAAAAGTTCTCCGCATCGATATCCGCAGGATCGTCAGCTTCTCTCATTGACTTCAAGGATTCGAGAACATGCGATAACAATGCATGATCCTGCAAAAATAACGTGCGAAAGATGTGTAACATATATAATCGTTAAAGAACGTAATGGATGATCGATCTTTATATATACCTTATGGAAATGATAAACCTGTTTGGTGCTGTGAAGAGCAGCTAACAAAGCCGTCGTATGCATTTGCACAGATGGTGGCGTAGGTAATATTAACAATCGCGATGCGACATCGATCGCTGTGGCTTTCAACGAAGATTTGTTGTCATCATTCGAAGATAAGATGAACGAAGACTCCAGAACTTCGAGAACACTGGCTATCATCCTAAGAAAGTGTTTGCAAAATTATACTCATTAATCACGTTCTTGCAATAAATGCATACTATATTTATTGATTATATACATGTAATATGTATTCTCATAAATAATTAGTTGACAATTGGTGATACAATCGAAAATGATTTGCTATGAAAAATAATTTTAAACTTAAAATTTTAAATAAATTGTTAGCAGAGAATTTGTTTCGCATACTACATCAGCCAAAAATAAATCTTTCTCTCTCTTTCTCTTGTAAAACTTCCATTATTTTTGTAGGTATTTATTTATAAATTATTAACTGATAAAATACCAATTGTCGAATTTATATTCCTCTCTACTATGTTTTTACAATAATAAAATTATAATATGCCCTTACCTTTCTATGTTAACCAAACTATCCTTTGTCGTTCTGATACAATATATATGCATGGATTAAAGAATACTTTCTTTATAAAAGAATTAACTTACTAGGTATACTTCATATAAAATTAATGTTCTGTAAATTAATGTTAACGTACTTATCGATAGAGGACAATGGTGCAGGAGAAACAATGGTATTGTCAGCCTCGTTATTAATTGTCGTGATTGGCGCGGATGTTGGTTGACAAGATTGGATCTCTTCTATCTCTTCAGGCCATCCAAATGCATCCTTGGTCTTACCGTATCTATATAAAAATGAAAATTTTTAACACGATTAGATATATTATCCCTGTATTTCTAAAAAAAATATTCTTACGATTCTATTTTCAAAATAATATTGCAATTGTACCAACATTTTTATTGAATCGACCATAATAACTCCTTCTGGATCTTGAGACGGTCCGAAGGTGATTGTTAGCTTTTTATCAGCTTGAAGACTTTCTTCTCTTGTTAAAGGAATATCGAACCAACGGCTTCTAGTTAACGTAGTCCGAATACTTCTGCCAAATACCTTTACAAAATTGAAATCATGCAAAATTGGTTAAAATTAAAAAAAAAATCTTCGTATATTGTGAAATAAACATCGATATTTCCACTCACCTCAACGTACAGAGGTGCCCTTTGAATGTCCTGGTTGCCGAAGAGTACTCGTATTCCTGTCATTACTAAAATCGCATCGTTATTCGTAACTTCCACATTAAAGCCCATAGCCTTCGTGGAAACCACGTACATTCCGGTGGTATTTAAACGATGCTTGATCTGCGCGACATTATAGATCTGCAATAGATCGTTGCCGCCGAATTCGACGTCGTTCATCACTTGACAATGTTCGAAGAAGTCAATGGGAAACGTGATGGATCCCGATGGTTTTCCCATCTTGTTAGTCTTCTTTTTCCGCGCAGGTTTGATGCCGGAGTTGGTGCTGATCGGCTGTACGGTAGACGACATCCAAAATCCTGTTTGCTCCATACCGGCCATGTAGATTCTCAGACTTCCGTCTTCGCACAATAATATCAGAGTCGTACGATGTTCGGCGTTCGAACTGGGATGTCGGATCGCGACCATGTCCATAATTTTTGCTTTCGCGGGCACAATCTTGATCTCCTGTATCATGATCGTATCGGGTTTGATCATCAGTATCACCGGATTATTACTGGTCTGCAAGATGGAACAAACTAATCCGGGATGATTCGCGACCTCGCTCCACTGGCACAAAGGTTGCGGCTGATTATTGTTGGATTTATTTCCGTTCGTCTTGTTACTGGCGAGATTAATCTGAAATACGACGGTAATATCGGAGTCCATATGCTTCAGCGGCGCTATAAAACTCTTGCCGCAGGCGTAGCTGAAGAATAGTAGCTGAAGAGCGTGCGAATAGTAGATGGAGACTCCTCCACCGCCCACTTGACCATTGTCCTTTATTTCCGGATGATAAACGTCTAACGTATTTGTCACGTAGAAAGCACCGTGCTTGGCCTGACTCTCCTCGTCCATCACCTGGCTATAAATATACCCGGCGGAAGACATGAGTAACATGTGGAACGTACCGTCTTCCGCGTGCATGAACGTGCAATCTCTTATCTTTCCCGTCGGCACGAGGAAGTAATACTGCGGACTTAGCGCGTCCTTTCCCAAATCGTAAATTTTGACAAAGTCAGCGGTCACCAACGCCAACTGCGTCTGTGCACCGGGAAGCCACAGCGCTTTAATGATGAAATTTCCGCTCTCGAGCTGAGGATGTAAAACCAGATGATCGGACACCGTGCCAGAACTGTTGAACGTAAGTACGTGACAATCCTTAAAACCGCAAACGGCCAGGAAGTCCTCGTTCCATTGATTTCCGGTAACCGAGAGGACGGTGAAAGGTACCGGAGCTGAAGCGAGTCTCGTCAGAGTTAATTTTCTCTTGGAGGAGTCAGCTTGCTTCAACAGCGCGCTAAGCTGCAACACCGTTATCTTGCCCTTCTCGTGCGAAACAGCCAGGTGTTGTCGTTTACCGTGCGGAGACGATAGACAACACATGGCGACACGTCGTATCATGTGAGCGGACAACAGTTGTCTAATCGTTTGACCCTGATCGCCCGAATAATTCATTCTAACGTTTTCAAACGCTCCCTCTTGAGATCCCAAGGTCGGCAACATAAGCTGATCCGTATGCTCGTATTTTTTATCGAGCGTATGTAAATGTTTCAGCGCCAATTGAGCTCGCGTGTGACAGCCAACTGGCGAATAGCGCTGACAAGACGCGTCCACCGCGGGTACTAACGCGCGTGTTAGATCCACTAACGAAGATACCAATCCGCTCTTACACAGTTGAGAATATATCCAATCCTTCGAAGACTCCAGTTGCTTACCCAGATACACCTGTCTCTGAGTGTCGCGTCCGCTTCTTTCGTGCTTATCGTACGAATTATGTACAGGACTGGACGCCCGTCGGCGCAGACTACTCGTTAGAAGCAGGTTATTTTCCGCGGGAGCGCCAACGTTATTGTACGGTATATTATTGGTTGTTTGATGCTCCGAGCTTTGCGGGCTACGCTTCGTCAATGCCTGACACGACCCGTCGTCCTTGGCGCCGCAGTCGCAGAAGAAATTTCCGTACTTGGCGTACGTGACATCGTGACCGCGATGACAGACTCGGGCGCACACCGTGCAAACGCCGACGCCGTCGACCATGTTGCACGTGTGGCAGTGATACCAGTGCTGGTTCATAAACTCCTTCTGCGTGATCGTGAAAGTGCACAGTTTATTGCAGAGACTGTCCTCGTCCGAGTCTTCGACCGCGCTGTCGTCGTCCTCGTGCGGAATCTCATCCACCCAGTCGCTGTCGTTTATGTCGCAGTTGTTCGGTACAGCACCCTCCCACGGTGGGCTGGTGGCTCGATCCTGGGACTGCGCCTGTTGCGGACAGATTGCGCCTACTATGTCGGCTATGTAGTTCAACATACAGCAACCCGCCTCGATGTACGGCGATGACGGTTTGTCGAAAGTTTGCGGATCCTTGTTCATTATCTGCTCCTTGCAAAGTTCAATCCACTCGGTGGCGGCTTTGAACAGCAATGTGTGTCCTTTCTCCGAGCCAGCGTCAGCCAGCGTAGACATGATATGCATCAATTCGGAGAACCGATTTCCTTCAATAGTAGGAGAAAGGATGTGGTACGCTAACGGTATAAGAGCTTGAAGAATGGTTATCGAGACGTTCGTACTGACGTTGCTTTTATCCTTCACTATGTAATTGGTGAGTGCCCGCAAGAAACGACTATTCTCATGGCTGGAATGCTGCTCGTCGTTACTGACTGCGGGTTGATTATTGCCAGAACCGTCAGATATCGCCCATTGGGTTTGTTCGTTATTAGATGCGTTATTTCTTTCATCCGATTTCTGGCCATCTTCCGAGGTTCCGGAAACGGTTACCAATGTATTTGTAGCACCGACAATGGGTGTTGGTATATTCGTCGCGGAAACGTTCGCCGGTACATTCGTCGCTCCCAATATAACGTGTCTCAGCCACGTCTGTAGTTTCTCACTCTCGACATTTGCGAAATTTGCCACTGAATTGCATAGACGATCCAGTGATTCGTCATTCGTCGTTTTTTCGGTTGTTCTGAATAATGCGTTGAAAAAGTGTAAGATGTACGCGCTAAATTGCGACGAAGCCTGTGGTGACGTTATAGACAACAAGATAGACACAAGACTACGATTTGTATCGGGAGCGAAGAACAAGTCTAAGGCTTTACATCCGAGAGGTTTCTCCAACAGTCGTTCCCAATATTTTATACACTGCTTCAAAATCTCTTCATCAATAACAATGCCAATGGATCCGTCTGCATTATCGGTATATTCGATTATCAGATTATACGTATGATTTAGAACGAACAGATGTTCGCGCAAGTGCCGTGCTTCATTGTCGTTATCCTGTCCTAATAATTTGGCCAGAGTGTTAGTAGCCATTTCTCGAAGATAGTCGGTACGAGCGTCCATTGACAATGAAACGAGAATGTCCACGGCTTGAGAATGTACGTCGGATTGTTGTTCCGGAGCTGTTGCAGGAGTAATGTACTCCATCATGTACGAAACCAAACAGTAAAGCAGGTTCTTCAACGATGGATTGATAGAAAATGTTGGATGTTCCGACAGAGAACTGACATGATAATTGACAGTGGTAAAGATGTAGCTTTCCGCTGGTATTATATCATTCGCGTACGTGTTCCAAGGAACAGGAGCGAACGCGATACTCTTCCACTTATCCAGTGCAGATTTAATGCAGCTCGGCAAAAATGAGACCAGTGACGATTCCGTTCCCCAATTCGCACCAGCCATCGATAAGATGTTATCCAAAATCAAATAGTCCCGCATACTGTACTTTCCATCTTCCTCGGTAGATTCGAACGTATGATACAATATGTTGGACCGACATGACAATAAGATAGCGTCTGTCAACGATAAGATATGCGGTAGAATTTCAATTATCATTTTAGTCCTGTTTGAAGGTGCGGAATCTGCATTCTGCGTACTCTTGGAAGTCTCAATGTTCTCGGTAGAATTTTTCGATATGCTCTCGTCCATAAGAACTTGTAACTTTCCTACGACTGCAGCCAGTATACATAAAGAACCGAGTTTTGGCAACGACGCTCTCGGCATTATTTTGTCAGTGGCATTATACTCCGGTTTGAGCGAAACAATACAATTCTTAGCAAGAGTAACATCGTATTTGAGAGAGTTTACAGTAGATGAAACTGTCTTCAACAAATTTTCAGCATATTGCGTATACATTCCTTGCTTCACCAAACAGTCCTTCATCCAACCAGTAAAAGTTTTATACGCGGCCCTCGGACCCCATATCAATGAATGAAGCAACATGGGTCCAGCTGGTATTTCCTCACCGAGAGCTAGTTTATTCATGTAAGGAGTTGAGGGAGGTAACATCAGTAATAATTCCCAACATATGGAGAAGCAGTATTGAATCGCGCACAATCCGGTAAATGTAATTTTTTCCTTATTTTCAGCACTGCCTTTTCTATGTATATCAGTTTGATTAAGTACATTCAGAATGTCGATCAATGCATCAACTAAAAGAGGGTATTTCATTTTATCTGGTGTGCCCAAAATAAAGTTACAAGCCTGTAAAATAAAATAAGGAATTATGAATAAAAGATTAAAGATTTAATCGTAGAAACGTGCACCACAAAAAAAAAAAACTTTTAAAAAATAAGGAAAAGCTTTGTTTAGTATATTAGATTTTTGCTATAAAAATTATTATATAGAATTAAAATTAAAAAATTATAAATATAGATGTACATACAAGTCTTCTTGTAAATCAGAATGAATAATTGATGTTATAGGTTAATGTTTTTATAGGTTAATTTTTACAAAAAAACTTTTCGTATAAAAACTTGATGTTTTCTCTGCAATAATTGATTAATTCATGTGATACGTACTAATCCATCCAGTTTTGGTGCATCTTGGTTATTAAAATCTGTTCTCGATAAATTATAAAAACGTGGTTTCATTGAAAATTCATCCTGTGAACCATATTTACGATAATTATCCTCGATTTCTACCCAAGGAGTAAAAGCTCTGGCAGTTTGTTTATTTCCATCTTTGGTATCACATACTAAACTTGTAGCAGAAAACAGATTCCATTGTACCTGTATAACAAAAGAAATATAAATATAAATAATTATACTTTGGGAAAAAGTTAAAAGTATCGTGATTAACATAATAAAAATGTACAAGACTATATACTACCACTCAGGTGACACTTTCACACTGGCGGCCCTGTTGTCTTGCTGCATCAGTCAGACTGAGCAATAATTTTACTCTAGCATTTAATAGATTGATGTCATTACAAAATCACATGTAATAGTAAAATATTGCAAATAATAAATTATTAAATACGTTAAAATATTGTCATATTTTAAAATAAAATATGACAATACTTCAACTTATTTTATTAATTTATATTGCGCAATATTTTACTATAAATATAAAGTAATGACAATTAAGGAATTATTAAATGCAGTTTAAAAGTCATATAGATATGCTGCGATAGAAACATGTAGTAACAAGTGTCTTACTTGTTCGAGTAATACAGGATGTGCATCATACAGATGTTTCATCATATATTCGAGTAAGAGCAACAATCGGGATAAGTGCAATAGTTGAGAATCTTTCATTGGCATTTTGACTGCTTCGCTGCAACGCACTGCACCGCTTCCCGTTACAAGTAGCACAGATTTCTTCTGCATTAAGTTTAAGGAATGGAATAGGAAGAGAACCAACTGAGCATGTTCAACATTTAAATCTGTAAACATACATTAGTGTTAATGTTACAACAATAAAGAATAAAATATTGTGGATATTACATAAAACGTATTTAAAAATTCAGTTGCAATAGAATTATATAATTGTACATATCGAATAACCAAATATGAATAAGTATAAGACTAGGCCAATTAAGATAATGAAAAAAGTGTCTTATGGCTTTTGAAGAAAAAATACATATATATAGCTTCAATAATTTATTCAGGAATTCGTATTTTACCTTCATTTTCAGCTTCGTATGCTGTTTGAGGATTGCATACATTTTCAACCATAGTCGTTACTAATCGATGCCATATACTGATACATGCAGCTTCTCTCTCCAACTGAGGTTTCAGCAGCAATACCTAATCACAAAAGTTTTTAAAAATGTAATATGTGCTAGATAGAGTATCTTTAAGATTAAAAGTCGAGTATTTTCAGAAAACTAATGCAATATAATTAAATAATCATAAAGCACCTGTGCAAGTACACTGAGAGTTCGTGGATATACTTGAAGAGGCCACATAGTTGAACTGCTGCTTTCTATAGACCAAGGACTTACACCCAAGTGTTGAAGTAAGGTATTCTGGAGAGATTCACTTAGCGTATTCCACGCAAGTAAATTATGAGTATAACGACTTAAAGCTTGAGAAAATTCCGAATACATAGCGCCTAGCGTAGCACCGTAGAATGCAGAAATTGTGCCTAAAAAAGTTAGTAATTTTGTATTACAATACTATACTTTTAATGCAGAATATGACATAAGTAAAATAAAAAAATGTGATGCAACAAACGTAAGTTTTAATATAAAGTGCACACATAATAATTACATAAAAATTCACCAGTTTCTGTTCTAGCTGTTTCATGATCCAGATCTCTTATGATTGCTGCCAATATAACCATTTGTTGCTCAACCAAGCCATTAACCACATATTCTCGAACATACGTACTTCTGCTACCAATCAAGTGCTTATTCATAAATTGGAATATTTTTGTTGCAAGTGAAATGTACTGTAAAAAAAGGAAAAAGATCAATAAATTATTTATATGCAACTCTTATATAGCTATTATATATAGCTATTATAAATATAGCTATTATAAAAAATAGCTATATAGCTATTATAAATATATCAAATATTTATGAATTTATATCATTAATTTGACAAAATAATTATACTTGGAAACATACACCATGTGGCTCTCTGTTGTCAGGAACAATGGTGGTAGTGGTAGTACGTTCTGCACTTGCTTCATTATTTGTTTCTTTATTAGTATTTGTTGAAGTCTCGTCCGATGGAGCAAGGGTTTCTTCAAACCATAGTCCCAAGATAGGTTCGCTGTCCTCCTCTACTGACATAACAGTTTGTTCTATACATATAGCGAACACCATTACATTAATATAATTATCGGTATGTAAATGTTAGCGTAAACACTTTGAAGCTGCATTCAAGTGTGCACATTACATATCACTGTATATCATACAACTTGCTTCAAAACTAATTTTCATGCAGCAATTATGATAATATACTACTTTTTGGTAAACATTAATGTAATGTTTTATATATTCTATAAAAACTATAAAATATATATATTTTTAAAAATAGCGTTGATATGTTTTAGCATTCCCATTCATTATTGACTGTATAATAAAAGCAGAATTGTAGAGAGTGAAATAAAAATTATCTAAATTTTTGCAGTGTACACATACATATTCTAAGTACATTTTTCATAATCAATGTACTTATTAAATATTAAAACTAAACGCATATAAATATAAATATAACATATATGTATTATATATATATATATATATAGATAGATATATAATATTACCCTCATCAGTGGAATTCTCTGAACAACTCAAAAGGTCTTCATAGTATGTAGTAGAATCGGATTGACTTAATGCATCTCCTTCTAAAGGATGCTTTTGTACTCTTTTCAATGTACAAGCCTGCAACAAGAAAGGAATGTACATGAATAACAAAATATTATCAATGTTTTAAAATTAGTATAGATGTATAAAATAATCCATCACCTTTCTGTAACTAATAGTAGCCAGATAAAATAGCAGATGATTTAATGGCACCGCTTGTAGGAATGTTACTGCTCTTTGCAATGCTGTAGCAGTAGACAAGATATCTAATGGCGCTGGTTCAGGAACTGCCACTACTACATCTGAATTAGCTTCAATAGATACATCTTCGAGAAGTGCACTCATTAAATTCAATGCATGCGATGCTAATGCCACTGACAATACACCAAATCCCTGTTGCCTGGTTATATAAAATAAAAATATATATATAAAGATATTTTTTGCTTATTTCTAATATATACATACAAATTTTATATAAAAATATATATTTTTATATATATAAAATAAAAAAAATATATATATAATATAGCTTAAAGAATCTGTATGTATAGTAAAATATTTAAAATATATTGTGTATATAAAACATAATTAAAGTGTAATAATTACACTTTCATAAGATTTACACGTCCACCTCCATCACGAGCTTTGCTCGGCGATTTTCCCTTTTCCTCTTTTCCTTTATCTGCAGCACTAAAACTGCTTACAGTTAATTGTGCTTGCAATCCAGCGACCAGAAGCCATACTCCAATAAGTAAATGATTTTGCAGAATCTAATACAAGTGAAATACAAAGGATATAATTACATAAATATATATAAGATCAAAGACAATTTTTTTTAAATGAAACTTTAAATGAAACTATATACTAGAACTTTAAGGTAATTAACGCACGATTATAAATACTTAATATTACAAAGTTGATAAATAAAATTTTTGTGTATAATATCTAAAGTAACAAATTTCAAAGAGGTTACTTACATGTCCTCCCGCACGCGTGCTATTTTTAATAACGTTTGATACTTGTCCAAATATTTCTAGACTCTTTTCAACAACTGTAATCGCCAGAGTATCATACTCTTCATCAGTGGTTTTTGCATTCTGGTTAGCTTGATTACTTGTTGCAGTATTTGTACTACATTTAGGAGATACTGCATTTGTTATGCCAACTATGCTTGATGCTGTTGCATTTGCAATTGAACAATATAAACAGGACATAGTCAGCAGTGACAATTTTTCCAATTTCTGTGGTGTCAAAGGTTCAAGTATTGGGAGAGATATCACATTATGTACAATATTAATGTCACTAACAACCAAGTGTAGACTGTGTCTTATTGTATGTGCCTCTGATGCATTCGCTGGCAGACTGAATCCCTTTTTCGATAAATAAGCTTGATACTTTCGTGTGTAGCGGGACAAATGTGGGAGATTTAAACACATATCCAACAAAGTATCACCTGCTCCCATATTCTGCAGTGTACTTATATTGTTTGCAACAAACATCATCTGCAATATGATATTCAATTTTTACTTTCTAATCTTTTTAATTTATCCCATTTATATAAAAATATTTCATAGAAATATTTTATCTTATGCAATAATGATATTATATAATATAATAAAAGAAGATAATTTATTAAAACTAATAACACATAAATATGAACAAAAATATTTTACTCATAAGTTTTTTTCATAATATAAGTACAAACCTTAGTGTCAGAATGTGTCTCGCTCGTGGCAGCATTTATATTTTTGCTCGCGCTATCAGCAGAAATTTCATTAACAAGAATCGAGAATGAGGAAAAATCTTGCAATGGCATTGTCAATTGCTCAAGGATACTAGTAGACAAATCACAACGAGATCGCATAGATTCCTTTACAGATTGTTGAGGGGATTCCTTTTCTTTTCCACCTGACAAAACTGTTACGTGGGGTGGTACTTTGGAATTTTTTATTACAGAAACGAGAGCAATTTCTTCCGCAGATGTAAGTAAAGACTGTCCCATACATAATGCTCGTATTGGGAGTAATAATTGTTTTGTAGTCAGAACTATTGATGCAACATCTCCAGGCTGTGTTTGTTGTTGTGGCAGTTTATCCACAAGATAAGCAAGCAGCACTTTGCACGCTTGACAAACGATAGGTATTTGACTTTTGGCAACTGTAAAAAATTTGTCTCGTAAGACTTGGTACATAAAGTCGACATATGTATAAATAAGTCTGTAGATAGGTTAAAAAGTCTGAAGTCACTATTTCCCAAAATTCAACAAGAGATATACAAAAAATAAAAAAGGAAAAGGAGAAGTATTTATACTTATTCGTGAATTTAGGTAAATTTAGGATCGTACATGTATATTGTTTAAAAAATATTTTCGTACAGTCATAGTCGCATACGAATGCACGGTATTACTTACATGTATTTGCACAACCACTAATGCAATCCGCCGACAGAGTAGCGACTGCCGTATAAAAGGTATCATATTGATCCTCGTGAGAGACGAATTTATTCTCGCTGTAAGACAATGAAAAAAAAGTTGTACAATGTAAAAGTTGGACAAATAAAAACGAACAAGGTTCGATTCGTGGTGACAGACATCAAATATACTATACTGTCCTCACCAGAGCACAACGTATTTTTGCATTATTGAAGGAGAAAGCGATTTAATATAGGTGTTCGATCCTGATGAATCAATACTTACCTTTTAACGATGCTCTTAACGAGATCAATAACGTCATTTTTATTAAACGAGCGCGGCGAGGTTGCTAATATTGGTTTCATTACCGAAAGCCACTCATCGTGGCCACCACTCTTAGCCGCCATTTTCGATATACTGAAGGTTCGTTCGTTCATCGAGTCTTCATTCCCCTCCATCCTCCCTATCAGTCGCGATATAGTGACTTTTCATTTGATACAGATGAGTTCATATGTATGTACATACAAAAAAAATACAAAATTCACAATGTAATAATAATGTAATAATATAATAATGTAACAATATAATTATATAATAATGTAAAAATTAATAATGTAATTTAATCCAATATTTCATTGGCTGGATAGAATCTTATATAAGAACAGACTATTAGGCCCAAAAGAAAGTGCAAGCAAATTTAAAATATTTTTTATTATTATGTGTATTTATATTATCACCTGTGATCTCTTAAAAATTAATTTTAACAGAACAAGAAATCAACACACATGTGCCTAATCTTACACGAAAGTTTCAATAGTTGCTCCGAATGGTTCCTCCCATTCATACACACCTCTGACATAAGCCTATGTCTATCAGCTGATATCTGTCATTACTGTACTCGCCGGATGTTAGTCATAATAAAAAGATTTTCCGTTCAATCATGTCGTACATGTGTAAATTTTCTGCGGTACGTTTAAAGAAGTGTTTAACCGAGAAAACGTTATTGCAGATAATATGACAAAAAAATCAACGCGCGGCACTAGATCAAAGTTTACAGAAGGATCTTTGTAGGTTATGCAAACCTCTCTATTTGTCAAACCTCGTACAGCAAAATGGATAAACATATGTATCTATGGAGAGGAGCTGACAAATTGTCCTTTGCATTCGGCGACAAGCCGAACGGCGTTATCTGCAAACTGGTCACCATTAAAGATCACATTTTTGTAGCGACCACGACCAATAATTTGTATCATGGGGAAGTGTCATTTCCAGAAAGCACTTGCCCCATGCTCATTTTCAAGAGGGCTCAGTTCGACGTCGTCATCGATATAGCGTCCAATTCTGAGCACCTGTTCATCGTAAACACTAAGGGACATGTTTTGAAAGTAAATCCTCAGGACATGAGTGTTATAGATCTAGTAATTCTTAAGGAGGAAGTGAAATATTGTAGTCATGGGTATGTACATGAAAAAAAAAAAATATGTGTCCTGTAATTAAAATTTGAACAAGTCTCTCCCCCTTGACTTTTATTTCGCAGCTGTTGTCTCGTTTAATTCTCTACATGTTATAAAATTTGTTATTAAAATTTAAAGATATCTGATAGAATATCTGATTATTATATTTTTCTATTTACAGATATAAAGAGGAAAATGAAATAGTAAAGGTCAAATCTATAGCAGTTAGCGACCATGCAACATTATTTGTTACCGAAAATGGGCAACTATGGGCTAGTGGTAATCAACCACAGATAGATATAAGTAGTATAGAACCAAAGAAAGTTAGATTTTTTGAAGGGAGGACAGTGTCTGAGGTTGCTTGTGGTTCCAATTTTAATGTAGTTACCGTGAGAAAAACTACCAAACCTATGAAAGAGGATACAGACAGTGAAAATGAGTTGGAGGAAGAAGTCTTTATAAATTCTTGTCCGCAATGTCTTAATAATGTTATGTTAAGTCCTGGTAGCGTAACATCATCGGATACGTGTCTCACTGGTCTTCATGCGCAGCAATTTAGCGAGGATCGTTCTACAAATTCCATCAGTGTTTTGTCCACTGCTAGTAAAGAACACATTTCTCTGCCAGAAATAGACAAAAAAGAACTCTCTGGTATTATTGAAAATGGTGGAGAATGTCCGAATAATTTAACAGATTCCGACAAAGATGAGAAAAGAAACGTTATATTTATAAATACAGAGACTGCTCGACAATTTTTAACCAGGCAACTCTCTTGGGTTTCATCCTATGGTAGTGCCAAGGAAGATATACCTATGGAAAGTGTCGATCGTTCAACAAGATTGATAAAACAGAATGTATCAAACATGGCAAACTTAGTATATGAAGGAGTTAAAAATGTGGGTGGGAAAGTCGTAACTTTATCTAGACATATGAGCGGAAGTTCTGATATTAATGAAGGTAAGGCTGATAGCAACGAAAACCTGGAACAGCAAGGAGATAGCTATACGAAACCTACTGCGACTAGCCTGGCGTTAAGCTTACGTTGCGAAGAATTTCCTTGGTCATCGAGTACCGGTTCCTCCGAACATGAATTGTCCCAACAAGGTTTAAATGAAAGAATTAATACATTATCTCGCACCGGCAGCAACATATTGGCGACGGAACTCTGGACATGGGGCGATGTACAATACGGGCAATTGGGAACAGGAGATATTATTAAACGACCGAGGCCCGTACTGGTAGCGAAGCTTAGCCATACTGGTATCAGAAAAATATCGTGCGGTGCCTTCCATGTGCTTGCCCTAACATTGGATGGCAGAGTATTCGCGTGGGGTCGTAACAACTTTAAACAGGTCACTTTGCACACTACAGTAGATCAAAGCGCTCCTCAGCTATTTACAACAAAGTTATCTTCCACTGAGAGAGCCATTGATATGGCAGCTGGCAATTTCCATAGTTTAATAATGATGCATCATGGTTTATATTTTATGGGACAATCGAGGTAAATAACTAAAATAAAAATCTTATCAAGTAGTGATTTTATATTTCCGTTTATGTATATAAATAGATTATGATTTCAGTAAAGTTGGAGATATGTTTCAATTTGACATACAAGGTAAAGATGAAGCAAACAGTCCGAGAGAAATTTTTAGTTCTGGGCAATACAGTTGCTGTTCTATGATAAACGAGCCAGCGATAAATATGTCAGAAGATTTAATAAACGATCAGATCTTTCTAGAAGAGATGTTGATTGTCTATCAGAATCTCATCAAGCCTTTTCAAAAGAAAAGCGGTGGAATTCAAGAAGCCAATGTGTATGAAACACTGTGTCATTGTTATGCAGAGCTGATGCACTTTAGTGTTTTAAATGTCATAAGTTTGTGGGATTATTTTAATCATATCGGAGAAGCATATGAAGTTGCAATTGTTGCCAATATAGAGGAATTTACCACAGTATATAAATATTATTTGAATGCTATTTGCGATGTTATATCTCTCGGTGGTTTTATGCATATTGCAAAATTCATTGAAGTGCCACAAGTAGTATCAAATTTATTTATAAAGAATTTAAAGAGTAGTGATGTAAAAAGAAATAACAATGAAATTGTTATAACAATGGCATTGCAGCATCCTTTGTGTAAATTAAACAGGTAAATCTTACACACACACACGCACACACACACACACACACATATATATGATGCATACATAATTCTATGTTACAACAAAAGTTATATCTACTAATGTTCTTATATTAATTATGTAATATAATATATTGATTATGAAAGTATATTTCTTTATAATCTCTAAATAATACCCCTATAATATATGTTATTTAATGGGTTTATTATAGATACAAAAATATGATTCATAGTTTAATAAAAAGCAATGGTACAAAAATGGGTGTTGAACGATTACAAGAGGCTTTTATAAAATGGGAGCAAGTACACGATGAACAAGAGAAACGTCAAAAAGAGGCAGATGCTACAAAGTTATTTTGGGAAAGTTCTGGAAAGCTAGGAGAATTGTTGAGATCTCCTAATAGAAGGCTTATTAGAGAATCAAAAACGTACCCACTATCGATACTTAATTCTGGTAGATTTTCATCTCATTGGTTTGTTTTATTGACGGATATTTTCATACATGTTACTGGCACTACACACACAGTTCATCCACTTCGAACTTTATGGGTGGAACCTCTACCGGACTCTGAAAATATACAGGTATAAATTTATACTTATAATATTTTTATTCGCTACATTATATCGCTATAATGAAAAAAATTGATATCATGGCAAATATAATTAAGAATAGATTTATTTATCTCTTAGAATGCTATATCGATTGTTACGCCAGAAGACAATTTCGTATTATATACTCCTACTCCTTCCGAACGTAACGAGTGGTTACACGCTCTACAAAATACTATAAAATGCAGTTTGCAAAGAGTGATTGGAAATGTGCCTCCGTTAGCACGCTCAAGCTCGTTCTCGTTCACAAAACATAATGTTTTCAAAGATGCAACATATACTGGTTTGTCAAACGAGATATTAAAGTGAATAAAAACCGCATTATATATAAAGTATATGTAATAAATTATATCATGATTTTATAGGACGATGGTTAAATGGTAAGCCACACGGTTCTGGAAAATTGGAATGGTCCGATGGTCGTACATATGTAGGACAATTTCATAAAGGTGTTCTTCACGGTACTGGAAAAATGGAAATTCCAATGCAGGGTGTATATGAAGGCCAGTGGAAGGATGGTCAGCAAAATGGATATGGAACAATGAAGTAAATTTCACATTTTTTAAAATTTATTGTTTGCATTAAAGTTAATTATTTTTTTAGTAGCAAATTGAAGCAAAAAAATGTGAATTTTTTTCTGGTATAATTTTTATTCTGTAAATTGTATTCTCGTAAAACCATTAATTATGCAATATTTTAGATACATCAATGGGGATTTTTATGAAGGCTACTTTAAAGATGGATTACCTCATGGCCATGGTGTTAAAAAAGAAGGTCACTTTATGGCATCAGTTGCATCTGTCTACATTGGAGAATGGGCCGCTGGTGTTAAACAAGGCTATGGAATAATGGATGACATCATGACAGGTACAAAAGGAAATAAAGTATAACATTGTCCTCGAAATAAAGTATGATAATAATCTGATATGATTTCCGGAATGGATTAATTACAATATCAAAATTACACACTCATTACTCAATGATATTATAGGTGAAAAATATCTTGGATCATGGAGTAATGGTCTGAAACATGGTAATGGCTTAATTGTGACACTCGATGGCATTTATTACGAAGGTGCTTTTACGCAAGATGTCCTAACGGTGACTATATATTCACGAATACTTTCTTAATATAAAAAACATTGAAGAAATATAAATTATATTGATATAATTGATATTGACATTATCTGTTAAAGGGTCATGGAGTAATGGTATTTGAGGATGGCACGCATTACGAAGGCGAGTTCAAGTCTGCAGGAATATTTTGTGGAAAAGGAACTTTAACATTTCGAAGTGGTGACAGACTAGAAGGTAATTTGAATGGCGCATGGAATGAGGGTGTCAAAGTTATCGCCACGTTGCATATGAATAAAGCTAGTGGAACTACGCAAACCAATTCAAAACCAGCGTAAGTGTTCTTTTTTGTTTTATATTATTGTATATTAGATATTACTTTCTTTTTTCTAATATCAAATAATAAATCAATTATTAGAAGTTTTTAATTATATATTATATTGATATATAATTTTTTATATTTGCATTTATTATATTTAATTAGGTCTTTCGGAAAACTATGTGTATCTGCTGATCAAAAATGGAAAGCAATATTTAAACAATGCTATCAACAACTTGGCATATCCGAGTCTGTCACCAAAAGTTCCAGTTACAATGAAAAATCTGTAGAAACGCAAAGAGTATGGCAGAATGTTGCTAGTATAATAACAAAGTCTCATCAGAAGACATTGCAACGAAAGAAGCTCTCTGCTAATACTGCCTCAGATATGAAGGAAAGAAATAGTGAAACAATTGATCAGTTGGATAAGATACCGTGTTTTGGGCGAGACAAACTCACGAGTCAGACTTACAACGAAGTTCACAAGTATTTAATGAAAGCTTTCGAAAGTCCGCATCATCCATTAGGCGCCCTTTTAACAGAAGTAGCTGCGGTATATACGGCCACTTATGGTGGAGTGAGAGTACATCCATTATTACTTAGCCATGCAGTATCGGAGCTGCACAGTATTACAACAAGGATATATGAGATTGTGCTTCTTTTATTCCCGGCTTTACCGCGTTGTGGCAAAGAATACGTTCTTGAAACTGATGGTGAAGAAGAGTATGTATTAATAAAATCTACGAAGATTATATTTAAGGCTTTTGGAAAAGTTGTACCGATGCAATTTAAGGATATTTATTTTCAGACAAGTTATAAGCGCTGCCGCGATACTTCATCCGATATTACTGCCACGTGTACATTCGGCACTTTTTGTACTATACGCCTTACATAATAAAAAAGAGGATGACGCATATTGGGAAAGATTGATGAAATGGAATAAGCAACCTGATATAACTTTGATGGCCTTCCTTGAAATTGATCAGTAAGTATAATAGATTTATAACTGATAGAAAAAGTAAATCATTATCTATAGAGAGATTTGATTTTATTATAATATCGTATAATAATTATATTTGTATTTAACACATTTCTAATTATTTGCAAATTTGTAGGAAATTCTGGAAGACTACGAATGTAATGAACATTGCAGAGAATTCATTACCATATCAGCATGAACCTTACTTTAGTGATGCTATAGAAACTTTACAGCAACTCAAAACAACTTTTTCGCCTTTAGAAAAGCTGTTAGTGATCAGAAATACATTTGAACAAATGACACAAGTAAGGATTATATAAGCAATATCGTGGCTATTGCTATTTATGATAAATATGTTTAATTAAATTATTTATATCGACTCATATTTATCAATAGGCAGTACAAAAACAACTAGGATCTACATATTTATGGACAATGGATGAACTATTTCCAGTATTTAGTTTTGTTGTAGTACGCGCTAGTGTATTACAATTAGGAAGTGAAATACATTTTATCGAAGATTTCATGGAGCCATATTTGCAAAATGGAGAGCTTGGTATTATGTTCACCACCCTTAAGGTAAGATATAATTATAGAGGATAAAATAGAGAAAACAGAGACTTAAGAAATAAAATTTTATTACACACAGGCATGTTACTACCAGATATTACAAGAAAAAACAAATATGGGCGATTGAAAGCAAAGATTGAGATCAATATAAGGATTGGTACAATGAAGTGGTAAATATGTATAGACACAAGATATGCATCCATAAAAATAATATTGCATTTATTTAAAAGACAGGCAGGATAAAAATAATTTTACATGACAAGAAAGGTATTATGTATTACAATGAACTAAAGTGATAAATTGCATTTATGATACATAATGTAGCCCTTAGCATCTTGATTACATTAAAGTGCTGAAATATAAGATGGAATAAGAAACGACGTGACATATCATTTCATTAGAAAAGGTTTGTCAATGTAAAATGTATATAAGTTTACTATTAAAAAATATTTGTCGTTAGCTAACTTAATGTTTTGCAACTAAGAAATGTTTGCATATGAGTCGCATATAAAAAAGTTAAAGTTTGGTACTTCCAATTATCTGTCGAAGGATATTGTGCATTGCAAACAGCCGTATGAAGTACATAGCTCAATATTGTGATAAAAAAAAATGAAAAGTTACCTTTTCTCTTCCACATACCTGAATTAGAGATTAGCCGTTATAAATAAAAGCGATTATTATTCATATTTTGTACATTTTATTTTTTTTACAATATTAAATCACAGAGAATACTTGCAAATCTTTTTAACTATATTGTTTCTTTCAACATATAATATCTTAAGATGTAAATATATCACTTTTAATGAAATTTCTGTTTTATATAATCTACACCACACGCAAAACTTTCTTCAGAATTTATTTATTAATTGTGATTTAAAGATGAGTTATATATCCTAAATATATAACTATTGTAACATGAATGAATACAAAAAGAGAAAAAATTGTTCTTTATTTAAATAATAACAAATGTTTTTTTATAATAGTTTATATAAATAGTATTTCTATCCTATAATTTGCAGAAATATATATTAGATATCTGTTAGCTAACAGATGTATACATGTGTAGTCCGTTGATATATGTATGTATAATATTGTAAGAAATAAGGCAGTATGTATGAATCAATTGATATTAAAATTTAAATTGTATAAGTTATAGTAAGAAAATTTATAATAATATTAATTTGCTTTTGTTATTTTAAACTGTTTTAAAATACGAATATATTGCATAATTGTATGATAAAAAGTTTAATTTAGAAAAAAGTTTATTTCTAATTTATTATTTTATCATACGCTGTTATATATATGTATACGTATGTGTTCCCCGAATATATATATTTTTTACTTTACTTTTATTTTATTTATATGTATGTGATATTAGTTACACAAAATGTTTACTAATAACTCTAGCATGTACCTGAAACATATTCTTTATATTAATCCGAAAGAGTTTGCTGCATTTACATTTACATTTATCTCTCTTGAATTTTTATATACTTCTATCTGCTTATATAAGAAAAAAATATCAAAGAATAATAATCCAATTATTTGTTTATCTCATTTTATTAATTACTAAAAATATAGAAACTGACTATGAAATGATTTATAATCAAGGTTTCATTAACATAAAATTTTACATATCTATTTCAATTTTGTGGACTCTATCGGGTTAATATATTAAGTATATACAAAAGTACAATAATTGTTTACAATATGCTATACACTTTTTATGGTATGTTCATTACAACCAAAATTAATAAGAAATCAAATTGTTAGTATCAAATAATATGATATAAGACATCATCAGTAAATATTGTAATTTATATGTTTGGAAATATTGTCCAATTAAGATATGTCTTAGAATTAAAACTTATTGCATTAATCAGTTTTTAAGAAAGATTTGTTTGCCTAATATGGCAGAAATTCCAAATTTCGTTTTTGAAAGTTGTATCTATAATAGTTATTTATTTACGTAATAGAATATTTGAAAAAAATATGTAATAAAATATATTAATATTATATATTTAATATATTACGTACAAGAAATAAAATTATTGATTGGATAATATATTGCAGATGTACATCTTTTATTGTAAGTCACAAAAAGTAAAGTGAGTAGTTTCACTTTCATTATAGAATTTGCAATGTATTAGATACAATAACATTGAAAGCCCCAAGAGGAAGTTTGTAACAACATGATAAATATAAGTCACATTTTTCAAGTGTATTTTATGTCAAGTGTAATTTGTTTGGAGTTGAATCTATTTATGAGAATTCTCCAATTATAACTATTTGCAGAAAAAAAAGAGATTACACAGATATAAAATAACGTAAAAGTTATGCAATATGTTAATACATGTGCGTATATAGATCCATGTACTTATATAAGTTAAAATCCAATTTATATATACTTTTTAATGCCTTCTTTTTTGTAATATGATACTCTTCAAATGGTAGCGCTCTCTGTATATATTATATATTTTTAAATAATTCAGACAATATTCTATTATTTGTAATGAAATAAAAATATATTACACAATAATTGATATATAATTGACAGATTATGTTAATGTTAACAATTGTTTATTCGCAGATATTGTAAAGACATGAAAAGTCAAAAATAGAAGCAGTACAATATAAAAATAATTTATTTATAAAAATTAATTGTGAGAAATGATGTCATGAAAATAAATATATTCTTCTGCTATCACCAAACATCTGTATCTTTAATCCTAATCATGATATTCCGGATTACATTTATTCTCATAGAGATAGTTCTTCCTATATATTTTATTCGTATTAATGGCAATAATATATGACAGCATTGTTATTAATTATTATATAGACTATTGTAAAGTAATGTTTAAACATATATAATATCTGGTAAACAGATAATTATTAACTATCTAAAAAAAGAGGAATATATAAGTAAATTATTATGTTTCCAGCATGACATAATTTTTCTCTTACATTAAAATTATATTTCTATCTATCTCGAAGAGAAAGAATATGCCATGGAAACAATTTTAATGCAATAAAATTAAAATTTTCTCGTAAAATTTTCTACACGTGTTTTTCAGGATTTTTATTTTTGAAGACGCTAATTTTTCGGAACTTAGGTCTTAGGTCTTTTATATTACAACTTTCCTATAATCTGAATCATATTTTTATAGTGTTTTAATCATAAAAGGTGCGTTAATTTATTTATCTTTTTTTTGGGGTGCTTAGTTGATAATGTTATTTTTGGCTGTAACTAGAACAACACACGCGCGCTCTTATTTATAGACGTTGTCCAATTTTCAATAAATTATTATTTTATTCTCTAAAAAAAGACATGTTATGTCAATACTCGAAAGTCTCAGTGTATTGTTGTCGCTTTTCCACGGCTCTGATTGGTTTTTATTTTGTGTCGCATGCTTCGACATAATAATAATTCTATGAATTAAAATTATGCAGAGACTTAATTGTAACTATATAACTAAAATTACGTAGCGACATAACTTGAATTCTATGATTGAAATTATGTAGAAACAAAATTTTTATTCTATGAACTAAAGTTATGCAGCGAAATAATTCCAATTATGTGAATTAAAATTACGTAGCAATATAATTTTAATTTTATAAATTAAAATTATGTACGGACATAATTTTAATTCTATGAATTAAGAATATATAGTAAAATTATTTTAATTCTATGAATTAAAATTACGTACGAAACATAACTTTAATTACATAAATTAAAATTACGTACGGAGATAATTTTAATTTTATGAAATAAAATTATGTAGAATATAACTTTAGTTCTATGAATTAAAATTATGTAGCAATATAATTTTAATCCTATGAATTAAAATTACGTACGGACATAATTACAATTCCATAAATTAAAAATATATACGGACATAATATTAATTTTCTGAATTAAAATTAAGTACGAACATAAATTTAAATCCGTACATAATTTAGTAAATAAATTACTAAATTTATTGTTCAATACAATTTTTTATATATAAATATTATTTAACTTATTCTTCGAAATACACTCCTAAAAATTCCTCTTCTTTAATAATCTCTAATATATACTCTATACAATACTACACACTTTAATTTCAATAACCAAGCAGCTAATAATATAAGTATTGAATAACTTTTAATAAACTATTAAACTCTTGATACACATAACTGTCAAAATAAGCAATGACAGCCGCTCACGAAATAAGCGCAACGACAGAACCAATCAGCATCGCGGAAAAACGACAACAATAAATTTCGAGATATTCGAGTATCGACTTTACATTCCTTTTTGAGATACGGATACACGATTTATAGCAATACACGATTTATTGCAATACACGATTAATTGCAAAACACGACTTATTGCAATACACGATTTATTGCAATACACCAGCAGTATGCTGGTGCTGCGCTGCAGAGTGCTGGTGCAGCGGTGCAGCGTTGCATGGTGCTGGTGCAGAGCTGCAGGGTGCTAGTGCAGCGCTGCAGAGTGCTAGTGCAGCGCTGCATGATGCTGGTGCAGCGGTGCAGAGTGCTGGTGCAGCGGTGCAAAGTGCTAGTTCAGCAATGCAGCGCTACAAAGTGCTGGTGCAGCGCTGCAGTATGCTGGTGCAGCGGTGCAGAGTGCTGGTGCAGCGGCGCAGTATGCTGGTGCAGCGGTGCAGCGCTGCAGGTTGCTGGTGCAGCGGTGCAGAGTGCTGGTGCAGCGGTACAGGGTGCTGGTGCAGCAATCCAGAGTGCTGGTGCAGCGGTGCAGGGTGCTGGTGCAGCAGTGCAGAGTGTTGGTGCAGCGGTGCAGCGGTGCAGAGTGTTGGTGCAGCGGTGCAGAGTGCTGGTGCAGCAGTGCAGAGTGTTGGAGCAGCGGTGCAGCGCTGCAGGGTGCTGGTGCAGCGGTGCAGGGTGCTGGTGCAGCAGTGCAGAGTGTTGGTGCAGCGGTGCAGCGCTGCAGGGTGCTGGTGCAACGGTGCAGAGTGCTGGTGCAGCGGTGCAGGGTGTTGGTGCAGCGGTGCAGCGCTGCAGGGTGCCGGTGCAGCGGTGCAGGGTGCTGGTGCAGCAGTGCAGAGTGTTGGTACAGCGGTGCAGCGCTGCAGGGTGCCGGTGCAGCGGTGCAGGGTGCTGGTGCAGCGTTGCAGAGTGCTGGTGCAGCGGTGCAGTGTGTTGGTGCAGCGGTGCAGCGCTGCAGGGTGCTGGTGCAGCGGTGCAGTGCTGCAAAGTGTTGGTGCAGCGGAGCAGAGGGCTGGTGCAGCGGTGCAGGGTGCTGGTGCAGCAGCGCAGAGTATTGGTGCAGCGGTGCAGGGTGCTGGTGCAGCAGTGCAGAATGTTGGTGCAGCGGTGCAGCGCTGCAGGGTGCTGGTGCAACGGTGCAGAGTGCTGGTGCAGCGGTGCAGGGTGTTGGTGCAGCGGTGCAGCGCTGCAGGGTGCCGGTGCAGCGGTGCAGGGTGCTGGTGCAGCAGTGCAGAGTTTTAGTGCAGCGGTGCAGCGCTGCAGGGTGCTGGTGCAGCGGTGCAGGGTGCTGGTGCAGCAGTCCAGAGTGCTGGTGCAGCGGTGCAGGGTGCTGGTGCAGCAGTGCAGAGTGTTGGTTCAGCGGTGCAGAGTGTTGGTGCAGCGGTGCAGTGCAGCAGGGTGCTGGTGCAGCAGTGCAGAGTGTTGGTGCAGCGGTGCAGTGCTGCAGGGTGCTGGTGCAGCGCTGCAGGGTGCTGGTGCAACGGTGCAGAGTGCTGGTGCAGCGGTGCAGGGTGTTGGTGCAGCGGTGCAGCGCTGCAGGGTGCTGGTGCAGCAATGCAGGGTGCTGGTGCAGCAGTGCAGAGTGTTGGTGCAGCGGTGCAGCGCTGCAGGGTGCTGGTGCAGCGATGCAGGGTGCTGATGCAGCAGTGCAGAGTGTTGGTGCAGCGGTGCAGCGCTGCAGGGTGCTGGTGCAGCGCTGCAGGGTGCTGGTGCAGCGGTGCAGAGTGCTGGTGCAGCGGTGCAGAGTGTTGGTGCAGCGGTGCAGCGCTGCAGGGAGCTGGTGCAGCGGTGCAGGGTGCTGGTGCAGCGGTGCAGGGTGCTGGTGCAGCAGTGCAGATTGTTGGTGAAGCGGTGCAGAATGTTGGTGCAGCGGTGCAGCGCTGCAGGGTGCTGGTGCAACGGTGCAGAGTGCTGGTACAGCGGTGCAGGGTGTTGGTGCAGCGGTGCAGCGCTGCACGGTGCCGGTGGAGCGGTGCAGGGTGCTGGTGCAGCAGTGCAGAGTGTTGGTGCAGTGGTGCAGAGTATTGGTGCAGCGGTGCAGAGTGCTGGTGCAGCAGTGCAGAGTGTTGGTGCAGCGGTGCAAAGTATTGGTGCAGCGGTGCAGAGTGCTGGTGCAGCGGTGCAGAGTGTTGGTGCAGCGGTGCAGCGCTGCAGGGTGCCGGTGGAGCGGTGCAGGGTGCTGGTGCAGCAGTGCAGAGTGTTGGTGCAGCGGTGCAGAGTATTGGTGCAGCGGTGCAGAGTGCTGGTGCAGCAGTGCAGAGTGTTGGTGCAGCGGTGCAGAGTATTGGTGCAGCGGTGCAGAGTGCTGGTGCAGCGGTGCAGAGTGTTGGTGCAGCGGTGCAGCGCTGCAGGGTGCTGGTGCAGCGATTCAGAGTGCTGGTGCAGCGGTGCAGAGTGTTGGTGCAGCGGTGCAGCGCTGCAGGGTGCTGGTGCAGCGATGCAGGGTGCTGGTGCAGCGGTGCAGGGTGCTGGTGCAGCAGTGCAGAGTGTTGGTGCAGCGCTGCAGGGTGCTGGTGCAGCAGTGCAGAGTGTTGGTGCAGCGATGCAGCGCTGCAGGGTGCTGGTGCAGAGGTGCAGAGTGCTGGTGCAGCGGTGCAGGGTGCTGGTGCAGCGGTGCAGGGTGCTGGTGCAGCAGTGCAGAGTGTTGGTGCAGCGGTGCAGCGCTGCAGGGTGCTGGTGCAACGGTGCAGAGTGCTGGTGCAGCGGTGCAGGGTGTTGGTGCAGCGGTGCAGCGCTGCAGGGTGCTGGTGCAGCGGTGCAGGGTTCTGGTGCAGCAGTGCAGAGTGTTGGTGCAGCGGTGCAGCGCTGCAGGGTGCTGGTGCAGCGATGCAGAGTGCTGGTGCAGCGGTGCAGAGTGTTGGTGCAGCGGTGCAGTGCTGCAAAGTGTTGGTGCAGCGGAGCAGAGGGCTGGTGCAGCGGTGCAGGGTGCTGGTGCAACAGTGCAGAGTATTGGTGCAGCGGTGCAGAGTCCTGGTGCAGCAGTGCAGAGTGTTGGTGTAGCGCTGCAGGGTGCTGGTGCAGCGTTGCACAGTGCTGGTGCAGCGGTGCAAAGAGTTGGTGCAGCAGTGCAGCGCTGCAGGGTGCTGGTGCAGCTGTGCAGAGTGCTGGTGAAGCGGTGCAGAGTGTTGGTGCAGCGGTGCAGCGCTGCAGGGTGCTGGTGCAGCGTTGCAGAGTGCTGGTGCAGCGGTGCAGAGTGTTGGTGCAGCGCTGCAGGGTGTTGGTGCAGCGGTGCAGCGCTGCAGGGTGCCGGTGCAGCGGTGCAAGTTGCTGGTGCAGCAGTGCAGAGTGTTGGTGCAGCGGTGCAGCGCTGCAGGGTGCTGGTGCAGCGGTGCAGGGTGCTGGTGCAGCAGTGCAGAGTGTTGGTGCAGCGGTGCAGCGCTGCAGGGTGCTGGTGCAACGGTGCAGAGTGCTGGTGCAGCGGTGCAGGATGTTGGTGCAGCGGTGCAGCGCTGCAGGGTGCCGGTGCAGCGGTGCAGGTTGCTGGTGCAGCAGTGCAGAGTGTTGGTGCAGCGGTGCAGCGCTGCAGGGTGCTGGTGCAGCGGTGCAGAGTGCTGGTGCAGCGGTGCAGAGTGCTGTTGCAGCGTTGCAGAGTGCTGGTGCAGCGGTGCAGAGTGTTGGTGCAGCGGTGCAGCGCTGCAGGGTGCTGGTGCAGCGGTGCAGTGCTGCAAAGTGTTGGTGCAGCGGAGCAGAAAGCTGGTGCAGCGGCGCAGGGTTCTGGTGCAGCAGAGCAGAGTATTGGTGCAGCGGTGCAGGGTGCTGGTGCAGCAGTGCAGAGTGTTGGTGCAGCGGTGCAGCGCTGCAGGGTGCTGGTGCAGCGGTGCAGGGTGCTGGTGAAGCAGTGCAGAGTGTTGGTGCAGCGGTGCAGAGTATTGGTGCAGCGGTGCAGAGTGCTGGTGCAGCGGTGCAGAGTGTTGGTGCAGCGCTGCAGGGTGTTGGTGCAGCGGTGCAGCGCTGCAGGGTGCCGGTGCAGCGGTGCAAGTTGCTGGTGCAGCAGTGCAGAGTGTTGGTGCAGCGGTGCAGCGCTGCAGGGTGCTGGTGCAGCGGTGCAGGGTGCTGGTGCAGCAGTGCAGAGTGTTGGTGCAGCGGTGCAGCGCTGCAGGGTGCTGGTACAACGGTGCAGAGTGCTGGTGCAGCGGTGCAGGATGTTGGTGCAGCGGTGCAGCGCTGCAGGGTGCCGGTGCAGCGGTGCAGGTTGCTGGTGCAGCAGTGCAGAGTGTTGGTGCAGCGGTGCAGCGCTGCAGGGTGCTGGTGCAGCGGTGCAGAGTGCTGGTGCAGCGGTGCAGAGTGCTGTTGCAGCGTTGCAGAGTGCTGGTGCAGCGGTGCAGAGTGTTGGTGCAGCGGTGCAGCGCTGCAGGGTGCTGGTGCAGCGGTGCAGTGCTGCAAAGTGTTGGTGCAGCGGAGCAGAAAGCTGGTGCAGCGGCGCAGGGTTCTGGTGCAGCAGAGCAGAGTATTGGTGCAGCGGTGCAG